>VZTZ01008917.1:0-53060 GCA_013400955.1 Drymodes brunneopygia | reverse complement strand
ACACCCAGCACTGTTCTGCTGCCGGCCAGACAACCTGGCAGGATGAGGAAGACGCTCTGGCACAGCATGAATTACCTGGCCCCACAAGGCCCAAGAGAAAATTTTTCTTTTCTAGTAGTTTGGGCCTTTTCAGAAGAGGGCAGAATCCAGGGCCCCACCTCTCAACCTCCCCACTGCTGGAGTGTCTGCCTCAGCTGGCAGCAATGTTATGGCTGGGTCCCTCCTCTCACTCACAAACCCAGGCCAGGAGGGTTCTCCTCCCGCAGCAGAGAAGGATGGAAGACTTGCACGTGTATCTAAAGAGCAGTACTGCCTAAATTCAGGTTCACAAGACCTCAAGAGTCTGGGAAAGATGCACATACATACACCCAGCCACAGGCTTCAGTAGCTATGCAAGGCTAGAAGAGACAGGAAATTGATCTATAGCCAGGCTAGTAAAGGATCATAACTTTTTTCATTCAAAGCCAAGGCACAAGCACAAGGAAGTCACTCCTTGGGTGGCACATAAGAATGGGGACTGCAGGTGAGTATCACAGGCCAGCATTTCAGAAAAGTACTGCATCAGTAGTATGGGGCAGAGATGTCACTGAGGCGATGAAAAGAGGCACAGAGAAGCGAGGAGCTAAGATGCTCCAAAACGAAGGTCTAGCCCAACTACCTGAAAGGGTTTCTACTGCAAACAATCAGGGTGCCTCTGAGCCCCTCCAAACCAGCTACACTTACCTGCTGTGATGGAACGACTTCAGCTTTGGCTGCAGCAAAACAAACAGCACAACTAACAGCAGAATCAGGGCAACGGAGCTTGCTGTGGAGGCTACAATGGACAGCGTGGGCACTCCAATTGTCGGAGGAGAGTCCTTTTCTACAAAACCAAGGGGAACACAAGGTAAAATAAGTAACTGCCATAGAGAAGGAAAGACATCCACACTGCTCCTCAGGGCTTACTCCTGGGTGCGTGTATAAGGAGCCCAAGCTTCCCATACAGGCAGGACACACCACCAATCTCAGTTTGCAGCTCAAGCTGACACCTCTCCATCAACTGTAAAGGGAACCTAAAATAAAACAGGCACATACAAGGGTCCTTTGGAAAAACACAGAGCAAACAGAAAAGCAGTGCAGGCAGGCCATGGGAACTGACAGAGGGTGGTAAGGGTCATGTTATATATAGATCTGCCTGAGCAAAAGCTAGAGAATGCCCTGATGTCACCAGCAAGGCCAAAAATTGTCTAGCACAATAAGCAGCGTATTTTAGGCCAAACAATAGAAAAAGTTCCAAAAAACATTTTTTTCTCAACTAATGCAACAGCCTTGCAAAGAAAGGTGGAAGTCAACTGGCTGGGTATTATTACGCACTTACTATAATTAAGATACAGAAAATATTAAGTTTCTCTCTCACACAAACATATGCCAGAGGACAGAGAAGAAGGCAGATGTTGCTTCAGGGTGCTGATTTTTCAGTGTTAGATACATGTGCCCTGTTCACATTACTCTCTCCTACCCTTCTGCAGCAGTGCTGCGTGACTGTACGGAAAACAAATGGGCTTTGAAAGGACCTCTGCAGGAATAAACTGGGACTGAAGAAAGAGTGGCTTGGAGGTGGTATTGCTGAACACTGCATACCATGCCTAGAAGGCTGCACTAGTCCTTTCAGCTCCCTAGAGGAAATAATTGTCTGTGTGTGTTGTTTTTGTCCCTGATTTGTGTCTTTGGTAGAGATCCAAAAAGCCTCACCTACCCATCAGCAAGTACTACTGTGAACTGCACATTTGACTTATGCAATTCCTCGGTTCCTCTTTGTTACATCCAATACATTCTTCAGGACCACAGAGCTCAAACTGCAGAGGGCANACTAATAATTTTAAGACCTATTGCCTTTCTAGAGTGTCCCACCTCCTTCTCCTTCTTTTAGCCTTTTGAAAGAGACCCAGTAGTGAAGAGTCAGCTATCTCTGACCCTGAACAGTTGATTCAAAGCTTGTGTTGTGAAAGCAATGGTTTTTTCATTGGGTCAGACTTTTGAGGCACCATATTTTTGATAATGCCGCTGACCCTTCAAGATGCTAAAGAAATCGGAGGGATTTCTGCTCATCACAACACAATCCTTCAGCTAGACCAAGTGCCACCATGCAGGAATGTGATTCAGGAAATACAACGTGCAATAGTACAGCTTTGTTCTCCAGCCTGGGTGCAGCAAGGGGAAGGCGGATCACTGTGGAAAAGAAGTTTAAGCTGAATTTGAAAAGCCTCTTCAGGATCTATTTGCTGCCAGGTAAATTCCCAGATCCTTCCTTATAAATCATAGGAAGGGGCTATTGGAGTGGCAGAGACACTGAAAGGACAGTGTCTTTGGGACAGGACAGGATGCTCCGGAGATCACAGGTATGCACAGTGAGCTCCATAAAGAGCTCGATGAAGGTACTTTTTTTTTCTGTTCCCTTCCAATTAAGCTGACACATTTTGCTTTATGTACTTAATTCCGAAGTGTACATCCTGCTGGCTCAGGATGACTGAGTAGTAAGGTTCTATCAACAAGCCCACCTAGAAGAGGGGAGGGAGTTCTCCCTTTATCCAATATACCCACTGTTAAAACCAGAAGAGTAGTAGGCAAATTAAGAGCTGTATGATGAATATTTTCCTGCAAACCTTTTTCCTTTGCTGCTTTGATGGAGCAATTCCTATTCAGCTGGGAGACACACAAAACAAAAGCTGTCCACTTCTATTTGGAGAGAAGCAGAAATCATTTGTCAGCAATATCCTTTCCTGCCAGTACAGTGAAAAGCAGCACCATCAAGCTTTTTGACACAGGAAGCCAACAGTTCCTTAACCTGTTTGCAAGGAAGATTGACTCTACACACACACACACGTGGCCAGACTCACTGAGGGAGATGTACTGTCAAACCCATCAAGGAAAAGTAGACTGCATGGAAAATGCTTCTGCTAGGGCTTCCCCCATTCTTGGGATGAGAGCCTGAAGGTAAGAGGCTCCACATAAGTAACAAGTTGCCTACTCTATACTCCTTTCCGTGGCTTTTCTCCTTGCATTAGGGACTCTAAGTCTGCATCTGATGGGTTGCTACTGAAAAGACATTTTTAAGAAAGAGTCATGATTGTGAGCTGCACTTATGAAATTGCTGGAACAATGAGAGACAGCCATATGGACTTCTTCAGCATCACACTAAGTGTTTAAGGATAATCTGGAAAGTCAATGCAAGGGCAATTCTAGAATCAGGGAGCACTCACCTGGGCTGAGCCTGCAGCTGACTTCCATGGCTGGGTTCCACTCTCCATTCTTGCACGTCAAGTATTTATAATCTCCTTTCAGCATGTAGCCTTCAACACACAGATACTCTATGACACTGCCTGAAGTCAGAGGGTTATTGCAGGGGCTAGGGTGGCATTTATAGCCTCCATTCTCAGGCTGTGGTGGCTGGGGACAATCTGGAAAAAAAAAAAGTATCATGAAGAACATCTCAGAGGAAGACAATATATATGACACATAGGCAGACTTCCACCTACAAACACCCACTAAATAAAGAAACTACTAAAACCAAGAAGAAAGGCTGTTACACAGTAGCAGAGAACACCTCTGATAAAGTTTCTGTGATTGTTAAGTACTGCTTGTTATCCCAGTAGTACAGTCCAACTGGCAGGCACCAAACTGGTGATATTTTTGAACAGTGACACAACAGAGATTGCAGATGAGAGAGGCCCAGAAAATCCTGCTATCTTTTCCCCACAGCTGTTTCACTAGAGACTAGGGTGAACCTAACAACCAGGCTTTCCTATTAGTCTGGCAGGGGAAGAGCACGAGAGCTACTGAAACAAATGAGGAATGCAAAAACCCCTTTGTCCTTTGGGTACACAGTGTCAAAGTGCAGACCTGCCCTGTCATAAGGCACCCTAAAAGCCTGCAAAAGCACACAGATTTTGACGATTTTAAATAGATATGCCACCAACAAGATTGGCAACAGAGCTTTGTTGCAGTTAGGACGAATTTCTTCACTGAAAGGGTGGTCAGGAGTTGGAACAGGCTGCACACGGAATGGTGAAGTCACCATCCGTGGAAGTGTTCAAGAAACAACTGGACATGGCACTTAGTGCTATGGTTTAGTTACATGGTGGTGTTCTGTCAAAGGTTGGACTTGATTATCTCAAGAGGACTTCTCCTAGGACCAAATATTCTAGTCTACCTGAAAAAAGGAATTCAGTGTATTATAGAAACATTTCTAAAAAAACCACTCTGTTCACCTGTATGAACTCTGGAGTGCTGAAGGTGCTTCACGTTCCTTTTTGCAGCTCCATTATCCTGACTAGTGGGTATAGGCATAGCACATGCCAGAACTTTTCTTGCAGAATTTTCAACAGCCATTCAAATAAAAACAACAAACCAAAATTGAGGAAACTGCACTGAAAACAGGATATTTGTCTTGCTCAGAACTTCCTCTCTTCTGGCAGGTCACAATGACCCTGGAGAACAGCACCAATAACTTCCGCTGACAACATGTATCTGCCTGGCTGAAAGGTGGAGAAATCCAGATTTTTCCCTTCAAATTCATATCAGCTTCCCAGACTTCATGAAAGAAAATACATCACAGATCCCTCTTGAGATATTTTGGAGCATGGAAAATCAGTCAACCCACCCAGGGTGTTCCATCAGAGCATGGGGACCCAGGCCTGTCCTTAAACCCCAGAGCACACATTCTCATGTTCTGCCTCTAAGTGATGCACTTACTGTGGGACAAACAGCAACAAACAGTTTGCTGGGCAAAGTTCAAGTCGTCGGATTTTGAGCAAGATTTTAAGAAGCAAAAGAAAACTTGAGATTCATGCACTGTGGAAAAATTTGCCACATTGCCTTAGTGCAAACAACCCTTGAACCTAATCACATGTGAGAATGCAGCACAGGTAGTGCTTGTAAATGCCAATAAACCCTGAGATGAAGTGCTGACTGAAGCCAAAAATACTCTGGTATGAGTTCTGACAGCTTTATAATTGCAATTCAATTTACTTCTTCAGAAAAGGTTAACAGGGGTCTAAGCAGCAGCTTTTCAAGAAGAATTTGTTCTTGAGGAGATTTATTCTTAAATAAGCTTCAGAGAAGCCACTGTCCTGTGCCTCCTGAGTTTTAACTGTTACCTCTTCTGTGCTTTTTATCTTTTCTTTCTGCAATGATTTTGTAAACAGTGTTTTAATCCTGCACCTTATGAGGCTAAGCTTCCTTTCACTGTGAGTCCGTGCAACATCTCAGGGCAGCTGGGATCAGCCAAAGCAACAGATTAATGGCACATTTCACATTCAAGCACATAAACAAATGCCCTGGTACATTTGCAGTCCAGGAGAGGGTTTTTTTGCTGAATTGCAAGGACCCATTTGAGCACCAGAGATATTTTTAGCAGTTTAACACATACCTCTCTAGGCACTGGTGGAGATCTGTGGGTAGAAGACAGTGTAACCACAGCAGCTGCCAGAACTCAAGAGCAGACAGGACAACCTCCCTACACCTTTTTATACCACAGCAAGTACCTGGAATTGCTTGGGAGTCATGCACAGCATCTTTCTGCGGATCGCAGTGAAGAGCTCAGTCTCACAGTTCCCTTTTCTCCTGAGCTATGCCCATGTGTAAGCCTAGCCACTGC
Source organism: Drymodes brunneopygia (assembly GCA_013400955.1). Classification (NCBI taxonomy): domain Eukaryota; kingdom Metazoa; phylum Chordata; class Aves; order Passeriformes; family Petroicidae; genus Drymodes; species Drymodes brunneopygia. The sequence goes on along the minus strand of VZTZ01008917.1, from coordinate 47,425 downwards.
ACAAGGAGCCCTTCTGCACACAGAAGCAGCTCACTTTTGGTTCCCCTTCTATCATAAAGTGCCACCTACACTGATGAGATTTCACAGTTACACACAAAAATCAGTGAGCCAACAAGAAACAAATACTCATTTACATTGCAACAGCACTCTCAAAGGCTCGGAAACACCAGCACATCAGGCACCTGCAGAACCCTGACTTGGCCTTCTCAGGCAAGGTCTTGAGGAGATGCACAACTATGCAACTGCAAACTGGATTCCTCCACAGGCCACTTGGCACAGGAAAGGAGAGAAGCAGCCGAGAAGTGTGTTCAGGCAGTTATGCCTGACTTGTCCTGTTCACAGGGAAGGGATCGCAAAATTAGCCACCTCCCCTTCCCTCTATCCCCAACCTTCATTTGTCATCGCAGCATCCAGGAGTGCACAAGTATTTTAAAATGTCACCTTTACTGTGATGGAAGAACACTGCATGTGTGCTGGGAAATAGATAAAAAAGGTCTGGATTAGGCAGCCAGAACATCAACCCCGTTCACCCTCAACACAACTGAGCTGATTCTGGACTGTCCTTTGCAAAGCAGCCCCAGGGAACAAAGCATCTCAGAGCCTGCAGCTTTGGGGAGGTCTACGAGACAGTGTTGATGGCATTGAAAACTGCTGAAGGCAAGGCTTGGGTGGGTCAGGTGTGGACTGGTGGTACCTGAAAAACTGAGGAAGTCAAATATCTCTGCTCCCTATGGGACCAGCTCCCTCTCCCTGGCATCTCTGACAGAATGCAGCACCTCTGCAAACCAGGGCCCAGTCCAGCATAACAGAGGCATCCAGAATGCCTGGGACAGACAATGCAGCGACCTGTTCCCTAAGCTTTCACACTCTCCACAATGAGTTTCTTCAATTGCCTCCATATGTGCACTCTAAACTGGGGCTAATAGAAGAAAAAGCACAAGTCTGATTCTGCACAGCCCTTTATGTCCCCAGCAGCAAAGCTTATGCCCCAAGTCTGCAGCACTGGTATATTCACAATACAGAACCAGGCAGAGCATCCCATTTACTGCTGCCCACAGAATAAACCACTGACACTTAAGGGGTGAAAAAAGCTGGGTACCAACTGCTGCCAGAATGCACACCCAGAGCAGCCCGCTCCTGGCTCTGGTTAGCAGCCAGAAGGTGCAGGTGGATGGGAAGAGCTTCCTGTGGGAACTGTTGATTAACACTCCGGAGCGTGGCTGTGTCAGGATGGTTCAGTACTGGGAACAGAAAGATGCAGGAATTTCATCAACTCCTTCCCTGAAACACATGTTTTTGAAAGTATTCCACGGTTTGTGAGACAGCTTAAAACAAATGTTCATGCCAGGCAGGGAAGAGTAAGAGAGCCAAGTTACAGAAGTTACCAACTTCCTTGGGGGTTACTGACATTCTAGGCTTTCAAAACCATTGCTAGGATCTTGATTCATCAAACTTTCAGGATGCACAGAAATAGGTTTTAAGCATTTCTCCACTTTGTGCAAAGAGAGCAAACACTCCCAAAGGCCCTGTTTCCAGGAGGTACTGAAGTTTATGACATCTCCTGAGAGAGCTGGTTCTCTGCCAGCATACACTGCTGGAAAACAGGAAGGAAATAGAAGTCCAAAGACCTTGAACATAATTGAACTCTGTTCAGAGGTAAAGAAATTGTCATTTACAGATTGACAGGCATAAATTAAGTTACGCACTGGAGCTTCTGCAAATGCCATTACAAACCACTAGGTATTTAATATACAGACATTTTTTAACATGCAAATGAAAAAATACTAAGCCAGTATGTACCTCCACCCAGTTTCCCCACCAAATGACCTATAAGCACCATATTTTCAGTTTTGTTCATATGAAAAGATACTGTCCTCCTTCAAGGAGGGTTAACTGCTGTATGATCTTTGAATAGCTGTTACCAGCTTGACAAAAACCACACAACACTAAGGAACTTCTTTTTTGTTGCAGAAACAGCAACATCACACTGTACCTTCACCAGCTCCCTTTCCCATGGCTCTCCTTCAAGTAGCAAGTCTCACTTGCTTCCTCTTCCACCAGATTCACAGACAGCTGTGAGGAGCTGGAATNACTCCTGTGGCCAGGTGTCCACCAACCCAGCGAGCTATAAGTAAGAAATGTCAGTTGGCCAAATCGATTAATCTAATCTTCAAAGGATGAAATGGTTCTTTCATGTCCTGACTGAGCTCAAGCTGAGCGGTGGTCCTGAATGCCAACCTGATGCAGAACTAAAAGCATTTCCAGCATAATGTAGCAAAGACACAAATACGAGCCACGGTCATACATAATGCCACAGATGGAAGCAAGTGGTCTGCTGTGTGCTGACACAAAAGTGAGGGGTTTGAGTGCTCAGAACGTAAACCACAGGAGTACAGTTGAGCCTTGATCACTGAGACTGAAATTCACAGATAAGCAGAAGATTTACAAAGCTCAAGCAGGATGAGCCTGTTGTGGCACGGACAAAGAACAATACACTCCACTCACACATACAAAGAAAGATTAAATCATACTTCAATCTGACTGGATAATTGCCACAGAATTATAAAAGCTCCCCAGTATTAACTTTCTTTGCACAGGCACAACACCACGCAGAAGTCTAAGACCTCTCTACGGTCTTATTTATTTGGCACTGTCTCTGTTTTTTTCAACCAGTAAGATTCATGGACTCTACGAGGGGTCTTACACCCCTCTTTTCTGCATCAAGCACCTGAACTGTTTTTCAGTCACTAACCTCTTTTACTGGGCAGTCTGACTACACAGAGATGAAAACCCAATCCTCCTTAACAAAATGCATTCTTACGAGAAAAACAAAACAAAACCCAGACAAACAACTAAACAAAAGAAAAAAAACCCCAACAGATCAAGCAAGCAAGCAAACAAAAAGCCCCTTCTAATCATGACTGGCCAGAGTGCATAACTGTAAGTTTGCAACTGAGGGAGAACAAGCCTTCCATTGCTCACCCTACGTGGGCAGACAATTACATACAACGTTGTTTAACAATGGGATGTTTTGCACTGAACATCCAGTAATATTTCTTCTTCTCCACAGCAGGGCACAAAGGTCACTAAAACTAGGACAGGAACAGTTTTGACAATTTAAAGTTGCTCTTTACATGAGTCAGGCCCAAATTCCAGCAACTGCAAGAGGAAGCTGGACTCAGCCTCAGGTTAATCCCTCACTGACTAAACAAGTGCTCTAGCAGGTTTGACTATCATCAGAGCAGTGTCAGAGGAGCCTTACAGGTCTGTGCTGAAGCATTTTGGAAGCCATTTGTGTTTACAACTGCTCTGCTGGATGCCCTGAGCATGTGCCCTGCTTGGATGTTGTTAACACCTCCTAGCCTTTTAGACATACCACAATTTTTGTGTGATGTGAAAACTAGAAATGGAAGATGCTAAGCTCAGTACTTCTCTTTCTTCATCTATAACATTTATTCCATTTAATAGATGCTATCAAGACTCACAGAAGAAAAACATCTTACAAACAAAAACCACCCTCCTAATCAAGATAAATATTCCCCCAGATAGTCTGGTTAAACTTGTCATGATGTGTCATGTCAGCAGCTCTTACCTGGTGAGCAAACATCTCTGTGAAGCAGAACACATAAGCATGCAATTAAATTGTCCCAATGCTAGAGGCTATGCCATTTCTTTCATGCTGTTTCCTCTGAAGCCTCATCCTAACTTTCATGTACTACTTTGACTGCCCTACAATAGGATTTCTGTGGAATAGCTCAGAAAAGGTGGCTTGCCTCAAGGCCTACCACCTTTTTGTCTCTTCTCGTATCTCCTGTCACATAGGAAGGTTTCCTCCTGGTCACTCTCTTTCAAGTTGTGCTTCAGCTCATTCCACAGTGGCAAGGAGAACTTCTCTGTCCAAGTCTCCAGCTCTCCAAAACATTGTCACCTTTATTCTTTCAGACAGGACTAGCCACCAGCCTTAAAAACAGCATATCTAGAAAAGCACCCAAAATAAACACAAGATATCCCCATCTTCCAGTTACTTGTCCCTGCTATGGAGACATTCATTTTCAACTAGGATAATTCATGTGTGCATCACCTCAGTAGAGCTGAGGGAACCGCAAAAGCTATCACTAATTTCGGGCAAGGACCTTCCAAACAGCCCCAAACTCCAGGGAAGTAACCCTCCCTTCTCTACTCCCACCTTCAATCTGGGTCTTGCCACAGCTAAATGGGTGGTCTGAAATACCAATTCCATCTGAAGCCTTCTGCAGAGGCTGTGCATTTTCAGTATCTCAGACCTGAGGTTCAGGTTTAACACCATGCTGAAAACAAGGGAGCCAGATTTACAGTTCTTTTTCAGATAGTGCCTTGAACAGGCTTGCAGCAATAGTGGGGGTTTTATCAGTTGTTATTTGCATGCAAATTCATACACAGGGCTTCATCTTCTTTTTAAACAATGCTTTTTCACAATAAAAATGTGACAGCCCGATGCAGTCAGCAGGCTAGAAGTGCAAGCCAGAGAGCAGCAAGAATGCTCACTTCAGCTTCTATAGGGTCTGGACAATTCTAGCAGTGCTGCCCACAGAGCCCACTCAGGGCTGATACTGAAGGTTGTCTGGCCTTAGCAAATGCATTCAGTTGCTCCCTAACAAGAGCTCTGGCCATATTTGCTAATAGCAGAAGAGACATTGTTTTCTCTCCTAGCAGAGTTTCAGTTCTTGCCAGCAGGGTGCTACTGACCTCTCCACTAATCTCCTGGTTGTTTAGTAGCCAATAAGGAAAGAATTTACTCCTCCCTTTGCCCAGTTCTTGGACATACTCCCAACCAGCTCTGTCACCAGCACTTGAAGAAGCATGAATGTGACCCAACCAGATAACAGCGTCAGTACTGTCCTTAGCCACAGCAGCAGGGCAATCAGCCACAGCACAGAGCTGACTTTGCAGCTTCTTGAGCAACCAGAGGAACACATCAGGCTCTCAGTGCTGCAGACAGACTCCAGTGCCTCAAGTTACACCTAACAGAATACACTGCAAGTAACATTAATTAAATTTGTTTGGTTTGGGTCTTTTTTGGTTTTGTTTTGGTGTGTTTGTTTGGGTCTGGGGTGGGGTTTTTTTGTTTTTCAGTGTAGCTTTTCCTCCCAGAGAAGAAATTGTCTCAAACACTTCCACATTTGCTAAGGTAGGACAGACCCTTACCTAGCATATGATGAACTCAAACCCTACTACACACCTACTGAGAGAAAAAAAACCCTGAAAAGTAGCACCAAAACTGAAGGCACACATGCAACTGGCACATGTGCCATTTTCAACAACAAGCACTTATTTTATAAACCCTTTGGAACTATCGGACAGGAAACTCACTGCACAAGTTAGCTGCTTGTTTCATGACAATTTTATCCCCTATGCTCTAAAGAGTCTAGGCTAAAGGTGATTTCCTGCCTTAAGAAGAAAGAAGATTAATATATATATACACATATTTTATTCAAAGAACATACAGCTACTTGTCATGTCCCTCTAACCCAAATCTCCTGCTCTGTCAATCTCTGGGGGAGCAGGGGAAAAACAGGGTAACTGCAGAACAAAAAAATTCCACAAGCTTCTTTTTCAGTCAGGAATTTTTCCTCTTAAACCAAGGCCTTCAGTCACACAAGATTTCCTTCTGCCTGAGTTCTGTCTGAGACAGGACTGGTGCTTGGCTCCAGGAGCTTTCTGCAGAGAGAGAGATGACGGAAGAAGAGGACTAGCCAGCTTCGCTTTCAGTGTGAAATCCAGAGAGGCAACATCCTTGTTTGTCTTCTCTTCCCTTGTACACACAAACCAGCCTATAAAAAGCAGAAGCCACTTTTGGCAGCCCCTCCCTCAGCAGCAGTTCCGTTTTAGCAAAAAGCAAGTCTGTTACCATTTCACACTCCTTTTGGACTACCTATGTCAACTAAACATCATCTTTTACCAAAAAACCCCCACTTCCTAGGCAGTTGGTCTGGAGAGAAAAAGCACCTTGATAAGCTTTGATCAACAGCACTGCTGCTCCCCACCCACACCTTCCTTCCTGGTGAGAAAGCAAGGACAAGGGGATGTGCTTTAGTGGTAAATAGAAAAGCAGTCACCCCCACCCACATTTTCCAGCAAGAGTGCCAGCTCCATTTCTGAGTGCTAAATACCTTCAGGTTTCCAACTAACCATATTTGTCTGGATGCACTCAAAAGGTTTCAGCACAGCAGCTTCCCATATGCACCCTCTGCTCCTGCATTGTTCTTCCCAGGCAGAGAGCCTGGATTAATACTAGGCTAGGAAATGGCTCATCAAGTATTTCAGGGACAAACGTCACTGCTTGTAACAGCGGGTTTGTGCTGAACACAAAGAGCCACATGTTTTAGACTGGGGTTTCTCTTGGCAGGCTGGCTCCAAGAAGCACAGTGATCTGGGAATAATATTTGAGATTTTACCCTCTTCCAGCATCTTCAGAGTATTTTGTAACCCACACAATGAAAATTCCAACACAAATGTGTGCTGCAGTCGTTAGAAAGCTTTTTCCCAGCAGGACAAGTGGGTCCCTCCTGGTGGAGGTGAAGCATGCTTTGCTCCCTTTTCAGTCAGCTCAAGCTATTAGTGGGGTTTTTTTTGTTTACTGCCCACCAGTGTACTAACTTGTGTATTTTAACTATACAAACACAGCAGCTGCAGATAGAACATGTGAAAAGGGACCCAGACTGAAGCCATCCTCTGCCAGCTGGCAACAGTTGACAACTTGGTGTGTTTCTAGCTGGAGACAGGATTCACTCTGTAAAACACAGATTACCAGATGCCCAGGTTTTCTGCTGGTCTGTAATTTCTGGGGTGGAGATGGGGATTGGAAGAAGGAGAACAGATTTTGAACTGTCTCCTTTTCAGCACTCTGGCTTTCTCTAGCACATGAGCAATTTCCCAGAGGGGCAAACCTGATACAGCAGCTGCTGCCGGGGCCCAGTCACAACAGCTGAGGTTAAAGGACCTCTTTATATTTAACTTACAGGAGGCAGAAGTCAATAAAAGGCCTCCATTGTGAGTGCACACACTTCTCACTGACCCTGCCCCTAAAATATTTTAAGCCTTCCTAAAAACAAGCTGCAAAACATAACCTTCTTTTGGGTTCTGTGTATTAAGCAGAGGCCAAAGTCCACTGAAAAATAAGCTCTCTGTCTTTACTGGCTCCAGATGCTGCTTGTTCTGAAGTCAAAGACAGAAGACCAAACTGAGCAGGACTGGAGTCTTTACAGGGAAATTACAGTTTCCCCAGCAAGGGCATACTCTGAGGAGGAGGCTTATTTTTTTTCAATGTCATAATGTGGGTAAATGAGAAGAACCAAAGCAAAGAGATTTGTATATATAATCATATAGCTGTGCATTTATATAATTAGACACAAGCACTTAAAATGTGTACAGTAGCAGGCACCCCTCACAGCCATCTCATACACAGTAAAGCTGCATTTTTTTTTCTTTTTCCTTCTTTCTTTTTTTTCCCTTTAGGGCAGGGGAAGAAAAAGCAAGAAAGAAAAGATTTTAATTGCAGCTTTCCACCAATGCAGTCACCATCTGGTAACTCAAGAGACACATGGGTACGAATTATCTTAATTAACATGTTACAACAGTATTAAAAAAACCTCTATGCTTATTAATGCTCAGCTGTGATTAGCCAGCCATGGCGGAAGCCTGCTAGAGCAACATTAATTACGGGTCTTGTCTGTCTTTCTATTAGAAATATGATTTTTTTTTCCCCAGTAGTTTATCTATCTCCTAAAAAGAAAACCATTAGCATCAAAGCTTACTCTCAAATGCAAATTATATTTACGTTCTACAAGAGTCAAAATGTTTAGTCTATATGAAGCTGCCACTGGTGTTTCTACAGTGCTACAGATTGTCTGGATATAAAACATACTTCTCTCTGCCCCTTAGAAAGCCTCACTTCACGTAAAGAACTCCCAGTGTCACTGATATTTTGGCAGAAAAATCGATGTTACACCTTTCAAGTTCCTTTCCCTCTCCAAAACAGGACAGACTTCTCTGTATGCTAGGCAGTTGGAAAACCAAGATACAAATTCCAGTTCTAACGAAACCACATCTGTGAAAGGAAGGTTTATGTGATGGAAAGCAGCAACCAAACACAACTGCACTCCAGCAGCACATCTGCCTCCCTAGAAGAGTGCTACTCACTGTAACAACTGTATTATTTCCCCTGTAATAAGCCCACCTGTAATGTGGCCCCTCAGATACACTCCCAAGTGATTCAGCCTGACAGGCTCCGAGACCAACACTGCCAAGTTTTCCAGAGTTGGCTCTGTGTTGTGGCTGCAGCAGGGCTCTCATCCGTGCCAGGCATTCTGGACATCAGGATAACACCAAATCATAAGACAAAAACCTGGTGCTTCTAAACAAAGCCAGGATGAGAAATTAATTCCGGAAACATTAATAAGGAGGAGGAAGCAAACCGAGAACAACTGCAAAAGTACTTTTAAGATCTTCTGATAAAGTAATCTTATTGTTGCACACACATGCAAATAAATTGAAGTTACTGGTGATGCATGTGGAAGCTCATGAAGCTTACTTATGTCCTGAAAAGATGAAGAGCAGCTGACCAGTACTTTACAACATTCCATACTGCCAGGACAGTATAAACAATTTGCAACTGGCCTGCAGTTGGAGTCAGCAGTACAGTGGCTGCAAAAAAGCCAATTTAATACAGAAACCTGCTCTCACCCATGGGCACAGTGCAGCTTTCCAAGTGGCCAACATTTCACTTGCTTTTGTTTTCTCAGGCTGCTTCCAGCCTCCCTGTGCCTTCTACCAACCACCCTATAATTATTTTCACATGTTCCAGGAAGGAAATTAAGCAAGTGCTGTAACAACACTTCGTATAATAAGCAGGCTTCCAGATTCTGCTTTGGAACCCAAAACACAGTAGTCTTGTGGGCTCTTAAGAGTGGGTTTATCCCCCTTCAAAAATTTAAGAGGGTCCCCCTAAGAAAGTTGCATATGGGTTTTTGTTTGAAATTCTGATGATTAAGAAATATAAAGAAGCCAAAAGTATTTGTCACAGGGCAGAGGCAGCTAACACTCATCAGGGGGCATCTCTTCCTCTCACTGACAGCTCTACCAGTTCAAAATTTTATTTTATATTGCAACGAATAGGAGATTATTTTAAAATAGTAAGAACTGTCAAAATAATTTGATGGTCTTACAAAACAGAAATAGCTGTGCAGGAACTTACTACATACAGCTTTGATTTGTCATCTTGTCCCTGCTTACCTGCTTCTCAAAACTTACAAAACTAAAAACTGATCTCAGTTCAGGGGTAACCTCCACATACACCCCATTGTTTTTCCTTGTCTGTTCCTAAGCTGGTTTTCAGTTTTGATATAGCAATACCCTAAGGTATTTTTTTCAGGATAAAAGCCTGACACACACTGTGGGGTTCTGGTGTAATGAAAAACATCTCATGCTTCAGCAAGAACAACGAGACAGTATAAGAAAAAGCATAACTATGCTGTTCAGCATAACATGATGTTCATGCTGATTTTGGACACCAGGTTTTGATAGGACACAGGTGACTGGCCTGTAAATGACTGAAATGAGTACAGTCCCTCCATTGACACTAGGTGAGGACACCAGGGAAACATACCTTAAAGACACAGCAGAGCAAAACTTGTCTCTACCAGCAAGTGACACAAGGCCTTCAATTAAGCAGTGCCTCAGGAGGCTTAACTTGCTTGTGGATTTTCACATGACTAGAAAAGTTCCACTCCTGAAACTTCAGCCTAGTACAGCAATCAGGTTCCTTTTTCCAATAAGGCCTAAGAAATTCTTGCTGTGAGAGTTTCCCAAAACTGCATGGTCCCTGCACGGGCCACTCAAGCATGGCCACTCAAGTTCAGGATGACACATATGATTTGGCTGGTAACACCAACAGCAGTAGGAGTCCATTGCTCCTCTTCCACCATGAGGAGGAACTCAGGCAGACACCATCAACCATTATAACAGATTCCCCCTACCCTAGAGGCCAGTTCATGCCCACCTTCTCACCTCAGTTCTGATATGGTTTACTCTGAGACTTGACAAAGATCATTGTACAGCCATAGGTCTGCTCATGAGGCAGTCCTAGAGTCCAAGGGTACGTGATAATCTCTGAAGTAATGATTTTTGAGTTTAGATACGCTAGCCAAGTCGCTTTAAAACTCTGCCCTAGTAGGCCTCCTTCATTCACTAATGAACCTTTTGCAGCTGATTCGTTTTTCACCCTTCAGCAGCAGCAGCTGTTGCCTCTGACTCTGCATATCCAAAACGTACTGATTTGGAAGTTTGGCCAAGGCTGATCTAGTAATGGCTTGTGCACAGGAGAGCCCTGTGCGCTAAATGTTGTTCCACCTTCATCTGTGTGGATAGGACACTGGGAAGCTCAGAGTCTTGGGTTACTGAAGTTTTCCTCTGCAATTCAATCTCCTGACAGCTTTGCTAGGGAAAGGGGGGTAAGGGCAGTGATCCTGAAACCCCAGTCTGATACATCAACACACACAGGAGAGTACTTTTTCCATTCTGCCATGCTATTTCTCTTCTGGCTTTTGGTTCTCCTCAGGACCAAACTGAGACCACTGAACATAACAGTATCTAATATTGGGGCATATCTGTTTATCCTTTAAGAATGACTCATCTGCATCACAGGACTTGTCAAAACAAGCACTCAGATAATTTACCACTAACTGGGCAGAACTGCAAAGACTTATTATCCTTGTCTTGCTGGAAAGCCTCTCTTAAGCACAGTTGTATTTTCACTCTAGATGTTGTTAGTTTAGCCATAGGTATTAAGTCATCTTTCCTACCAGCTTTAGAGAAGCTCAGCATCACAAACAACTTCTCCACAGAGTCCAGCAGGACAGAGAAAAGAAAAACCTAGACCCACCTGAACACTTCTCAAGTCATCCTGTTCAAAGTGGGAGGCATGTCAGACTACACAGTGACAAAAGTACTGCACATGGCAAACATACCTTTTGCAGAGATCCCAGTCCTACAGACTCCCACTTAGGCAAGTTCAGTCAGTCTGAGCTTCACTTTCTTGAATAGAGCAGCTGATACAGACTCAATCCAAATGCTCTTAGATAAAGTGAAGCTGAAGAACTCATCTTCAAAGAAAAGTACGAAGTTTCTTCTACTGAGCTAGCAGTGACACACCTCTCTAAACTGCCTAGCACTTTAACAGTGTCAGGGCAATTTAACAGATAGGGAGGTGATAGTAGGAAAAGTGGCTGTATAACCTGCACTGAAACTGAACACCTACTCATGTATTCTCTATTTACTGGCAATACAAGTAATTGGAGAGTATTTTTTGGCAAAAAGGGAGGAAATCCAGTGAAGCTAGCAGTAAGCTTGCTTTGTGACTGGAGCAAGACTAGCAAGAGACATCAAGGTCTGGTGGGATGCTGCTGCTACTTTGATTTACGAGTCACAGAAGACACGATCAGCTCTGGCAGAACAGGCTAAGTCCCACACATTCCACCCACTCAGAGTCTGCTGGGGATCAAATGGTACATGGAAAGAAAATGCAACTTAGTATTATGCATACAAATGCAGGGTATAGAAAATTCAGATTTTCAGCCACCTTCTTTGAGAAGACCGTCTTGCTATACAGATGTACTTATTTCTAAGTGTTTGTTTTTTCATCTCCATTTTCCCAGTCCCTACCAACAGTTCTAAGCAAATCAATGGATATGAAATAGCAATTGTCAAAAGCATACCTAGCACCAAATGTAAATTCTTCCTTTCTGTCTTTGTAGCTCCTCATCCCAAACACCCACAGGGTAAACATAGCTGAATTGAAACAACTCCTGGATTGGGAAACTGTTCAGAAAACAAGCTCCTTCCACAGCTGGCAAAAAAACTGTTCAGAAAAGATGTGTAAAAGGAGTTCTCACNCACCCTTTGAAATACTATTTGTCCTTTGGCACTTTCACTATAGCCACTGGAATCAAAGAACAGGCACGGCAAAATATCCAGCTGAAAATGCATGTAATAATAATTTAAAGAAAGGTTGAAAGTAGCAACTGCCAAGACAGAACTCATTTGTAGCCCTTGATGACTGGAAAAAATGTGGGAAAAGATGAAATACCATTCCATCCATTTGACATAAAATAAAAGATAAAGCATACAACCCCAAACCCTACAGTGTAATCATTTTCAAAACAAAATCTTCAGGAAAGAAATCAGGTCTCCTCAAGAACTACTAAACTTCAATCTTGTTTCTCTGCAATTCACTGCTTTTAATCAATAATAAAAACAAGACTGTACATATTCTTTGCTTGTTTATATTCCCTGGTAACCTAGAGAAGGTCTTTGTTCTGTAACAATTAAAAAGCCAAGTTAAAGCCACAAAACAAAACAAAGATTCTCACAATGCTTTATTATCAGGGTTGCTTTTCATAGGAAGGTTTGGGTTGAAAGGGACCTTAAAGAACACCTAGCTCCAAATCCCCTGCCATGGGCAGGGCACCTTCCGCTAGACCAGGTTGCTCAGAGCTCCATCCAACCTGGCCTTGAATGCTTCCACGGATGAAGAATCCACAGCTTCTCTGGGCAAATAGGTCCAGTGCCTCACCACCTTCACAGTAAAGAATTTCTTCCTAATATCTAGTCTAAATCTACTTTTTTCCGGTTTAAAGCCATTCCCCTTGTCCTTGGGGACATTACATGGCCTTGTAAAAAGTCCCCCTCCAGATTTCTTGTAGCCCCATTTCAATACCATAAGGCTGCAATGAGGTCTCCTCAGAGTCTTCTCTTCTCTAGGCTAAACAACTCCAGCTCTCATCTTAAAGGAGAGGTGCCCCAGCCCTCCAAGCATCTTCAGAGTCCCATCTGGACTGTCTCTAACAGGTCCATGTCCTTCTCACATTAGAGACTGTAGAGCTGGATGTAGTACTCCAAGAGGAGTTTCAGAAGAGTAGGGCAGAGGGGCAGAATCACCTCCCCTGACCTGCTGGCCATGCTGTTTTTGGTGGAGCTCATGCACAAGACTCAGGGCTAGAGACATGCTCCACCAATAGCTAAGCTGAGGTTTTGCCTCCTTGCCTCAGCCTCCCCCTTCAGAGAGCTTTCCTATCTGCCTTTGTGAATATATGGTTTCAGTTAGTTTGGAGCATCTGATGTAATGATTTAAGGGCTCTTGTCAACAATGTAATTAATTTCAACAACCAAGAATTACTTCAATATTCATGTATTCATTTTCCGTACCGAAAAAACCAACCCAGATGAAGGATTTCATGGTTCACCAGCTCCTCCACACAGGTCTGTCTGGCCAGGAATTTACTTCAACCTTTGATGCCACCAATAGGGACTATCCCACGGCTAAGGATGCATATGCTGCATTTACCACCTTGCAGTGCTACCCTCTCTTCTTCTGCTTCTTGCATGCCAGCTAGGTTTTTTTTGTATTATTTGTGACATTTCATTAAGTTTCATTTATTGTTCTGAGGCACTTATTTGCTCAGCATTATCAAGTGGCTTCCTTCAGATACATCTTATCTGTACAGCATCACCAGTTCTGTCAGAGCAGTTCTTGCTAAACCATCAGGAGTATTTCTCAGGGCAATGTACATTTAACAGATTAAGAACAGTGCGAAAATGCTCAATTGAGTTTTGGTTACATAAAGCACCAAGAATCACACCTCAGTCAGTGACTGCATTTTACCTGGATCATTCTTGACTTCAACAGGCCAAGTCTGATTGATACTACAATAATTTCCTGCCAGACAGACCTAGAGGTCTAGGACAGTACTTTATTGAAAAGAAGAGACTGTTGCAGGCCAGATTCTTCCAGACAATTCAGTTGATTTTCAGATGCTGTTCCAAACCCTGTTTCCTTGACTACCACAAGAACCAAAACAACAAGAGACCATTTTGCTTGTTGTCCTATGTCATTCTAGACAGCACTTAGTGCATCAAGTTGGAGAAATTTCAAGTCCCTCCTGAGCTTCTTACAGTTTTTTCTCCTCCTTTCTAAAATCTTACTGTTCCTCTTCACAGTCATCTTCCACCAAACATACATGAGAAAATTCCTGCTCAGCTTCAGCATTCCCTCACATCAGACAATACTTTTAACTCCTGTTTCAACTAACTAGCTACATAAAAGAGACAGTGTGGTTATCTGGGGTTTGCAAGGTATGTTTTGGTTTTCTTTGGGTTGGGTACTTTAAGTTGTAGGATTTATTGGGTTTTTTTAAGCATTTAACTGCAAGGAGAGTTTTTGCAGGTTTCAGCAATGTTTAATGTTATTATTACATCTACTATGTTAGTAGATAATAATAGTATTCACTACATTGCTACTTGCTCCTTTTTGTCTAAGTTGTAAAATCCAGCAGGACAACATTTCAAATTTGATTTCAAGAACTGCAAAACCATCTTATCATCACAGAGAAACTTATCAGAATGAAATGCTGATTTTACGCTGCAAGATGTCATTATAATAGCTTAATTCTGTGATCCTCTGAAAAAGAGGATGAGGCAGGAGAGCCAGATTATTCAAAAAACACAAAATAATTACTTAAAGGATTTATTTATTTATAGGTTCATGATTCCCTAGAGCATAAAAACTGTTCCACTGCCTAGGTCAACACAGCATATATATGTACAGACACCAATCTAGCAGACATATTTCATAACCACCACCTGACTCAGGCTTTGGGGGGGAAACAGTAAGCAAGAGCTACCAAGACAGTAGGAGAAGTTCTAGCCTGTCAGCTAAAAACAACATAATCTTTCCTAATCATGCAAGAACAAAGCAGTTTCAAGTTCCTACACAGAAAAGCAAAGCGTATTGCAGATGCTCCCCAGGGAAGAATGCAGTAGAGGAAGCTGTTGCAGCATGCCTGAATGCCACAGGAAGTGCTCTGCTGAGCACAAAAGAGAAAAATTCATGAGCATTCCCAGATTCCTCAGAGCTGGGGCCAGAGCTCAGAGGAATGCTGAGAACACCCTGGAGAATCCTCACCCTCACACAGATGGACCCAGATCTGCCTCCCACATTATCACATGAACATATGTGGTAGGAAGCAAGTATCCAAATCCCAGCTCTTTGCCAGTATCAGTACTCCCATCTAATACTCCCTTCACCTAGCAAAAAAATCCCCACAGCCACAAGAGGGGAGGGCAGAGGTTATGCTCACTCCCTCTACAGAACCAGTGGTTGAAGCTGCCTTGCACCTTCCCAGTCCTCACCAGGCTGCTGCCAATCAGTCCTGACATCAGACACCCAGAGGCCCTGGGCACTGACTCAGCAAGCCCCACTTCCATGAGGAGGCAGCTCACGAGCATATCATTTCACACTTTCAAGAAAAACACAACATTCTCTCCACATATAAGACACCCCATATCCTCATGCATGCTCCCAAGTCACACGTCCTGCACAGGACTCCCCAGAGAGAGGATTCAGTTCAGGCTCAGTCAGTTCTGAGGCACCACACACCCACACAAGGCTGGCAGACAGGAACAGAGCCTTCAGAAGCCCTGCACCCTCCCAGAAACGAAGCTGAAGTTTAGGCCAGAAGTGCAGGCCACTGACTTCACACCACTCTCAGTCACCAGGTCTACATCCAAACACTTCCCATGCTAATTCAACATTTCTGGACTAATAAGTCTTTCTTCTTCATTTAAATATTCACTAGTTAATGCAGTTTTTCTTTCTTCTTGCAGCAGATGTTATTCTCCCATCACACCTTCTGGACTGTAACTCAGTAGAGTGGAAGTAAACCACCAAGAGTTATGGCCAGATGGAGGTCACCCGTAGACAAAAATGAAGACCCAAGACACTGTGAAAATAAACACATAGCATCCCTACAACAACTGTTCTCTGAGCTGTACAACTTCTGTGTCAGGCTACACTCTAATGTCCCTGCAGCTGCTCAGAGTAGCTCAGTCTACCAGAGGATTTGGCAAAAATGCCCAGACAGTGCTGATAGGTTTCTTGGTAGTGGAGTGAAAGCTTCCCATGCAAATTTGAGATCCATTTACTATATGGTTCAACCTCTTTACAATTAGTAAAGTTTCTCATGCAAAGGAAATGGAAGATTTGAAGAAATCACGCTAAAAACAGCAAAACCACTGACCCCCAAGAGAGACAGACACTTGGGAACTCTCCCAACTGTGTATGCAGACTCCTTGAGAATGTTAAAATAACATCTTATGCCTGAGAACTAGTGGGAAAAACAGCATGGAGGGAAGTTATCTGATGCTGATAAATTAACATCCAGAGTGTAAAATACAGTTCTAGAGAAAAACCAGGAGTTCATTTACTAAATCAATCAGTTACTGTTCTGTAACTGATTTCTTTTTCATACCAATATAGAAAATTTCACAGAACAGCACATGCATTTAATCAGGAAGAATAAGTATTACAGGGAAACAATGTAAACAGAAATCTGACAGCTCCAAACCCAAACCTGATCACTTGGGTCAAGTTTGCTAGGAACACATGGTGTCTTGAACACATATCATCTAGGAAACCTACAGACCAACAGCAGGTATTACAAAGTCATTCTGATACTAAAGACAGAAACAGTATCTCCTTTACTCTGACCTTTCCTGGGTTTGTTCATTTGTTTCCCCATCTCCTCCATATGGTTGGGGAAAACGATATCTGAAGTTTTTAGGGGAAGGAAATAATACAAAACCTACTGTCTTAGTAGTAAGGTAACAGGCACTGCAGAACCATGTTCAGCAGGCAGCAGGGACCTATCAGGACAAAATGCAGTATAAAAATGCCCCAGCCCCTTCTTTCAAACTTTCTTCCAATCTCCTCCACCCCCATACAATTTGCTCAGCACACAGGAGCTACTCTTTCTTACCAGATACATCCCACAGACACTGTCAGAACTTTCTTCCTCTTGCCAATTATAGTCAAAGACTGTCCAAAGACTTCGGTGCTCAATTTCACAGCACTCATCATGTTAGATAGCCTGCAGCACCATCCTTTATTCTACCCCTTGTCCACCCCTGCCTTTTCTATTAACTTTTTAGAAAAGGCTACTTTAGCCACACGTAGTATTGAGGATGCTACTCACAAAAACAGCTACATTCTGGCAGCTGACATGGAGAGCAGAAGTCAATGCTCCTAAGAGACAGCTCAGACTATGCTGAAAGTAGCTCAAGTCTGGGAAAGAAGGGAGAAGTGCTATAAGTACCTACTTCCCAAATGGACTTCCTCATAAATAATCTGTATCTTTCATCAGGGTATTAATAAAATACTTAATAGCCCCATCTAAACTTATGAATTCTTGTGTTCTCCCAAATCACTACTTACTGACTGGAACACTCAACTGGAATCTGACAACACATCCTCCAGCTAATACCACCTTCCTTCTGTGCATGCACACAAGAGCCTTCTAAAATCTCACAAGGGACATATTAGTACCAGCGTAGGAAAAGCCCTTTTCCAAAACCTCTGGATTACATAGATCTTTTTACCAAGGATCTGGGCATTTCCAAGTCATTATTTCTAAAATACATGTCCAAGAATTAACACGGTCAAGATATACATTTTCATTCTCTCATGGTCACCCAGCAACAAACCTCAAAACAGATTCTCAGTTCTTAACCTAATGCTGCAACTGTGTAAAGGCTCTTTTGTGGCTAAACACCATTATACTGTGTCAACTCCCATCAGAAGTCAAAGTGATTTCCCAAGAAATAGAAAGAGTATTTAATGTCTGGAAAACTAGAGTGTTCCTCAAAAGAGATACCGACTTCTCTTCTCGATGCTTTTTTTTTTTGTATCTTCCCTGAGGCAAAGAAAGCTGAAATCTCCCAGGCACTGAGAAAAGTCCTGGATTATGATACTGGACCTTTATCTCCCCCATTTTTCCTCCCAGTCAGTATGGCTTTATCAGAAAGTAGGGTGGAGGTGTCTGCTTATATAAAATGCCATGTTCTACTTTCATTGCCCTGCCCTCACAAGCATCCAAACTCAAAGCCGTAAACACAAATCACAGCAACCTAGTTATTGCACATCAAAGCTGTCACTGTCACTCATTCTCAGGGGAGAACAGACAACCAGACAGTTGACATTTACTCTTTAGCTCACAGTGTAAACAGAAACCAAATCACAGTATGTCTTCTGCTGCTCTGGTAAGGCATTGATCCCACCCTACCCTGCAACAACCACACTAACAGGCCGAGATTCCAACTGCACCTGTGTTTTCCTCTTAATAGCTGTGATTTTTGACATTATCTCTTTCTGGTCTTTTTAAACCCCTCATCACAATGAAAGTCACCCCAGTGTGTAGAACACACTCCAACAAATTGTGTGTTATGTGTTCCAAAGATCACTGCTTGGAAATTTCTAATCCCAGTCTAGCACATCTACTAGTAACAGATTTCCAGTCAAGACTCCGCAAAAAGCTCCCAGAAAAGTAGTTTTTCCATAACAGTCCATTCTAAGAGGAGGTTGTGTGTCTGCAGATAGAAAATGTACACATATCAAGTGACTTGTTCTCCTCAGTAAAAAGTCAAAAGCAAGGTTCATAGCAATGGGAACTTAACATGGAAATCCTTTTTAGCAACAAGACCATAGTGAGTTTCTGCCTAGAATTGCAAAATGCCTGCACAGACAGGGCTATGTTGCAGTCAAGGAGATCTCCAGGGCCACAGTGGCTGAGAGGAACAACAAGGATGGTTTTGCAACAGGTGCAGAGAGTATTGTCTGGGGATACACAGGCACCAAGAGGAAAAGGCATACGGTACTACACTGCCTTCCTGAGACAACTCAGAACAGACTGGCACCACTGAAAAATATTTAAGGAAATAGATTTAAGCCTTCTTTCAAATGCTTTCTCAATCTGCTTATGGTCAAGCAACCTTTGGAGAAAGCCAGCTTCAGTGTCTGTTCATGGATTTCCAAATATTACTCAGTTGCTTTGTTACTCAAAGTAATCTCATGTTACTCAGTTGTCATGGGAATTTTGTAGCACTCCTTCAGTACTATATTGCCTACAAATTCAAGCAGCAGAATACTAAATCACTCCTTCAGATTGTCAAACACACTGGGCAAAATTTTCAGCAGCGTTTGCATGGTTTGAGACAACCTCTCCCAACTGATTACAAGCGGGACACGAGCACTTTGGAAAATTTCATTTGATGGTAACGTATCTGACATCAGAGCCATCCCACCAGGTATCTTCCTAATTTAAAGAATATGCAATACTGTTTTTCTTTGCAATTTACTTGCTTAGCTGACACACCACTTTATAAAGATCTGTTCAAGCTGACAAAAGAACAATTAATTTAGTGGAATCTAAACTATACCATCAAGAAGTGAGAAGTTTCTGACACATGCTTTATTTATTGTACTAAGACTCTTTCCTGGCACTCTGCCCCATCTCCTTTCTCCCACCTCATGCACTCTTGCTGCATGTTTCACAGAATCCCATTACTCTGTACAGGCATTTCCTTTCCATATTTGTCTCAATTTTTTGCTGACAGGAACAAAAGAAAGAACAACTTCATTATTATAAGGATCTATTTGAAAATCAGTATCTCACTTGCTTCCTTGTATTTAAAATTGCATCATATATTACCTTGGTTTCTCCCCTCTCAATACATCAGAGGCAAATTAATTCAGTTCCCAACATCTGACACAAAGCACTTGCAATGAGGGATACAGTGGTTAAGGTCTTATGTCTTCAATTATTTTTACTGAATTGCCTCTTCTTTTAAAATTTGCAGCCTTGTAAGAAGTACATTTGAAAAAAGCCGCAAGTTTGCTACCAGCTATTTCCAAGTAATTAAATTCATTAATCCAAACAGGGAGCAAGGGAAATAAAACTACTTTCTCCTTCATGCTTTTCCCCTCCTCTTACTCCATAATAATTATAAATGCTCTTAACTCACTAAATATTATGACCAGTGCTTATTCATTCTGGGTTTTGCTGTCCTTATCTTTCTTTTGCAAGCCTTAAAACAGTAATTGCTCTGAAACTGGAAAGAATATAAGAGGGTTTCTCCCACAGTAAACCTAAAACTTCATCAGCCTCTCAGAAACCAGGCTGTTTGTTCCTTCGTGCATTCTTTAGTTCTTAGGTTTTTAGTTCACAGTATTCAGATCTACGGTTTCACTTTTTCTGCAGCCTGCTTCCACCATGATACAGAATATTTCATTTCTATCATCACTACTAGAAAAGGAGTTTTGAAAAGAGGATGCAGAACCTCACACATCCCAAGACTACACACACGTAGATGCACAGGAGTTAAATCAAACTGCAAATTCAAAAGCCTGTACAGCTAGAGCTGGTTGCACAGCAACTCAGTGACTAACTTCCCAAGGAGACAGCTGGTAGGTTTGCATAGCTGTGTGTGCTGGTGCATCTGCAGAAACAGGAAAAAGGAGAGGACAAGACAGAACAACGACAGCTTTCTGTCCAGCACAGGGCACCCAGAAACTCCACCTTTCTTCTGTACAGGTTCAATGGAGCACCTCATGTTTAAGACACTCAACCCTTGTTGAAGTTTACAGACAGAAGTGCCCTCCACAGAAATAAGCAGATCAGAACACGCCTGGAGATGGGCAGAGCTTGAAATACACCAAATAAGCACACACACACATTGTCAGCAGCCACCACACTGCTGGAAGGCCTTCCACAGTTCCTGTTTTCACAGAGATAAGTTAAATGCCTCCTTTTCTTAGCACACCAAATACCCTGTACCGTGTTTGCAGAGGAAACTACTTCTGTTCCTCCCTGGTGCCCAGAGGGACAGCTTATCTATGGCTCAGGCCTGCCACCTCCCTCCGGAAGAGCCGCAGCTGTGCAGGAGCCGTGAGTCACCGGAGAAGGCCCCACTGCCAGCAGCACCCAGAGCAAGGGACACCCACAGGGGACACATCAGCACTGCTCTGCAGAGCCACTTAGTGAACTGTGTCCTATGTGAACATGCAAGAGAAGCCCTTATGGGCACACACAAAGATTAAGGCCTGTGAACACTTCAGCCTACATATATAGTAATGTCTCTTCAAAACACACCTTTTGCTGCCTATTCAACAGTGCAATACACACAGCACTAGCAGCACTGCCCCAGACAAGGCTCCAGACAACCAGCAGCATTTCCTGCTGCATGCCTTCTAACTGTGCTCAATCAAGGCAAGGGGCACCTGTTTTGGACACTGTGGGCCAGCTAATAATTCTAGGGCCCATACATGTTTGGAGAGGTTGCGCAAAGTAGTCTTGCCTCACTCTGGCAGGCAAAGGAGGCGATTCCCTTTGTTCTCTTCCCCAGGGACCAATCAACCAACTTGCCTGGCCCGACCTGTCATTTCTATGGCTAGTTGAAACGGAGAGGAAGAAGCAACCACATGGGTTTTCCACCAGAGTCCAGCATGTGTAGAGCATTAATGCAAGTTTCCAGCACAAGTAACATCACAAAGGGAAAGTGAACTTAGTGAAAAACAATCAACTGAATATTGATCAGAGGTGAGGGTAATGCAACTGAATTGCAAGAGTCAGGCATTAAGTTTCACAAAATAATATTTGTTACTAAACAAGCCCTTATAAAAATACAATCATTTCCCAAGGAACCACCCTGAAATCCTGTGCCTGGGCACAGAAAGGTTTTTTTCATACCACAAGATGAGTGGAAGGCAGACAATGAATAGGATGCATGTGCTTCCCATTTCCTTTGGTTGAAATACACAAGACAAACTAGTATAATGTAACTTCTTCCTGTAAGCATGACTACAGCAGAGTTCTCTAGCATATGGCTCTGATCACAACACAGACCCTTTAACTTTTCCATCAGGAAATTCTCAGGCAGTCACTCCAAATTAGCAATCAAGAATGCTATCAAAAACAACTTCATATCTGCCAGCCCACATTTAGGCCAATAAACAACCAGCTTCCATGCAACAACAACAACCCACTTTTAACATGGCATGAACACCTTCATTAACCCTTGAGGATCCACGGGGGAAGGAGGAGGGGGGAAAATTGACAGAGGTAACCAGAAAGCAGCTTTTCAAGTAACAGACAAAATACTCTCCCCTCAGAATCCGGGGGTTTTGGTAATCCCCTTTTTGAAATGCTAATGTCATTATAACCATAGCACCAGAAGACAAGCTGGGGCCTGAGTGACAGAGCCTCTCCTGTGCCCTTATACAGATGATTTAAACTGAGCCTTTTGTAACTCTCCTCCCCAAAGCTCCCTGCCCGGCATCATGCTTGACAGGAGCTGCAGCTGCCATCCGACCCTCCCGAGGAGCAGGGGTGCAAAGATCAAGCTGATGAATTCATGCGTGCTGGGCAGGGACACAGCAGCCATGTGCTGCAGCCTTGTGATCTCTGAACACACAAGCCAGGACAAAGATGGGCTCAGGGAAGACTTGAAACAAGACAAAGCAAAAGGTCCCCGACTGCTCTGCTGCTACTGCTAAACAACTGCACAACAGTAAAAATCATTACACAGCTGGTCATTAAACTGGGCACAGCATATACCAGTGTAGGAGAGCATGGCTCAAAGAAACTTATCAACATAAATACATCTATCCTTACCACCCAGGGAACCAGCTCAGCCTTGGGAAGAAATTCCTCCCATGGAGAAAGCTACTCCAAAGGGACAGAGAACAGACAACTTCCCCAGCAAAAGCAACTGGAACTATCTGCTGTGATGAGATTGGAGACCACACCAGGCATTACATGTTTCACCTTGCCATCACATGATATTTAACAACGGATAGATGGTTACCAGAGGGTTTTCTAGTTTTGTTTTCAATTCAGTTTTCATTGCCTCTGATACCAGTCAGGGAAAATCAGCTTCAAGTGATGATTCTGTTGAAAGTACTACAGGATTTACTGCAAAAGTGTTTTCTGTAACTTATCACTTCCTACCATCTCCCCCTATATGAAAAAAGAGATCATCACCACAATGCCTGAGAAGTAAGCCAAGCTAAGTTTCACACCAAGTGAAATACAGGTTAACTGGAAAAACAAACTACAGACTGAAACATTTGCCATTCACAAACACTGTTGCATTTACAGCAATTCCCACTTCATGACACTGGGTGAAGCTACCCTAACCCTACAGTCAAAGCTAGTCAAAGCAGGCGATTCTCCCGCTCTGCTCTGCACTGCTGTGGCCTCACCTCAAGTCCTGTGTGCAGTTTTGGGCACCACAATATAAAAAAGGCATTAAGCTAAGTATCAGCTTTTAATGAGGAGGCCAGCCTCTACTGCCACAGAAATAAGAAAGGTGACAGACCACTCTGGAAAGAGATGTGTTTGGTTTCATTTGTGCACAATGCATGCTGGCAAGCAGCTTTGAAACCCTGGGTTCAGTGGCAGCTTTTTAGAAATAAAACCACAAAAGCTCAGATTCTGCAGGCATCCTCCCTTGGTGCTACTAACTAACAAAAGTCAGGAGAAAAATTTCCTCCATCTGAAGCAACTAATTAAATCAAGAGTTGAGCGGATGGAAACAGACTTAATGATAAGATGCTTTCCTGCTGTCAGAGGATGTAGAACAGACATTAATTTTCATCCCCTCAAATCCCACCATGGCAGCCAATGCAGCCAAGCATGAAATACTCCTGACCTGCCTCAGACAACTGGCCAGAGGTATGCAGTAAAATAGCTATGAATTTGTTCACCTTGACTGTAGTCAGAGAATGAATCTCTTCACAACACCCCTAGTTAGAAGCTTAGACCAATCCCTCTTTGTTTTACTAACAGCAAGAATCAAGGATGCTAAAGGAAGCTCTACCTGTGTTCCCAGATGACAGGCTGCAATGTCTCTTATCGCCCACACAGTCATACCACTGCCTGCCCAAGGACTCAATTCATACATGGGATCAGCTCATGACTGGAAAGATCTGGTTAAAGTGGGACCAAACATAACTAAGGCAATAATGACAGGAAAAATATACAACAACAATCAAACAAACAACAACAAAAAACCAAACAAAACACCAAAAAAAACCCAAACAAAACCAGTTCTCTGAAAAGGAGCTGCAGCCCTGAGGAGTCTCCATAGCTGGAGGCATGTGCCAAGAGGCAGACAGTTCTCCAGGGTGCTGAGAGGAGGCAGGGAGGCAGAACTTCTCAGAGGAGCTAACCTCTTTCAGCATAGCTCCCACACTGCACTTGCAGTGTGTTTGTCCAGCAGAGGCATGGCCTTACGCCAGCAGACAGAGATCTGACCACCACTGCACACACCTCCTCTTCCTCTTCCACACAGCACAAATGCGCTAACAGGGCCTGACTGCCAGCCTTGTGATCTGCCTCCACGTGATTCACTACCACTCCCGTGACAAAACTTTACAAGGATCCTGTACCAACAGAGAGCTCAGCTCTCCCAGCACTGTACATCTGCCCTCATTGGTTCCAAAAGTGGCATCCAGCTTACTAAATGCCATGGAGGAAACAGTCACCATCAAAGCACGAACTGTCAACTTGAAGATAACATTTAAATATTTGAGAAGTAAATGCAAATAAAGAGATTCAAAGTAAGAAGGCTCAAAGGTCAACCCTGCTTTGGGCTAATGGCAGTAACATTTGCAGCAAGACTAGTTTGCTGGGAAAGGCAAAGAACTGGAGGACTAAAACAATAGAATTGTAAAAAAATCAAACTTGCCACCTTCATGTTTTCATTATGACTTGNCATATACCAGTGTAGGAGAGCATGGCTCAAAGAAACTTATCAACATAAATACATCTATTCTTACCACCCAGGGAACTAGCTCAGCCTTGGGAAGAAATTCCTCCCATGGAGAAAGCTACTCCAAAGGGACAGAGAACAGACAACTTCCCCAGCAAAAGCAACTGGAACTGTCTGCTGTGATGAGATTGGAGACCACACCAGGCATTACATGTTTCACCTTGCCATCACATGATATTTAACAACGGATAGATGGTTACCAGAGGGTTTTCTAGTTTTGTTTTCAATTCAGTTTTCATTGCCTCTGATACCAATCAGGGAAAACCAGCTTCAAGTGATGATTCTGTTGAAAGTACTACAGGATTTACTGCAAAAGTGTTTTCTGTAACTTATCACTTCCTACCATCTCCCCATATATGAAAAAAGAAATCATCACCACAATGCCTGAGAAGTAAGCCAAGCTAAGTTTCACACCAAGTGAAATACAGGTTAACTGGAAAAGCAAACTACAGACTGAAACATTTGCCATTCACAAACACTGTTGCATTTACAGCAATTCCCACTTCATGACACTGGGTGAAGCTACCCTAACCCTACAGTCAAAGCTAGTCAAAGCAGGCGATTCTCCCGCTCTGCTCTGCACTGCTGTGGCCTCACCTCAAGTCCTGTGTGCAGTTTTGGGCACCACAATATAAAAAAGGCATTAAGCTAAGTATCAGCTTTTAATGAGGAGGCCAGCCTCTACTGCCACAGAAATAAGAAAGGTGACAGACCACTCTGGAAAGAGATGTGTTTGGTTTCATTTGTGCACAATGCATGCTGGCAAGCAGCTTTGAAACCCTGGGTTCAGTGGCAGCTTTTTAGAAATAAAACCACAAAAGCTCAGATTCTGCAGGCATCCTCCCTTGGTACTACTAACTAACAAAAGTCAGGAGAAAAATTTCCTCCATCTGAAGCAACTAATTAAATCAAGAGTTGAGCGGATGGAAACAGACTTAATGATAAGATGCTTTCCTGCTGTCAGAGGATGTAGAACAGACATTAATTTTCATCCCCTCAAATCCCACCATGGCAGCCAATGCAACCAAGCATGAAATACTCCTGACCTGCCTCAGACAACTGGCCAGAGGTATGCAGTAAAACAGCTATGAATTTGTTCACCTTGACTGTAGTCAGAGAATGAATCTCTTCACAACACCCCTAGTTAGCAGCTTAGACCAATCCCTCTTTGTTTTACTAACAGCAAGAATCAAGGATGCTAAAGGAAGCTCTACCTGTGTTTCCAGATGACAGGCTGCAATGTCTCTTATCCCCCACACAGTCATACCACTGCCTGCCCAAGGACTCAATTCATACATGGGATCAGCTCATGACTGGAAAGATCTGGTTAAAGTGGGACCAAACATAACTAAGGCAATAATGACAGGAAAAATATACAACAACAATCAAACAAACAACAACAAAAAACCAAACAAAACACAAAAAAAAACCCAAACAAAACCAGTTCTCTGAAAAGGTGCTGCAGCCTTGAGGAATCTCCATAGCTGGAGGCATGCGCCAAGAGGCAGACAGCTCTCCAGGGTGCTGAGAGGAGGCAGGGAGGCAGAACTTCTCAGAGGAGCTAACCTCTTTCAGCATAGCTCCCACACTGCACTTGCAGTGTGTTTGTCCAGCAGAGGCATGGCCTTACGCCAGCAGACAGAGATCTGACCACCACTGCACACACCTCCTCTTCCTCTTCCACACAGCACAAATGCGCTAACAGGGCCTGACTGCCAGCCTTGTGATCTGCCTCCACGTGATTCACTACCACTCCCGTGACAAAACTTTACAAGGATCCTGTACCAACAGAGAGCTCAGCTCTCCCAGCACTGTACATCTGCCCTCATTGGTTCCAAAAGTGGCATCCAGCTTACTAAATGCCATGGAGGAAACAGTCACCATCAAAGCACGAACTGTCAACTTGAAGATAACATTTAAATATTTGAGAAGTAAATGCAAATAAAGAGATTCAAAGTAAGAAGGCTCAAAGGTCAACCCTGCTTTGGGCTAATGGCAGTAACATTTGCAGCAAGACTTGTTTGCTGGGAAAGGCAAAGAACTGGAGGACCAGAACAACAGAACTGTAAAAAAACCAAACTTGCCACCTTCATGTTTTCATTATGACTTGCTCATAAAGACTCTCATTGCGGCTTGTGATTATATTCAGATTTTTCAGCTTACATATGAAAAATCAATAATTTCCTCATTTGAGAGAAAAGTGACAGCTGAATCTAAACAGGCAAATGATGAAGCTTTTACTTTTTCTTAGTATCTTACAACCTAGGTCATTTATACAAAAGGAAGTGTTTACAATGAAACCTGAAGATTGCTCTCCAGGAGCGTTCAACTGTTACTTTTGCTAGGGAAAGCAAAACCAGCGACAGAAGGGAAGTACTTGCTTTAGGATAATGCATTACAGATACTTTACACACTTTGCCTGTGCAAAAGGTGTGCTGCAGCACAAAGCATGTCTCAGCATAACTCTTACAGTATGGGTCCTTTTCAAGAAGCACATCAGCAGGCACAAAACTTGAACTACTGAAGACAGGTTACACAGCAGGGGCATCACCACAGCTCTGAGTTTCAAAGACAGCTGCTCTGAAGTTACAAGTGGAATGGGCACAAGGGAACTGTCAGAAATTCACATTTCTTTCCTCCATGACGGAGATATATCAATAGCTGTGAGTTTTGTATGACACACCAGCAGCACATTCCTAAAGGCCTCTGCAACATCAGCTAAGTCTCCTGGAGGTTAAATCTCCAGCATGCTGGTGGTCCAGAATAAAGGCAGTACCACAAGTCACCTACCCACTCTAATATAATTTCCTTCCACACACTCAGTGACATACAGACCCCACCTGGAAGGGATTGTCATCGGCAAGGATCTAGGGTTGACAAGGATCTAGGGTTAGGCAGCTTTAATTGGTTTATCTTCTTTACAAAAAGGGTTCCTCTACAGGGGTGAAGCAGCCAAACAAATGCAGGATAGGGGAAAGAGCAAAGCAGCTTTTAACTATTAAAGTGAACATGAACTATAAAAAGCAGAATTGAGAAAGTCAGATACTACTGTAAACATGGCAGCAACTTCCCATCATCTTTCACACAAAACTGCTACAGGGTCTCTCACAATTTCTCACCCCCCAGATCACCATCCATGATATTACAGCACTTATAGACAGGCACAGCCAGTGCTCCAGTAATTGGCGTCTTCACCCTGATCTGCTTCTGCCTTCAGAATTCTGCACTGAAGCTTCAGTCCCTGCAGGACACACACACTTTGTAACCTTTAAAGTCTTAAACTCTCTGTCAGTGTCTCACAAGTCAATCTTGATGCCTACAGAAAAGCTTCAAAACCCTGATGTTGTAGAGGCATCCTCCTGCATTAAGACACTCACCTAACCCTTAAAAAATAAACACATATATATTTTTCTACTAGAGTTCTCCCTCCCAAGGCCATACTATTTTCAACTGTTCCAATCTACTTGCATAAATAAAACACTACTGTCTTTTAGGATTTGCTCTACTTAACCACCAAGCCACTAATTTGCTTTATAAACCACTAGGATCTTTTTCACAACTCCACCTCTGGAAACAGTCCCCCTCCTCTCCTTCCTAGAATCTTATTCTCTACTGATCCTCATTCATGTTCAATCTCTTCTACGACCTTCCTACAAATCTCCATTTGTCTCTAGTCCTTTTCTATGCCTACAGAGTCTCCAAATAAATCCATTTCCTTCAAAATATTCTAATTCTACCTAAAACAGAAAAAATTACCTGTTGTCTCATCAACTGACACCTCTGCTGAAAAAAAAGTAGAACAAAAGTTGCCTAAACAACAACACTGGTAAGAGCACAAAAAAGTTTTATTCTCTTTCTGGACAGTTTTATGAGTGTCTAAGGATATGTCTGACAAAATTCTTTATACCATTCTTAGACCATGTTGGCCTTTTTCTCAGGACATAGAAAATGTTCTTTCTAGTCAGAAATGCAGCAGCAACCTTCAACTTTCTAATTATGACTCTGCATGTGTCAAAGCTTACCATGTTTCTTCCCTGCCTGTGGGCTGAAAATTCAAGACAACATCCACCAGAGGTGTTTATCTCACTCTACAGCAAGGCAATATTTTTCAAGTACAACATATTTTTCCCTTTACTGACAAAATAAAGAATATATCTCAAAAGCAGCAGCAAGGGTGTTTTTTTGTTCTCGAACAAGAAATATTATCCGATTGAAGTAAGATGACTGGCAAGACCCAAAATGCTGAGCCCACAGGATTTCAAGATGCTCTTTTGTTACCCTCCTGTTCAATTCTTTGGCTTCTGCTCCCACTGAAACATTTCTTACTATGCCAGGTGGATAAACACACTTATTTTTGCATTCACAGCATTGGACCTATAGAGAAGGAACACAAGCAGCATCTCCATCCAGCACCAGCTATGTCAAAGTACACAAGCAATGAGGGAGCATCCCAATAAGCTCTTGATAATAGGCAGTCTTCTCAGTACAAGAAATCCAGAAGTTCCCCTCCCCGTTCCATAATAAAAGGATCACTGTACTAGGCTGGGCCAAAAGCTCATTTTATTCTTCAACAGCTCAGCAACAAGCCCCCTCCAGCCCAATCCATCCAGCCCATCCTGTAACTCATCTGTGCAGCCCAGCACCTAAGGATTTACTTCAAATCCCTTTAACAACGTGTTGAAGCAGTCCTCCAACTCCAATGTAACACTTTGCAGAAACAGAGCATTGAGAATTCCTGTTTGCAGGGGAAGATGAACGCTCCCTAGAGGTTTCAGTTCATTAAAAGGAAAATGTGTTTCTATATGCAGACCAGCACACACAGATAAGCAGGTACAACCTCTTGTGACAATGCCATAATCCCGCTCCAATTCATCTCACAAATGTACAAACATTTCCGAGCTTGCTGTTCCAGTGCCTTTAGTATCCTGTTTTCACTCCTGACTGGCAGCTTGTTACCCAGCAGTGTTTCAGCAGTCCTCATGAAGACACAGATTCCCAGGTTTAGGAGAGCCTTGACAGATTCAGCCACAAAAGCTGAAGACTCAACAATCTATAGTTTCCTGCCTTGCCCTATCACTTTTTTCTTCCTTATCATCCATGTCAGCATGCTGAGGTCATATCCACAGCTTTACACACCACACACCAGCTATTCCAGCAGTATTTACAGGAACAGCCCAGGCTGAAGTTTGCCACAGTTCCACAGCAAATGTACTTCCTGCTCTGCCATCCCCACTGCAGAATCACTATCGGCTGGAAGCATGAACAGGAAGTGGTAACCACCACTTACTTCGGTTAAGCGTAAGGGCTGGAGCAGCAGACATGGGTTGCACAGATGAAAAACATTCTACATATTCTATAAAAACAGTGCCTCAGCTGCACTGGGAGCCGGTGTAGGATTCAAAAAGGACAGAAGTGGGAAAGGAACTGGGACAAGGCGATAAACAAGCCAACTTTCTGCTATCCCACTGTCAGGACTTTTCCCACAATACTAGAGAAAAACCCAAACTCCATTCCCCTCAGATTTTGTTCCTGTGTTCTTTTTCTTTTTTTTTTCTCCAGAGGACAGGGAAGTTCAGACTAAACAAATCATATTTCAGACTTTAAAAAAATGTGCAGAAAATTTTATTTTATATATTTAGAAGTGATAAGGAAACCAAATATGCTTCCCAACTCCTTCCAAAGATGCTTGTATCCATAACATGGCCACTGGAAAGACTTCAGACTTTTTCTGAGCACATGAAATGAAAAGCAGGAGTATCCAATGGAATATATGAAGAATCATGCTGAGATGCTCACTTTTCTTGATTAAAGATTTTTTTATCTCAGCCTGTCCTCTCAATACTCTGTCAGCCTCTCAAAACTCATGTTTTGAGAAAAAGCAGTATGTCTCTGCATTTAATGAAATATTTATACTGATTTGTTGTTTTCTTGAGTCATTTGAAGTTAAATGCTGTGGAAGGCACAAGGAACCCTTCAAGTGAAAGGTATAAAGCTGATATCCCTCTCTCAAACTGAGGGCAGCCATCATTCCCAAATCCAAGGGTCAAAAATGAAAATGGGGCACAGAGATGGATCTCAAGCCTATCCAACACAACAAAAGGTATAATGGGAATCCTAGCTCACAGACACTTATATTAATCAGTCAAATATCGCACTCATTTCTCATAGTACAGCAGTGAATGTAAGTTTACTCACATGCAGGTCCTTTGGATTTGCTTAGCCAACCTAGGACAGACATAAGGAAAATTCAGGATTATTATTATGCTATCATGGTTTAAGCCATGATCACAAAGCTTTAATTCATTCTTCAGCCACTAAAGAATAGCTAAGAACTCATTAAAATTAAACAAGTTATATGGCTTCTTAAGATCCTTGTTACTCCCTTGAAGGCATTTACTTAACATTGCCTAGATCAGTGTGTGTAGCAGTGTGAATATTATTATCATTATATGAACATTGCAATTCTGAGCCTATCTGCATCTGTTTCCTAGCCACCTTTGCAGCCAGGCCATTATTCTGCAGCTCCTCACCATGCTCTTCCATACCACTCTAGTCTTATTAAGCTCTACAAATGGGCTGGAAAGAGGAATTGCTCCTGAAAATGCTCCCCCTTCTCTTCATGAAGAAGCCGCACTGCTTTGGGCTGACGTTGTAATTTCTCCAAACCCACACTTACATGAAGCATATAGGTTAGAATCAAGATCATCTGTTCACACATGACACCTTCCACATTTCTGTCTGGCCATCCAGTGCTACAGTGTCCTTGTTTTCATGGTCACTGAATTCATCCCTAGCTGTATAAATGCCTTCCTTTCAGCTGCATAACCAGAGTCAAAGGAAAACTCTGCTTTGCAAAGATTCCCAAAGAATAGGAACAAGTCTGAATCTGCTCAATGAGTGAAGTGCACTCTAACAAGCTGCTCGGTGCAATGCAAACAAATACCGGTGGTATCCAAGAGCTTCTGTGCAGAATGACCTTGGCACTGAAAAGACCATAGAACAGCAAGCAGCAGATTGGCTGCATTTGCGTCAGAGACAACACACAGGAATGAAGTAGTTTCAGTTTATTCAAACTCAATTTATCACTTTAATGGCAATCCTAAAACTTAAAGAGCTAACTTTAGAGCATTTCACATGTGCAGTCAACAAAAATCGGACTGTGTCTAAATCTAAATGGATTTAGATTCACCAAGTCTGCATTACTATTAATTTTTAAAGGGTAATATATAAACTCTCTCCTTTATGGGTATTGGTATTTCCTTAATTTGGGATGTTTAATACTTTTTATCAACACATTTATTTGCATTTTCCAGGATCAGGTGATTCTATTATCTATAATGAAAGGCCCAACCTGTTTTGATAGGTTTCTGACAGAGCCAGTCATGAATCCAAGAGGGATTACGCATTTGGAATATAAATCATAGGAAGCTTTCAGAGTATTTTACAGACTACATGTTAAAATTTAATGAACAACTTCATCTGATCCACTGTCATTATTCTAAAAATAGCCTGGCCAGGCAGGAGGATCATTGTGAACGAGATATAAACACAAGGCCTTAAGGGACAGAGATGGGAGGGAGTGGGGGAAAAATTACAATAGTCACAGCAACAAAGAAAAAATGGAGAAGCATTATCTGTGGAAATGCAGATAAAAAGGTTGCCATTGCTCCTCTCCGATGCTTCAAAAATTCCCCACCTCTACCTACTAAGCATCCTGGCTCTTAGCTACATTCCAGTTGAACCCTCAAAGATACAGAAGAGACAGATGAAGAACTAAGCCTCAGTATTACTAAGGAGCTTTCCAAGTCTCTTTGCCTGCTCATTCCTTCATTATTTCCTGCAACTAATCTTGGAGAACTTGGCAGACAAGGAAAAACACTACAACAGTGATAAAGCTCAAAAAATATTTCTGAGCAGCACTCAAGTTTCCATAAATCCTCCTCTGACACAGCTTCACTGCTTGCCCATCACCAAACGCTGCATTTGTTTTGTGCTAAAATATGTGCAGTGGTTATTTTCATATTCATGAGTATCTTCCCATGAAAAGGCAACAGTTTCCCCAAATTCTGCAACATGCTTAGTGACTAAGCAACTTATATTCATCTCATGGCACTCGAGGATATTTGGATAGATTCCTTGAGACAAAGTGCTGAGGATTTTTCTTAAAAATCCATGCATAAATAAGATCAATTTATTACTAGAGGACAGAGCAGCTGCTTGCTGACTGAAAATGAGTCTGCTCTCTGCATTAACCACATGGCAAAGAGAACATCTTCCTGCTCAGATCATGAATATATCTCTAAGCTTCCTGGAACTTAAGCAATAGAATTTCTAAGCAGCAAAATGATTGCAATACAATATACCTCATATGGTTTTATACACATGAATCACAAACTCTGCTTTCTCACTCAGGGCTGAGCCAGGCATTGTCTCCATGCTTGTCTTTTTATGAGAACATTCTTCAGCTCTTGTAGCAATTGTGAGCTTGTCACACTGGCTCCATATTCAAGATAAGCGTTAACACCACGAGATTTAATACAACCTCTTGCTTCATGTAAACATTGTTTTGCTCTGCTTGCTCTGAATGACTTTGCTATGCAAAGTAATAAAGTGAGGATGGCAAGATGGTTGAGGGACAAAGACGAGAAAAAGATGATTTTGCAAGCGCCTCACCAGTACTCTTTGTTTCTCCATCTGGCTCTCTGCTCCTCAGCTGACTTGCTCATTAATATTGCTCATGGCTGGCACGCTGCTGCAGGTGCAGCTCCCTGAGCCTGTGACACATCACTGAGCACCCCCCTCAGTCCCAGCAATTGGCATTTGGGTTGCTACCTCCCAGTCTCAGAAAAAACATACATGGAAGCAGCCCTCAGCGAACCCTTCCCCACGACATTTTTCCCTGTGTGTCTTGCCCTCTGCTATGATTCTGGCTCCCCTCTGTCTTCTCACTTCTTCTGCAGGAAATGGTTCATGCCTAGCCTCTATAATCCTGTTTAGCTGATGATCTGCCTTGATCAGTTCACCACAACTGGTTTCAGATCCTGAAGCAAAAAGAACACAGAAAGGGAAACACAATGCGAAATCACTCTTGGGTCTTCTGGCATGCCTAACTAGTGCTTTTTTAATGTGATTGGATGTCTCAAAAATTATATTAAAAAGGCTTGCCAGTATCGTGGCAGCTTTTCCCCATCCAGCACAAGGTATTTGCATACTGATTACAGACTCAGTTGAAGGTGCTGCAGTGCCTAATGGGAGTTTCAGATGTTGGTGCTGCTCCAGGCTGGGAGGTGTATGTGACAGGCCTACATCTGAAATGAGGCAATGACACTATCACCACAACAGCAAGGCTGGAATAAAAGCATGGATAGCCCAGATCCAAAAAGATCTTGCCCCTTTCCCACTGTCGCTAACTATTCATGACAATTTGTCATGCTCTCAAGGGTGTTCCCCCACCCTTTCATTATCTACAAGGCCAAAATCAGGTCAGGAAGACATATAAGCCTGAGACATCTGATTTCAGCAGTCTCTCCCTTCCAGCTCTAAGAGCCAGGAATAGTAAAAGCAAATCAACTCCTCCTCCAGAAGTTTTCAGCACCAGCAGACTTTTCCATACAGGATCACCTCAAATTTGAGTGCATCTGGCAGCTAATGTTTATTCTGCTCTACCACACTGATGCTGAGGAATGTTGGTCACACGACATTCTCAGGTGCCATGATATGACAAATAAATAGGACTTTTTAGAGTTATGTCAAGAACTGAGGTTTTCTTTACATAGGCGAGCTAACGTTCTGCATTACAACAGATGCTAAAGTCAAATCTATATGTCTTTTTGGGATTAACTCCTTCAAAGTTCTTTGTTCCATCTCATGCCTCCTATGACCAGGCATCTCTTTACAGACAAAAACTAGATCATCGCTGGTCTGAGAAGAAAAGACATATTTCAGGGTATAGTGGGTAATCAAGCACATACTTCACACCACATACTACCCTCTGAGTATCCAGTACATATCCTTCTTCCATTCATTTCTAAAAGGCAGATCTCCCATCTCTGATGCATTTTTCGTATCATCCCATTCCACTGCTATTTACACTATTCACAACATTTATCCATCCAAGAAACATCAAGAGATGAGGGGAGAGGGAAAACTTAAGCTGAAAAGAGGATCCAGTAGAGGGGCACAGGTAGCAGGTGTTAAGGTATCAGAAGACAGCATACAAGGAAACACTGAACAGATGCATCAGCTGTGCAAAAGAGCTGAACACAATCTCTGCTTCTACCCCTTCACATAAGCAGTTGCTACAGGGCACACAGATAACACTGTCTACATGAGAATCTCATTTAACAAAAACACAGTCCATGCTCTTGAGATGCCCTAAGTGTCCCTAGCTGCAGTGAAGGGATGAGAATGGAGGGGGGAAAAAGCCATGGGAATCAAAACTACAGGATGAAGGATAAGCATTTATTTACTAATATGCAAGACCCATTCAGTTCAGACACTTCACACTCTGCTCAACAAGTACTGATGGAATTTTTGCTGTGAGTACTAAAAGATATGTACAAATACATCAACCATTGTCAGTTTTCACCTAAAAATATACAGCCACTTCTAAACTTATATACTCCCCCTCCCTGTATCATATATAAAGGTTTCACTTACCTGTGGACTGTGCTTCCAAGATAAAGGAACCAAAGATAACTAACAGACGAAATAACCCATGGCCAGTCAAGGCAAGAGATGATCCTGTGCTGCTCTTTGATGCTACCATTCCATGGCACATCTTTTACGCACCAAGGTTTCTTTTTAAAAAATTTCTGAAAGATCTGGTTGATCAGGAGCACCTTGGTCTACAAAAAAACAAAGACAAAGCAAGACAAAGTATTGAGCCAAACACCTACAACATCTGGAGAGGGAAAAGGGAAAGTTAGAAACAAAGAGATACCTTTCGCACGTTCTAGCACTTAGGAGTCTTACTAAATATTCACAGTTCTCAAGGTAACAGGAGCAGAAAAAGCAATCTTCTACACAGGAAAGACTAAAAGGAGCTGTATTAGATAGAGACCATAACTTTTCACTCACTGTCTAATGTTTCAAAAGTGAAGACTGCCTAGCTTACAATTAATTTTAGCTTTTCCTTTTAAGACAGCCCCAGAGGACATAGCATCTGGAGGATTTGTAAAAAAAATTCTTCAAGAGAGCCAGTCTTCCTACACCCCCAACACTTTTCAGAAGGTAGTAGACAGCTAGGATAGATCAATCAAATGCTTCTTCAGCCACCTGGAGAGGCACAGCAATCCTGACAGACAGCCAGCAGGCAAACACACACTTACAGGCAGGAATGCAAAACAACTTGCAAACCTCAGGTATAATGATCTGACAGGACAGAGCACAGCAATTAAAATTGCAGGATGTGACACCGCTCATACCTGAGCACTGAGGGATTCACCCACAGCCTATGATGAGGCACTGTCACAGCAAAAACAGCCTTGTACACAAACACAGAAAGCACAAAGCTGAACCCCTACTTTTAATGAAGACCCAGCAGAACACATATTTCACCAACCTACTATAGTTTTAACCTGCAAGGCCTCCAATGATAAACACACCAATAAACGAAAAACCAACAAACCAAAAAACACCTTGGAAAAACAGATCAACCAATAAAATAAAAACAACCAAGGAAACTCCACATGGAAACACATTTCAACACTTGTATCCTGCTATTCGTTACACATCTGAAGCTCTCAAGTGAAAACAAATTTGCCAAAATTAATGTTTTTTTACACCTGACAACAGGAATGCTTTTAATTTTGAAGAAAACCCCATTCAGCCACAGCTTCTTCAGTTAAATGAATATTCAGACTGAAAGGGGATTAGGTTTTTTATTTGGCCAAGTTTCCCAAGGAAATTCAAAAGTGCTGGATAACCTGAGAAGTGCAGAGGCAGGGTATTGTACTCTTTTGTACCCTGTGAGGACAAACAAGACACCTGGGTTAGCACTCCTACTACTGGGGGAAGCAGAACCTTCAGATCCTTAAGTACTTCTGAGAAGAAAGCAAGACACCAGCCCTGACTAGAGAAACACATGACTCAAACAGCCTCAACTCACATTCCCAATTACTCAGGCAAAACAGCAGATGCATTATGGGAGAGAATATGTAGATTTATCAATAAACCTGGTAGTCATCCTAGTTAAAAGAGAGTTTTTCCTTAGTTCCATCTCACTACTATGCTCATATTTACTTCACAGAAGTGCTACCTTTAAAATTTGAATCTGTCTTTTTAGTCTCTATCAAAGAAAATTCTTTGTCTGCATACACCCTGTCTTGAAATGTCATTTCAAGATGACATTTAAAGTGTCATGTGGCAAGTCTGGAGCTGCTGCTACAATAAACTCTGTGTCCACCCCTTTTGTTTCTTGCTTCATTTGGAGGGGGAGGGAGAGGAGTGAATCAACTCCACTATGCCTGTAGCACAGCCTGCAGATTTCTCATGTACTCCACGGATAAGGAGCCAATGCTTTGTTCACTGAACTTCCACCATGCAGAACAGAATAAGGTTACTTTCACTCACCTGCTAGAATTCCTTCAGCAACAATTAGACCATAGAATGAAAACAATACTCCATGTGAAGAAAGCCAAGCCCTGCCCTGTCCACTCAAGTTAGACCACTCACACAGCATTTCCTTCAGCAACAATTAGACCACAGAATGAAAACAATACTCCGTGTGAAGAAAGCCAAGCCAATTAATCTGTGCATCTGCGCTGTCCACTCAAGTCAGACCGCTCGCACAGCATCTAAGTTTCACATTCAACTGGAAGAGGCCAGCCTATACTCCAGGCCAACAGATGGCTGCTCTCCTCCAAGAGTCACTGCTCTACACAAAATTACAGCTCTGACAAAGCAATGCACCATCCTTCAATAAATGCCCTTCTGATTAGACCAAGTCTGTCCTCCCTATTCCAATTTAATGAAGCCTCATTAGTATAATAACCTCTGAAAGTATTGCCAAGGTATCTTTTAAAGGTGGCCCTCCCTGCCCTTGGAACAATGCATGTCAGGTGACATAGCAGCAGTCAGGAGAGGTAGGAACAGGGCATGCAATTATCACAAAATTTGCTGAGCTGCCTGAGGTGTGCTACGTTTCCCCAGAGGCATTTTCCTCCCCCAAAGACTACACCTAGAAGTCAGCAGTCCAGTTCTGGTCTCTGAACAGCAAACAAGTTAGAAATACCTAAAACAAGAATACCTTCAGGGGCAATCAATCATTGCTTATTCTTGATTCACTAACAGATTGCTCCAAAGCACAGCACTATTTCTCCCCTTTCTTCTAAAATGGAACATGGTTTCCACACCTCCTTTTAGCTATTAAGTCACTTGAATCCCAGGTTACCAGGTATCCTGTCTATCACAGACCCAGGGCTGCCCACATCAGGAATGCCATAAATTGATGCTGCTATGCCTACAGTAACATCCCACTAAGCTGATTTAGATCAGTGTGAATGTGAAGGAGACACAAGGGTAGCCAGCCTATTCAGTGGGTGACAGCATAGATAAACCCCTCAGGATTGTTAGGAGACTCAGGGTACAGGTACTGCTTGCAAGGACCCTCCCTTTGGGCTTCAGCCAAGTTACAAAACTCATTCCCAGCCTTAACTGTTCCCTGGCAAAATTAGAAGAGAGGGATTCTGACTAGATAAGAAACTATCCCTTCTTCCCAGAGGAGAGCTGATTTGGAGGTTATTTAGATAGACGTTCAATTCTCTGAAAACTGACTGTTGTTTTAGCACACTCCTTATACCTACAGCTCCAGGGGAAGCAGCTTTCATAACAACTCTTCAGGCCTCCACTGCCTGATGTTAGCTGGAGTGTAGTGTAGATCACACACATTTGTCACAGACATACTCTCAGGGGCATAGCTTAACAATTCAGCAGTTTGGGAGATGCAAAGTGTACACAAAGCACTAAGGAAGGGGCTGGTTTCTTTAATGGATACTAGGAACAATGAGGCAGAAGCTGACATTAGCACAAGTATGCAAAGCAAGGACATTTCAAACCCATTTCACATGCCATAGCCTAGGCTGAAGGGTTATGTAAGGATTAAGTTTACACAAAGATGTTTTCAAAGATAATATTTAGTACAGCCAGCAGTGCCCATAAATACAGTAAGGAGCGGAGGAGATTTTTCTTTGTTAAAAGTATATCAGCCAATAAAGGTGGAGGGTTTCTTGCTTTCTTTATGATGTGAACCTTGCAAAACACCTACTAAATATGGATAGGACAATAAACCATCCTCTGTATTCACAAAGTCAATAGCCACACACCCTCTTAGGGAACATTATGAACAAGTGAAAAAGTACCCATTGCTCCCAGTTTACAGATATCTCCAGCTCCTTCCTCAAGCCTTGGCATCAAGCAAGCTTCCCAGTGATGCTTCAGCAAGAGTCCCCCTCGCTGCATGGCCAGCCCTGCTTACACAAGGAGCAGTAGTTTGCTTCTATGTAAAGCCCTCAAGCAGACATCAGCTTCCACTGAAACCATGCAGGCCAGACTTCCTGCTTGCTCTTAAACCACAATCAGCCCTTTCCAAAGATGACAAACTCATATATGGCAGGAGCTCTCTTTAAGATAAGCTCTTTGGGGACCTTTGCTGTTTATCTTCCAGACCTTCAGAAGCTGCCAACTCATATCCCTTGCTCCAAGAGCCTCTTATAAGCATGTGTAAATTTTCACAGGATTATGACTTAATTTTCTTATTTTTCCTATTTTGTCACAGCAGGACTCTCTTAGGTTCACATGGAAAAACATTCTTTGGAAGGCCAAGTGCTCAGGACATGCTGTAGACAACCAGAGACTGGACAGTCTGTTGCTCTCTAGTTGCTCCAAATGCCTGGCACAGTTATGTCCTGTGTCACTGTTACTGGAAAACAGGTCTTCGACCTGAATTCTTCAAAGTTTATTTAGGGAAGTGTTCAGAATGTTTGGAATGCTACTGGCTTGCTTTTAAATACCATACTTGAAACTTAGCAAAAGAAAATTAGCTATCCTCATGCACATCAGAAATCTCTATTTTATCCACATGGTTTCCCCCTCACAGAATAATACTCAGACATTGTTTGCCAACTCTTGAATGCACACAGCAAAGATCTTAGCAGTGGCATGAGTGATGGGTGTGCACAGCATAGCCTTTGAAAAGCTCAGCACAAGCATTGTTCTTGCCTCATGGTCACGCTGCAAGTGGAATCTAATGTAAGCAGTGTGGTTCAGAGGATTTAACCTTCACTCTTAGTTGCTGCTATTGTTGTATCCTTATTTTGTCTGCTTTCAAAGAGCAGCTAAGCTCTAAAGCAAAAAAGTCATCCTCTTGGCTGCTAAATAAAAAAAACACAGAAAAATCAAGTCCAAGTGACAGCAGAGGAAAGAAATCCTTCATTCCGTTTACATTCTGTGGTTAAACTAGTTTAATTGAAAGCATTTAAAAACAGAATCGTATTTTTAACATTTAGGGATAGCATCACAATTCAGTTACACTGTTCAGTTTAAACTAGGGACAAAGGAAAAAACCCCAGCCTTTGAAGCTACCTGCAGGCAGTTCAGAAAAGTCTTAATTGCCTGACTTTTCAGCACAGCCAACTCTCAATTATTCAGGATAATGGGAAAAGGTAGAAGAGGAAAAGAGGAAATATGAAAAGCCAAACAACATGTAACACTGCTCATCTCCTGCCCAGTAACCAGATCATGTGTTTGGTAGCTTCATTTCACACCTTCATATTTGCATTATAAAAATGCAGATTT
Organism: Drymodes brunneopygia; assembly: GCA_013400955.1. Lineage (NCBI taxonomy): Eukaryota > Metazoa > Chordata > Aves > Passeriformes > Petroicidae > Drymodes > Drymodes brunneopygia. Next base: position 6,934 of record VZTZ01008917.1, on the reverse strand, counting down.
CTGCATAGCACAGTCACAGCATAAGGCAGATGGGCAAATTGCACGTATTCCCTGCTACAAAGAAGAATCACTAGGAAAGACCAAGCTGCTTATTCTGGACATTGGAATGAGCACATATCCTCCTGCAAACAAACCCAGTGCTGAAGTGGAATCTGAATAGCTGGATTTCCTTCCTCATTCCCCAGCCATGCCAAGGGTTTGGCCTATGACCTTCAAATTTGGCTGTTTCTTTCACATAATTGTTTAGGTTTAGCTTTTACCTACTCTCTCCCATGAACACTTCTTTTAAATTTTAAAATTTAAAAAAAAAATCCCAATAAACAAAATCAAAAATTGTTGGTGATGCACAACTTCCATTTTCAAGAGGGAACAATGGAATTAGCTCAGAAAGAAGCTCGCTGGACAGGTTAAACTCTGAAATTCCATTTCAATCTCTAATAAATGGCATGTGCCTAACTCTCCACAGACTCACTAAGGTACACCCAAGCTTTAAGCCAGGGAATTGGATTTTTCACTACTGGATAACTAGTACCTTACAACTGGTAAGTCACACCAATATTCCTACCTCAAGTGAATAAACCTGTAAGATTCACCAGTTTGCACAGCTTACTCCCCAGCTTCCTCCTCTCTATCCTTCCTATCACAGTCTAAAGTAATTTTGGCACCTAGATCATGCTTTTGCACCCCTCCCTTGGCTTGCCTCCTTATCTCACTTGACGATCCTCTAACCATCCTGAGGTTAGCTGAGCAACAGTCTCAGTCTTGTGATGATCCTTCCCCATTTCCATGTACCGTGGTTGTCATGCCAGGTCTGACACGTTCACAGAAGATTTGGATTTTATTTCTTAAAAAAAAAAAAAAATCCCATTTTCCTTGCTTTGGTAAGCCCAAGAGAAAGCCCTAAATACCATTAGCTCCCCAGATTTTAAGACATTTACTTTAAAGTCACAGAATTTCCCTGGAAATTTTTTCTGTTTTACTTGGGAAGAGGAAGATAAGACATCAAAATCCAGTTGTCCTTCCAAATAAGGAAGGAGAAGCTAGTTATGGGCAGGCTGTGAACTTCCAGGAACCAGTAAGAAAATAAACAGAGCTGCAGAGGAGCAGTGGGAAGAGTTAGGTTAATGCACACAACTTCAATGCACTGCAGATTTCTACATTATTACAAAAATGCTTATAGCAGTGGGATCATGTCACCAATGAATGAAAAGTTATTTTTTTTAAAGTGCTGGATCTGCTTTAAAGGATTTTTTTTTCAAGCATACTGTCATCTATGCAATCTATGTGAGGAACTAGAGACTGGGGGATTGTGGAGAACACATCTCTCACAGCCTTTCTCAGTTTTGTTTTTGGGTGAATTTTTGTTGTTTCAGGGTTTTTTGAAAATGTCTTTATTTGGAAAAGTATTCCCTTTAGAAACCATTGTTTCAGCATTTTCCCCTGCTGCACTGCATCAGAAAAGCTAAGTTTCATACTTTCAACTTTAATCAGTACAACAGCACATTTACACAGGACCATATGCACAAAATGTTCCAAGAATGCCTTCCAAAAATAATAAGTCCTAAAAAAGAAAACTCACAGTAAACTAGAATGGCTTCAGGGAAGGAGAATAAAGAAAAGCCCTGCAAAGGCAGAACTTCTTGTAACCATATCCAAGCTAGAAATGTTACTTTTAGTAACAGGGCTGACAAAGAAGCACTAGATTGGTAAGGTCACTTGTATATCCAGGATGCTATTCTCATTTATGCAGCTGTGTAAATATGTTTCAGAGAATGAACCACATAGCCCATGTATAGTAAAGGCTTATTTTATAATCCGTCACTACTAGAACGTGCTTCTCGCTATCCTTACAATTTCTTGTGCTTTCATTTTAACTAATGTGGCTAAAAGCATCAGTCTGCTATACATAGAGCTTCAATACCACCAGGCTGCACAGCCACTTGAGAGGACATCCATTTGGAAGTCTTTTTGCTATCAAAGCCCTCTAAATATAAACTTCAATGAAGCAGTCTAACATTTAAGTAAGGAACTATACTAGGAGATGGAGGAACTCTTACATTTATTCCGAAAAGCACAGTTGTGAGACACAACTCAAGTTTCAAATTATTACATTTCCCAGATATAAAAACACCCACTATCTAGAAGTATCACCCACTTTCAAGGAATGATGACAAATATTGTACAATGCTTGTTATTTGTATCCCACCTTATACAGAAAGTTCTGAGTAAGAGATGTGTTGTTATATCAGAACATTCCTAACAAATGTTAACAAATCCTTGATGTTTGAATGCCTGTCAGCACATAGGTCTTCTCAAAGATAAACACACACACATAAAAACTCTGACAAATAAGACTGTCCTTTAAGTCCTCTGAAAACTTAATCTTCCAACAAGATAGATCATTGACCAAACCAAGAAAGTTAAAAAGCACAGTTTAAAATTCTGGGTTTGGCCTTAAGACTGCATTTGGAATTCTAACACAGAAGAGAATGACTACAATAGATCTCAGTAAGGCAGGCCTTTAAAAGGCCTCAGCACTATAGCTCAGTTTTGCATCCATTAGCTCACTGTTTCCCTTTACTTTTCTTTTTTAGCAGCTGCAAAGTTGCTAGATGTTTCTTACTGCTTTTCCTCCTTGGGATGCACTGTGCTAACCGCACAGATGCACATGTAGTGCCACAAACCGCTCACTGTGGCAGACACCCATCACAGTGGCATTGGGCACATTTTATTCCACAGAGCCATATCACTCTTGCCAGTGTACAAGGAAAAAAGAAAAAACGTTGCATCCCCATTCAACCCCACCACAACTAAGACCACAGGACAATTAGCACACTGCCTGCACGCAGAGCTGCTCCCATGGAGCTGCGGTCAAGGGCGGCTGCTGGTGTCCCCGGCAGGTCCCCCACCAGGGCACCTTCACCAGTAGCAGGCACACCAGCCTCCACCCCAACACTCAACCTGAACATGTCAAACTTCACCCAAGTTGACATAAATTAATTTCAAAAGTCAATAGGACCAAGAGAAGAGGGAGCAGGGAATAGGAGCCCAAACAGCTTGCTTTCTTTTAAATCACTCTCACAATTACCAGAATTACTCACAGAAAAGACACATCACTATGCAAAAGACCCTCACAGCCTTTTTTCCTCTAACTGGTTTCCCTCAACAGGCTATGCTTAATTTGATTTTCTTACAAGGGATCAGTTGCAATTACATTCTGATTTGAGAAGCACAAGCTGGAAGAATCAAGCCAGAGAGACACTCCAAGGATAATGGCTCATTTCATCTCACAAAGGGACATACAGACACCATGAGAAGGCCAAGCACTCCAAGCAGAATCCTCAGATCCTTATCTGCAGAGTAGCAAACCATCATCTGAGACCTACAACTATCATCCAAAGACTGTGTGTTGAAGATTTAGATTTTGTGTTAAAGATTCCCACCATTAAATTGGGGTGGGAGAGAAAGAAGTGTAGAGAAGTAAGAGTTTGCAGAATAAAACTTTTCACAAATAAAACTTGTTTGTTGTAGCTCAACAGAAGGTCAGTTTAAAGCTTTAACCTCTTCCTCACCTGACTCAGTGACATTTAGACCTTAAAAAGCATGGCTATTAGAGGAAAAAATATTTAAAAAAATAAATCATTGTTAGCTGGAACTAGGGTAGCCCAGAAGTGGGACATGGGATGCTCTGACTTGCAGCAGGAGATGGAGGACAACCAGTCTTCTGCACCACCTTGCAAGTGTCAGACAGATCCTATTCTTCCACTCCCTAGGGAGGGGCCTCTGTCTAGCTGTTACCAAACTCAAATAAAATGCTAGGCAAAGGATCCTGAGGCAGCCAAGGAGCACTGCCTGGTAGTAACTGCTCATGTAGCAGCTCTCAGCACCTTATTTATATAGCAGCAATGGTTCCTCACCCTTTACTGACCTGCAGTCTGCTCCACCACTTGCACATCAGCATGTCCCCTTTGCAGAGCCAGCTGGGGTCGAGACCTGTCCCTCCGCCATCCAAGCACTTACAGGCTATCTGGGCTGAAGGATGACTCCCAGCAAGGGGGTGACTACACACCCCCTTGCTGCTGGCTCCCGCACCCACCTCGCAGCTAACCATTCCCTTCCCAACAGCAATGAAACTTTCAGGAACTTCTGGGCCCTTGCACCGCTTGCACCAGGACAGCTCTGGGGCCTGTGGAAGCGGCAGCAGGGGAAACACTCACACCTCAGGTTTGCTGCCAAGGCCTGAAGTGTGTGAAACTACTCTCTGACTTAAGTGAGCAGCCTAATATGCTGGGCCAAGAAGTTGTACCGGCTTCTTGCTCCTAAAACCATCTCCCTTTTCAATCCACACTGAAGTGTGGAAAAAATAATTTATTATGCATAAAGATGCTCTATATCAAAATCATTCCCCTAAATCATGGCTCCAGCATCATGGTTTCCATGCAGACTAAAAGCCAGAAAGCTGGGTGAGAGTGCTTCAAAATAGCCAAAGGTAATACAGGCTTGTTAGAAGAAGGCAAATGAAATCAAAGTCAAGAGTGGGGAAAGTTACACAAAGCAGAACAGCAAGAGTCAGCAAAATGCTCAGCAGTAAATCTTACAGTTTTGTGAGCAATGAGAAAGGCTACAAAGTGCTGCTGCACACAAGCAAGAATCACACATATGCCTGTGCTAGGTCGGAAGCAGATACACCCAGAAGTCAGAGCATACAGGTTATTTAATCTTCCACCTCACACTTCGGCTGTTTTGCTAGACCACCTAGGACTGCAAAAGCACAGCTAGGCTTTGTCCAGTCTGCCTCAAAACTCTAAGGAAAACCCTTCCAAAGATCGTATTCCCTCCTATACTCAAAATGTGCAAAGACAAACCCTGAATAAAGTCACAAGCAACACCACTTCACCACTGGGACCAGAACACAGAGGTAAAGCATCCTGCTAGTGACCTGGGCAGTTGCCTCAGTCAAGCACACCATTCCCAGGGTGCTGCCTCCCTCCTGGCTCCAAAGTCCTCTACCCCTGAATGGGCCAGCTACCAGGCAAATATCCATGAAACACAAGCAAGAAGACAGATTATAGAGTCTTCACTGAATTTCTGCATTTTTTTCACTTGTCCAGCATACTTCTTTTCAAATGTCAACAGGCTGGGCACATGATCATGAAAGATATCACACATGCTGTCCCAGACACCTCTACACCTTGCTACTCTTGCACACGCACAGCTGATAGGTGGAAGATCCTTCCCCATTCCCTCTAAGAAGTGCATTTTAGAGCAGGCATATTTAACTCTCTACCATCTGAAGGTAAGGAATAATTATGTCAAGCCACCAGCAGCTAAGTGAAAATTACATCCACTTGGAAAACAGGTCACTCCCTGCTTTGCTTGGGGTTTTGAGCTATCTCAAGGCACCCTGCGTGAATACACTGAAGCCATGAAACTATTTGTCAAGAAAAAACATTCTAGCACAGAATTCCCAGCAACCTCTACCCAGCCCCATGGGAAAGTCACAGCAACTCCAGTTTCAACTGCCTTTAAAGGAAGACTGATTCTATTATTATTTTTCCCAGACATTTTGCAAATAAATACGAAGGACCTGCGACAGTCAGTAATCCTCAAGCAATTTCCTGTCTCTGGAAACAAGGTTTCCTCAGACCGAATTGATTAAATAGAGGTTATTAGAATTAGTATAAAGCAAGTTTGTTTAAAAGTCCTGCTCTTCATGTTTTTACCTGTAACACAGTGCTCCAAGCAGCAAGACAAAGAGATCAGCTACAAGAGCTTACAGCATAACAAAATTAATATGCCAGACCCACAAAAGAGTGAGAAGATGATTTGAAATGACTTTCAACAGCAGAGGATTTTCATGTTCATTTAATCTATTTTGAAGTGAGTTTCTCAAAGAGTATGTACTCTTTTACACTGTACCCTTAAGAATGGATTTATTTTCCCCATTTTGTAAATCTGATATGCAATTTAGTCTTTTGAGAGTCAGCAGTTGTCATCACCAAAGCTATTTTCCTTTCGCCTCTGCAGTTTAGAGATTTGCTGCAAAACAACTGGTTAAATCCATTAACACCATCTTTCAGTACCACCAATTTCCTTTTCCTCTAAAGCCAAACATTCTAAATAAAACCCATACAGAGGTAAATGTTAGTTTCTACAAGCGCTACATGTATGTAGAGAAATGCAAACAGCTTGACATCAGGATCAGAAACTTGCTCAACAATTCTCTGGCATCTCTTGAACAGACAAGAGGAAGTAACAGGAAAGTAATGACACTGGTGCAACAGTTAAAAAGAAACAGAGCAACCATTTAAATTAAGGCAAGCTTCACAAATAAAAAAACCTGATTCTTACAGAAAGGTCTAAACATCAACATCAGACTGGCAATGCACATGCACAGGTTAACTCAGCTTCTCATTCTTATCCGTAAGAAAAAAATACATTATGCAGAGTTGAATTTGGGGGGGGGGAGTTTGGTGGGTTTTTTAATAACCTTGCTTCTCTTCACTAAATGCAGAGTAACAACTACTAAAAGAAGCCAACAAAACACCAAATGTCATCTGTAGCTCCACCTGTAAGGTTCAGAGAGAGACTGAATGTCACAGCAGCTATATCCAGAGGAGTCGGTCTGACACTTGCAACTATCTGGATTTCCATTAGCATCTTTTAAGCACTGCTGCATTTCACCACCGTTGGGCGCCACNAGTTACCTAATTGTTTCGTGTCTGACACTGCGACAGCCACTTGCAAGCTTCATTGTGTGAAAAGACTAGTCTCTGCATGCTAACTCACCTAGAGTTTTTATACACATGCTAACTCACCTAGAGCTGCTTTTCTGGGTAAGCCAAACATTGCATTTAACAGGTGTAAGCAACAGTTGTACTCTGGACAACAAAGGATCTCCATTGTTTCCTTTTGCACTTCAGGATCTGCACTC
>VZTZ01008916.1:856264-898234 GCA_013400955.1 Drymodes brunneopygia | reverse complement strand
TATTATTATTTGGCTGTTTCACTGTTATTGCTTTGAAGGTTCCACCCACCAAAAACGTGACTGCTCCAGCCTTTGAATCAATCATAAAATCATAGAATGGCTTGGTTTGCAAGGGATCTGAAAGAACAACTAATTCCAAATCCCTGCTGTGGGCAGGGACACCTCCCACTAGACCAGGTTGCTCAAAGCCACATCCAATCTGGCCTTGAACACTTCCAGGGATGGCTCAGCTTGCAGCAAGTGACAAAGCCGTTGCTTGAACAGCCCCTTGATGATCTCCTCACAGAAGGAGGATATTTGGTGCAGGCTCTCTGCTACACTCAGGAGAATCGATGAGAAGAGGAAGCTCTGAGTTGTAACTCACAATAACAGCTCAAGGTAGGTGAGCCCAGGCCAAAGCACAGGGTGCCCAGGCACAGCACGTGTCCTGCCCAGCACAGGAGCCATTGCCTCTGGACAGCACAGAGCAGCAGGAGCAAGGGTGATGGTGCTGCCTAACACACACCAAGTCCTGACAGGAAATGTTCCAGTGACAGCAGAAACAGAAGTGACCTTCCCCCTGCTGAGCCCCAATGGGGTGTTTTTGGATGGCAGCTCACCCAAACTCAGGCTCTCCTGCCCTGACCTCACAGCCCCCCTGACAGCACAGAGGTTGGCTGCAGGTTTTGCTTCTGCACCCTGCCCCAGTCCCCATGCTCACACAGCCCCCAGGCAAGGTTTTAGCTCTCTGCTTTGCCATCTTCCAAAGCACACAGACTGTGTCTGTGGAACAGGGAGTGCCTGCAGGGCAAAAGGGATGGCTGCAGGTCTCATCATGTTCTTCATTGTCATAAACAAAGCAAGAGATCCCAGGTACATGTAATGTCCTTATTGCTGTGTCCTCTTAAGTATGGGTAACTCAGCATTCATGAGAGAACAGGGAAATAACACTTTTGCAGAAGGTCATTTGTTTTATCTTGTTTCAGATGCTTGAGGACTTGTTTTGTTTTTCCTGTCCTGTTTATGAAATGAAGATTGCAAAACCCTGGTAATGTGAAATTCACTAATGAAAGTGCCACTGGCACACAATTTACTCAGAGCTCTGCTGCTTCAGAGTTTGGAGATTAACTCTGAATAACCATCACACGTGACTCAGTCCTTCTCAAATACAGTGTATCCTCGTTAATGAGGATGAAAATCATGAAAATCATGAAAAGCATAGTCTAAATAATAAGGATTAAAATCACTAAAATCATATTCTAGATAAAAATTTGACAATTCTATTTTTTTAAGATACCTTTTGGTTATTTGAATTTTGTCATTAGTTTTTTGAGACTTATGAGTTTGTTCATGCCATTTATGAAGATAATGTATAAAGATTTCAAAAGAAGGAAAAAAAATATTAAGCTGAGAAAGAGAGGAAATTAAAGGAAATTGGTGAGAATTAAGCTCTTTGATCACCCTTAAGTTATCCTTTTGCAATATCTGGAAAAGTACATCTTGGTTTTTTCCTTAGAACAACTGAACTACGGCTCCCAACTCATTGCTTGTCTACAGAAATTTGGACTTTAGCAAAACACTAAACACATGGGACTGATAATAGAAACAAGTGATAAAAATGGAACTTGAACTGCTGCCTTATCCCACAGTATAGAACTATGTTTAAACTGACCTCATCTTCAAAATCAGCGTGTCTGTGAGCCTCTGACCCTCACAGACAGGTTCAGCTGGGACAAGCAAGGGGGCTGTTCACTTTATTACTGCATTCTGTCTTTTCTGAACGTGTGGCAGCAGTAAATGGGGACATTTCCTCAGCAGCTTTGACACACTTCGAGTGCTGACTGGTTGCCATGGCAAGTCAACAGGTTTGGGTGGCAGGCAGGAAACAGGGACCTGCTTGTCCAGCAGCAGCAGCTGGGGAGGGCCCTGTGCATGCAGCAGTGGGGAGATTTTGTAACTTCCCACCTCAGATATGGGCAAGCTGGCTGGGACTTGGCATCCGGCTGCTTCTTTTCAGTAGCTTCATTTTAGACAAAAGAATCAAGGGTAAATGGTTCACTGTTTCCAGAGCAGATCAGAACAGAGGTTTGAACACCATGAGATGCCAGCATTAGTGGTAAAACTCCACATTTGCTTCCCTGTTTCTCTTATACCCATCCATAAATCACAGCCTCCTTGGCTGTGCCACTGAAACTGAGGCTGCAATGCAACAAAATCACTGGGATAATCAGGGTTCAACTCCTTTGCAGGGCTGTTTGAATACAGGAGGGGTAACCAGTATTGACATCTAAAAACCTGACTGTAACAGGGAGCCCAAACCAGGACATCATACTCCAAATGCAATCTCACAAGTGCTGAATAGAGAACAGCTTCACAGGGGAATTCAGGTTGGAAAGGACTTGTGGAGGTCATCTAGTCCAGCCACCTGCCCAAAACTGGGTCAGGAACCACCTCTCTGGACTTCCTAGCACAGCCCAGGATGCAGCCAGCTGCCTTCACTGTGAGGGTACACTGCTGACTCATGCTCATCTCACCCCCCTCAGATGCCTCTGAGCCAGGCAACCTTTGAAGATAATGACAGAAATAGGTGTCTGACCCGTTTCAGACATCTGCTTCAGCAGGAGATGAATCACTCCAGCAATGCCTGGTTCCCTCCACTGACTACAAAGGGAGACCAGGGTGATCAGTTCTGATACAAACATCCATCCATACTGGTGGTATTTGCTTTCAGTCAGATTAATCCTGCCTCATAAGTTTTGCTGCATCCCCAGATTTTGCTAGAAGATGTCACACATTTGTGTGTGTTTGTGTGTATGTGTGACATGCACTTGCAGGGTTCCTTTGAATGTGAAGAGAGTACAATTAAGAAGGATATATATACACAACAATGCACCAAACTGGAGGTACTTGAAAGAACTGATTCACATTTCAGTGGCAGATATTCTAGCAAATATCAACCCTGGTGGTTTCTCAATGTTAGCTTGCTTTAAACATATGCCAGAGATTTTTATTTTTAATACTAAGCAGCATGAAGATATCTTTCTTTTTCTCTTTCTTCTTCTATTTTAATAGTATCAGTTTGATTTTCTAAGGCAAAATATTAAATTTGCTTTGAAGCAGTCAAGAGCATCAAATTCTGCATGCAACCCTCACTGAGATCATCCTTAATTCTGTTTTTTCTCTATAAGAGTTTCAAAAAGGAGCATGAAGTCAGCAAGTCTGACTGACTTTAGCTCCTGGTGGAAAGGTCAGGTAAAGTTCAGCTCCTTTATAACAGAGGAGCAATTCAGGAGGTCTTTAATCGTTTCTCCTGTAGACTAGCACCGTCCTCATCTTTCAGTGAACATAATGGTTAAAAATTACATTAAACCTCCCCTTTTTGAGCAACTGCTCTCCTTTTGACCTCTCTGTAACCCTGAATATTATGGCCTACTACCCAGTTTGAATCACAGATGAGTATTGCACTTTTTAGATGCATGTTAAATAATCTGCCACTTTCTCCTGACTGAAGACAGACACTGACTATGCAGAAAAATCCGGGCAGATAAGGGAGAAAACATCACATCCCATTCCCAGAAACCAGCCTGGACAAGCAAAGTACGTATTCTTTTAATAAGTATGTTTTGAAATGTTGAGAAATCATTGATCTTAATCTTAAAAGCTGCCTTTAGCCTCCTTTCATGTCCTTTACAGCAGTTTCCTCACAAGTCCACCACAAGCCTTCCCAGTCATGACAATCTCACATCATCTCCAAGCAACCGACCATGTGCATGCAGAGTAGAGAAGGGGGGTGTTCCTGCTGGTCAGAGCAGATAGGAAAGAACAGAGAGAAGACAGGACTCCTCCAAAGTCACTTTGAATAATGAGATTGACCAGCCTCTGCAGTTCTTACTCCATGAAAACTGTGGATATCCAGCTGCTTGACTCCAGTTGTGCTTAGACTACTGCATCAGCAGAGGGTGGTCTTAATGTTTAATCCAATGCAAGGGGGTTTTCAAATCACTTGCTTGGGTCTTAGTATAGCATTGCCAAGCATTCCTTCAATGATGAAGCTTTCTATGGAAATATCTCTCATACAGGTCCCTGGAGAAATTCTAGGGGATCCTTGGAGCAAGTGCTTTCATAAAGGAGAAAGAAGCAGAACCAAAGAGAAGTCTGGCCCATCATGCTAGGAGGTGTCTGAAGTAGAAACTGGTGTTCTCCAGTTGGTTCCATCTCTTTATTTATGCCTTTCTGCATTCTCATGTTCCTCAAGTTCAGAAACTGGCAGACAGTTCCTCTCTTAGCTTCCTGTTTCCCTGCTAGTTTAAATTTTGGCATTGCGTATAACTCTAAGCACACTGGAATTTATACCAGGCCTGGGAGGACAAAGATCCTTGCTCCTGGAGAGAGATGCCTGAGCTCAGAAACACTGTGAGATGTGTCCCAACAGCAGTGCAAACCCCGCTCTGTCAGGAACAGGAAACAGGCATTACAGATAAGGAGCTAGGGGGAGGTTTAGATTGGATATCAGGAAAAATTTCTTCATGGAAAAGGTAGTCAAGCACTGGAACATGCTCTGCCCAGGGAAGTGGTAAAATTGCTGTCCATGGAAGTGTTCAAGAAGTGTGTGGATGTGGTGCTTAGGGACATGGTTTAGGTCCAAGGTTCAGGATCTGGCAGTGTTAGATTAATGGTTAATGAGGTTAAATCCTTTTTATATTGGTTTATAAGACAGCTAGAAGAGAAGTCATGTTCAGGATGCACATGACATAGTTATTAACAATAACCCTGGATTTATTAGTAGTAGTTCTAGCTGAGATACAGGTCCACCAGTTTCACAGATGGGTATAACATACCCAGATCTCCAGAGAGTATTTCAAAGCATGCATAAACCTCAGACGAGCCTTACCTAAGGTATACATGGATCATATTCTCCAGAAACAGGACCAGCACTTTGGATGATGCTGACTGCTGAGATACTACCAAAATTATAACAGGGAAAAAAAACTATTTTGAAGCAAAAATTCTGTCACTGAGACTAGCAACATAGCCCAGAATTGATTGTTTTAAATAAGTGTCTCATATTTTGGGCAGAATGAGTAAGATGCAACAGACATTCAGAGCAAAAGGATAATTTTCTACTCAGGAAGTTGGAGATTTAATAATAAATGTGGCCTGAGGATTCAAGTTTATAGTCTGATCTTATGGGAGCTTCTGAGAACTCAGTGCCTTTGAAACAAGCCAGCAGAGTCTGTGAGAGATGTTAAATGAGTTCCTCTGGGCTGGGCAAAGGCCAAAGCTGTGAGTGAAGCACTCCTGCCCAGGAGACAGGACAGACACCCCACAGAAAGCAGCAAACTCCTTCTGAGTAACCCAGCCTCAGGCAGCACAGAACAGCTCATGCTGTGCCTCCTCTGGGGCTGCTTGCCATTGTCCATGTCCCACAGCCTCTCCCTTGCTGTTCAGCTGGACAGTCACTCTACACCTGGACTCAACCCATTTCCAAGGTCATCACACCCACTCCTAACACTGTTTGCAGCAGTAACTTCCAAAAAAAAATTAAAAATCGTCAAATCATAGAATTAGAGAATGAAGGTGCCTTAAAGATCATCTCATTCCAAGCCCCCTGACATGGGCAGGGACACCTTCCACTAGACCAGGTTGCTCAAAGCCCCATCCAACCTGAACACTTTCAGCACATCCACAGCTTCTCTGGGTAACATGTTGCAGTGTCTGAGCAGCCTCACAATAAAGATGTCCCTGTACATCAAGTTTTTCTTAGTTAATTGTCTCCTTTTACACCTTTTCATGAAAGTTGTAGGAAACATCACATTTGCACAGAAGGCAGGGGGTATATGGAAGTTTAACAGTAATGCAAAGATCAAATAAACATCACAACAAAATCCTTGGCAGCTTCTGGTTAATCTCAATCTGCTCTCTGGTAGGAGTACGAGTGCTAAATGTCAGTGTAAAGTCTCCTTGGAAAGCCAGTCCTTAAAAAAAGTGTTGCAAATATCACATTTGTTTCCTCAGATCATCCCATTTCTCCAGCCATCTGTGAGCAGGGTCTGCACAGCCCTCAGTAGATGTGTATCACGTGTGGCTGCAAGTCAGGTGTCACCTCAGGGCCACTGCAGCAGGAATGGCAGCAGCATTACATCACCCGATGCTCTGCTGGCTGGGGTGACCTCAGAGCTCTCAGGAAACACCTGCTGTCAGCACTTGGTATCTCCTCTAGGGGCTGATAAGGTGTTGAATTTAAAATCTGCATGTTACCTCACCTGCCCCCAGCTCCGGGGGCAGGTTCAGCTACTGGCTGAACATACTCTAGAGGTACTTAAGCAGTTTATTGCAGCTATAAAAGTCATGTGCCACACATAAGCATTTTGGTAAAACATTATGCAGGTATTTCTATCAAATACATCTTTCATGTCATTCGTTGAAGTGAATAAAGTCTCTTGTGAGGTCTCCCAAGTACCTGATTTGTGGTTTTTTGAAATCTCATGTATCACAGCTGAAAGCTGTATGAAAATAAAAAAAATACCTTAATACAGGGAATACGAGAAAGGACACACAGAAGGCACACTCTCAGATGGAGTGCAGCATCCCCAGGGCAGAGCTAAAACAGGCCCAGAGCGTGTCTGGGCAGCCCCACGGGTAGTCAGATTTGCCAAAAGGCAATTTGCCCTTCTCCAGCACAACCCAGCCCGGTGAGAAATGAAACTGGGGGCTGCTGGGGATGGATGCCTGGGGGCAGGTCTGAATGGAAAACAGGGCATGGGGAGGAGGGGAGCTGATTCACATTTCAATGGTAGATGTTCTAGCCAACATCAACCCTAGTGCTTTCTAAATGTTAGTTTGCTTTAAACATATTTCAGAGGCTTTCTTTTTAATACTCTAGGTAACATCAAGATCCTTTCGTTTTCTTCTTCTATTTTTGTAATAGCAAATTGATTTTCTAAAGGGAAATATAAAATTCTGCTTTGAAGCAGTCAGGAGGACCAAATTCCCTGCACTGAGATCATCCTTAACTCTGGTTTTGATAACCAAAACCTGAGGGGCTGAGGCTGTGAACATCCATGTCAGTGTGGGGACATCCCCCACTGTAGGAGCACCCCTGAGGGACTGCAGCTATAGGTGACCCACACACCCTGGAGGAACTGTGGCCATGGGGAAAACAACAGTGCAGGGACACCCTGAGGGATTACAGACAGAGGTGACCCTCACCAGAGTGGGGACACCAAAAAAAACCCCTTTGAAGACAAGCTAGAATCAAAGAGCAGCAGAGAAAAATCTACAGGGAAAAGATGGTGGCAGAGAAAAATGAACAAGCAAAAAGCATCAGCAAGATAAAGTTCCATGCACAGCCTCAAGAGAAATTATGTCACCAGAGAAATCAGAACAGGAGAACTGTGATATGAGGTGAAAGTCAGGGAAGTTGAGGCTAGGAAAGGGGACATAGTAACTGATTCAGGGGAAAGAAGACAAAAGGTGTTTGTGCTCTTTTTTTTCTTGGTCAGTACTAATCAGTCATCAGAAATTTGTGATGTTTGTAATTAAATAAAAATTCCCAGCATTGAGTCTGTTTGGCCTGCAACTTCCCTCTCCACAGGAATTAGTGGGTTTGAGGCTTTCATCAAGGAGCTTCTCTGGTAAATCATCAGTCTCTCCTCAAAGAAGCAGGCCCAGAGTGCTGCCAGGCATACCTGAAGCCAGAGGCTGCACAGAGACACCATTCATTCCTGTTTGGAGGCTGAGGGGAGAAGTGTGTGTTTGGCTGAAGTTTGTTCAGAGGCCATGGAACTCTCCATGCAGTTTGCTTCTGCTTTACACAGTGCTCGTGCCACGTGTTCTCAAAGGAGACCAGGCACTGAAACAGAATCAGACAATTCCCAGCATTTCCTCCGTGCACTGGGTACATTTGCTCTCCCTGTATCCCTTAAACCACCTGAGGCCAGGCTGGAACCAGCAGTGCTGCTGAGTGAGATGAGGAGAAAATTCCCTGTGCCCAGGGTGGGAAGGTCTGGGTAACAGGCTTCTCTGCTGCAGCCCTTCCCTAGTGAAGCCTGCCTGATGGGTGCCCGATTTCCAGGCTTTTTTAAGATGTACAGTATTCCATTTACATCCATAAACACATGGAAATTTCTCAGCAAAGTGGGATTTGTGCCCACGTATCTGCATTCCTGCTTGGATGGGAGTAATTAGCAGCTCAATTTTTTTTTTCTGTTTAGAAAGATCAGGTTATAGTCTTCATTAATTCATTTCTTATTTAAGTTGTTGCCTGTGACAGACCACACACACTCCCTACTTGTGGCCCAACACCTCGCTCTCTCCCCACGCTGCACAATGTGTCTGGCTCCACAGACTCATGGAGCTTGGAAAAGTTCTTTAAGGTGATCAAGCCTAATCATTAATCCAGCAGGCACTATTAAGCCATGTCCCCAGGTGCCACATCTACATGTCTTTTAAAGACCTCCATGGATGGTGACTCAGCCACTTCCCTGAGCAGCCTCTTTGAATGCCTGATCCCTGTTTCAGTGGAGAAGTTGCTCCTAACAGCCAATCTAAACCCCATCTGGTGCAATCTGAGGCTGTTTCCTCTTGTCTTATCACTTGTTACTTGGGAGAAGAACCTGACTCCCACCTGTCTATAACTTCCCTTCAGGTAGAGAGTGAGAAAATCTCCCCTCAGGCTCCATTTCTTTATCAAGCCCCTCTGCAAGCACAGTTCCTGGCTGCTCTGCAGCACAGAGCTAGAAATGGCTCTTTCAGCAAGCCCTCCTGATAATAAACTGTGTGCCAAGATGTTTGTGGGCGACAAGCATGAACATAAGTGTAAGTCAGGGCAAATGTTTTTAAAATTTCACACATGTGTTTATTTTTGTCTTTTCCCAATATTTGTCCAGCTGTCTAATCTTCCTAAGAACTGCATAAATCAGGTTAACTCTTGCCCAGTGACAAATTCCATGCCAAATTCTCCCAGGCAGGACTAGAGGTGGAGTTTTCAGTCGTGTTACCCCATCCCTCCCCCACAGACCTCCCAGCAAAACAGTCAAAAAAATAATGTCTCTAATTTTCACCTTAAACAATATACTGTGGTAAAAGAAATAAATTTCTTCAAAAATATAGAAATAATTTTTATCAAAGAAAATGTTCTTCCTTCAAGCCTAACCTGGAGCCAGGCATCACACAGATGATGAAATTTATCCATGGTTACAGTTATTACAGCACAAGTCATTTTACCTTTGGTATGCTGCTGCCATCTCTGCCTTTTCAAGACCGAAATTTTCAGTGTGTGCTGGTATAGAAGCTCTGGACAAAAAACCCCCTCTATTCCCCTGCATGCAAAACTCAAAATGAAGCCATCCACCTACCACTGGTATCTCAGAAATACACCCCCATGTTTTGCCTTGCTCTTCTCCACACTGTGCTACCTTACCAGACTCAGTAACTTGGCTTCCAGCCTCAAATTCCTCAGAAATATAATTGGTAATAGAAATGTGAAGAAGCCCCACTCCAAACCTCACACCTTACAAACATGCACTGGTGCCCTAAGGCAAACTGTGACATCCTAGTGAGGTGTTAAAGAGCCCATATCCTAGGCCAGTATGACATGATTATGGAGCCAACAATAGGCCATGAGGGTCTTTCAGGGTCTCAACCAATGCAGCAGAATCACACAATCATAGAATGTCCTGAGTTGGAGGGGGCCCACAAGGATCATTGAGTCCAACTCCCAGCCCTGCACAGGACCATCCCCGAGAATCACATCGTGTGCCTGACAGTGCTGTCCAAATCCTTCTTGATCTCTGGCAGGCTTGGTGCCATGGACTGCAACGAGGTCTCTCCTCAGTCTCCTCTTCTTCAGGCTGAACAGACCAAGTGCCCTCAGCTGTTCCTCAAACAGCTTCCCCTCAATGCCCTTCACCGTGTTCATAGCCCTCCTCTGGATGATTTCTAATAGCTTTGTGTCTTTCATGACAATTTTGACAAAGGGAAGGCTGGAGGTGTTTCTTGTCACCTCCTGCCTCTCTTCCTTCTCCACATCCAGTCAACAGATCCATTTTTACCATGCCCAGAGGATCCAGTGCTCCAAGGCAGGATTCTCAAACCCTCCATGGGCAGAACTGCAGAGAAGGAGACCTGAGTACATGGACAGAAAGGTCCCCCTGCACCAGGACTGCATTTGCTCCATGAACTGGCCTGCACATCCACCAATGGTGTGTGTCACATTGGACAAGATCATCCCACCCAGGGGCTCAGTGGATGCTCCCAGCCACAGGTCTGGTCATGCTTTCACTCCCTCTTGTGTCTGTGGGTCCTCCCTAGTCAGTCTGCTGGGATGTTGAGTAGGACCTAACATGATCAGGTATAATTTTTCCCTTGCCAGGGGCAGAACTGCTAGA
The DNA here is from genome assembly GCA_013400955.1 of Drymodes brunneopygia. Lineage (NCBI taxonomy): Eukaryota > Metazoa > Chordata > Aves > Passeriformes > Petroicidae > Drymodes > Drymodes brunneopygia. Next base: position 887,867 of record VZTZ01008916.1, on the reverse strand, counting down.
ATTTTGAGTCCAGCACCATTAAATGTTGGAAGTTTGTAACATCTCCAGTTACACTGCAAAAACAAGGTGCATGCTGATCTTCTCTGCTGAAGAAAGCAAGAATAAGTCAACTCAAAATCCCCCTATGGTTAAGTAAAAAAAGAAAAAGAATCTAGATTATTTCAGGTTCAAGATCGTAATGACCACAAGTTGGACCTTGAAGTGGTCAGCTTTGGCCCCAAGAAACTTAAGCAGGAGAATAATATAGTCCTGGAAGAATAAATCTCTGCCATACAGAGAGATAGTAGAGCCTGCATCCTTAGAGATGAAATGTAAGTCAGACTAGCAATGGCTTTGTCTCATGCAGTCAGGCAATAGTCCTGACTTCAGCTTGAGGATGTACAGGAGACCTTCAGAGGTCCCTTACAACCAGCATCCCAAAGATTCTGTGAAAATGTGACCAGAAGTGGGAACTATATACAACTGCTTTGTTATTTGAATAATACCATCCACTGCCATCTTCCTGGAAGCTTATCTCTTCCCTACATTTTGCAATGCCATATCTAAAGACTTCTCAGGTTTTCTTTCCAAAAATTCTAACTGTGCCACCTACAAGCAATCTATTCTTTGAAGGCTCCTTTCTGTTGGCCTGAAGATGCTCTTCCTGTATAGAAGTAAAATAGGGAGGAAGAAAAAGGGGGTAAGACCTCAGATAAAGTAAAAACTTAAAGCTTAGTGAAATTTGTCATCAGATGCTGAAAATGGATCTGACCTTTTCAAGTATAAGACCTGCATTGCTACACACTGTTGCACACCTATGTCATTAACCCAGAGCTCATAAATAACATCAGATAGATTAATTTCTGATTATCTGCTAAATTTAATGCCAGAAATGACAATCTGAACATTTGCTTTTGCTTCTGGAACATCTAAAACTTTTACACTTAACTGTTCATACAAGAACTACAAGCTTGTGCTTGACAACATGTATCTTCCAGAAAGACTTTATTCTTCCAGAAATCAACATTATAGTTCCTATTACAGAAGCACATGGCATCACACCTTGTTCCAGTCATTAGGAGGTTAATAGAACTGTCACTTTCTGTGGAAAATATAGGCAGATAGGTTTGTGTTGCACAAGTAAGAGGAGAAGGGCTCAGGCTGCACAAGTAAGCATGTTTCAGTATTACCCTGACCATGCTGATCTTCCCTGAAAAGATCCATGAAATGTTTCACAGCTCTGCTCCCCTCAATCTGATTTGCCATCTCCCAAACGCTGACAGTGCTGAATTCACACAGAGAGACTCAGGTGTTGCAGGAAGAACGACACCACCACGTCAGATTTGTTCCTTGTTCCTCAGCATCCCCCGTGATGAATCTTCACTCCTTCTGCACAGGGACTGCAAACGTCAGTCCTTTCTGAGCTGTGCTGACAGGACTGGATTGCAGCAAGGCATGCTCACTGGATTTGCACAGCTCTTCTAAGGATTAAATGTGGTTTAGACAGCTGGCAGGCCCTTCAAGCTGATCTGCTCCCAGGGAGCAGCACCAGCACAGTCCAGACACCTTCCCCATATGAGAGGGAAGATGTTCTTTCAGACCTGATGGTCCTTTCCACAGGGAAAAGATTATAGAGGCTGCTCATGAAGACTGATCCTACTGTCCAGAAGCCACGGGTTCATCTTCCCCTTATCCTGGCAAATCCTTCTGGGACCCTGCCAGAAACCTTACAAAACAACCCCTTGCTCTTCTGCCTTGATATCAGCTCTCAGAAGAGTAGAGTGAGGGTTGGCAAGAACAGCTTCTCTTCACTTGATGCTGCTTCATTGAAATTTAGTGAAATGATCCACCCAAAGAGACACAAATGCTGCATTTGGAAGGACATTGACCTGGTGGAACAAGTCCAGAGAAAGGTCAGAACAAGATGATTAGAGGCAGGGAGCACCTCTCCTACAATGGAAGGCTGTAAGAATTGGGTTTGTTCACACTGGAAAAGAGATGGCTGAGGGATGACCTAATTACAACCAACAAAAAAGATGGAGAGGAATTTTTTGCAAGAGCATGTAGAGACAGGACAAGGGGGGGAATAGATTTAAAATGAAAGACAGTAGGTTTACATTAGATATTAGGAGAAAGTTTTCTTCCTGTGAGGGTGGTGAGGCCATGGCAGAGGCTCCCCAGAGAAGCTGTGAATGCCCATCCCTGGAAGTGTTCAAGGACGGTTGGATGGAGTTTTGAGAAACCTTGTGGAAGGTGTCCCTGATTATGGCAGGGGAGTTGGAACTGGATGATCTTTATGGTTCCATCCAACCCAAACCATTCTATGATTCTATGATTTCATTTCCAGATAAAGGAGAGACAAAAAGCAAAGGAGGATGAGCCATCTGCTGCAAGACTCAACATCCATGAGTTGGATGTCCTTGCTGAGTTGGATGGACAAGGTGACTTTCAGCTTTCATGCACCCTGTGGCATGGATCAAAAAAATGTCCTGTTAGAGCTCTTTCATGCTGATCTGAGAGACTTCATGCTATGGTGTGGCAAACATGAGGTTCTACAGCTCAGAAAACTTGGCTGTGATTGCTTACAGAAGATGTGACTTATCTCACAAAATCCACCCTTGCCCCCTAGAAATGTCACTGCACCAGAAAACACAGCTTGCTTCTAGAAGAATGACATGACTGAAGAACTGAGGCAGGCCAGAAATATCCCTGGGCTGGCACACAAGGAACACAGTGCCAAATGGGGACAGGATGATGATGGACAAGATGAACGGTGTCATCGTGACCTGGCACCGTTCTCACACACTTGTGGTTCACTAAAAGGCACTACAGAGAGGGTGGAACAAAAGCATAACACTTTCCTGGAGATTTAATCTCACTATTGAATGAACAAGGACATCTTTCAGATGCTCAGGCTTTTAACTATTTGCAAAAATATTGGAAGAGCATTTTAACAATTGTGAGAAGCGGGCTAGTTTCAAAGGGTAGTAGGAACAAGCAGGGAGTACCTCAGGAATGCAGAAAAGGGACCTCATAAACAAAAGGGGACAAAAGTGAAAGAAAGAATGTGGAACAACATCTACAAGTCAAATATGCAAAGTTTGAAAGTAAAAATAATACTTTAACCAGGATGCCATGGTTCATTGGGTGGACAAGGCAAGGTGGTTAAATGGGGATACATAGAGGGCTGAAAAGGAGATTGTCTGAGGGGAAAAGAAGTCAAGGAACCTGGTACACTTGAACCAGGGACTAAATTACTTCTATCCCAAATGTTACAGATACACATATCATGCAGGAAACTCGGTCTGGCAGCAAGTCTGTCTGAACAATTCTGTCAAGGAAGGATGGCTTCCTGAGTGGTGTCCAGAGTTTGGTTTTCTGAGCCTAGGAAACCAGAGGCTAAAAAGGTGTGTTAATTGCTTTCTATAAATACAGCAAGGAGGAAAGGGAAAGCAAACAGAGGAGAGGAAAGGATCCATTTAACCTAAAGCACAGTGCTGGCAGGAGAACAAACAGGTACACACTGTCCACAAATATACTTAGGCTGAAAATTAGAAGGCTTCTTGCCTCTAAAGAGATCAGAATCTCTCCTAAAAGCAAAACATAACATTTCTTTGAAAACAGACTTTCAGGGTGAATTCTTTCAAAAGCTTATAAAAGAAATTTCTGTGATAGCAGGGGTGTTGGCTAATAAGCTGGTCTCTTGTTTCTAAAAACAGCTGTCTAGATCCAGAATAGTTATAAGAAAGTGGTTAAAAAATATTTATTTTGCATGCTTAACTAGAAATTATTCAGCCCACAATCATGCAAAACCCCATTGGTGCCTCCACTGACTTCAGTGAAGTCAAGTCCTGTTTGTGAACCTTCAACTCACCTATTGCCACCTCAGCTTCCTGAAAGCAAAAGGAATATGGGAGAAAAGTCCCCTTTAAAATACTGACAAACATATTTCTTCCCCCAAATCATAAGAAACAAGATAGAAAAAAAATCAAACTTCGTAAGCTCTACAGTGGAGCTACAAAGCTGCTCTGAGAGTGCCACTGGCACCTCAGATTGCACACAGAGAATAATTTTTTTACAATGAGGATGGTATAACCCTGACACAGGTTGCCCAGAGAGGAGGTCAATGTCCCATCCCTGGGAACATTCAAGGTCAGTTTGGAGGGGACTCTGAGCAACTTACTCTCTAAAGGTCCCTTTCAACCCAAACCACTCACCTCTTGTGTGATTGCATGACCTTGGTTCTCTCTAGACTAGGGCCTGTGCAGAGTTACTCCAGTGCAGCTGTGATGCTCCAGGTTTATGCTGCACCTTATTCTGCAGGAGCCTCACTCTGTGCAGAATTTGAGTGGAGCTGGGCAGTGCCACCTGCCAGCCAGGAGCTCCTGACTGCTCTCTGAGTCTTGCTGCTGCATCGAGCTTCACAGAACAAAAACAGGGAGGGACACATGACACATGCAAATCTCTGAAGTTGCAAATGACTTTAAAAAAAACCACTGGTGGTTAATTTGCCAAGTGACAGAGAAGACAAAGTCCAACATTTTCCCTGTCTTTCCCATTGAGCCCAAACTCTTTCACAGGGCAGCAGCTTTGGAGAGGGATATAGCTGAGCATTTGAGATATGCACTATTTTGGGCTGTATGAGTTGTTTATAACTTTTTGTAAAAACAGTTCACAAAGTTTTCTCCCTGTTCCTTTCCAGTCATTTTCACTGCCTCATTTGCTGGGACTTGTTATGATAGGTCATTTCATGTGGCTCATTGTGTCGAGATATTTTAGTACATTGTTCAAGACGGCACTTTGTACTTGAAATAAATGCTGTAGCAAACTTCTCTGGTTTGGGTTTGTTTTTTTTTTTTTTAAACTCTGGCAGGTAACTGACAAAGGACAAGCTGACCTGAATTTTCTCAGAGAATTCATGTTTCTTAGATTTGTATAGGATGAGACATAGTGTTGTGTGGTTTGTACCTCCAGCCATGGACTGATATTCCATTCTTTATCAGAAATTCAGAAATACCTTTTATTTACATGGGTATTTCCCTGAATTCTAAACAACACTGAAACAATGCCAGCATCAGAATCTGCTGTGGGCAGCAGAAAGAAGGTCCAAAGGAGGCCATAAAGATGGTGAAGGGTCTAGAGGTGAAGCCACACAAGGAGAGTCTGAGCTTAAGCCTGGAGGAAGCTGAGGGGAGACCTCACTGCAGTCCAGAGCTCCCTTACAGGGGAAGCAGAGGGGCAGGCACTGACCTTTTCTCTCTGGTGATCAGTGACATGATGCTGTGTCAGGGGAGACTGGATATTATAAAAAGGTTTTTCACCCAGAGGGTGACTGGGCACTGGAACAGGCTCCTCAGGGGAGTGGTCACAGCTCCAGCCTGACAGAGCTCATGAAACTCTTGGACAACACTCCCAGGCACGTGGTGTGATTCTCAGGATTGTCCTGTGCAGAGCCAGGAGTTGGACTCAATGATCCTTGTGAGACACTTCCAGGTCAGGATATTCTATGATGCCATGACTATTTCCAAGGGGAAGAACATTCCAGAATGGAAATGATTCCTGGTCAGTTCAGGACGTCCTGTGTGCAGCCCTTACCTCAGTCCATGCTGCTTTCCATTTCTACACAAGCTGTACTGAGCTCTCTAAGCCTATACTCTGCTGCAGCCCAGGAACAAAAGCCCTGGATTTTCTGTGATTTCAGTCAATTCACCCTGTGATTGGCACAGCTGATGAGAGAATGATGTAAATAACACCAAGGATGTGGGTTCAATCCCCATGCAGGCTATTTACTTACGAGTTGGACTTGATGATCCTTGTTGGGTCCCTTCTAACTCAAACTATTCTTTGAATCTGTGAATAACCCACTCTCTGCCCCAGGTCTGAGTGGTTTTGAAATAAATGGAGGAGCTAGAGCAGGATGATCCTGGGGGCTGTGAAAGGGTCACTAAAGAACAGGAAGGACAACCAAGAACTTCCAGTCCCAGACACTTCTGTATGGGAACCCTTGGTGATGGGCGTCTGTTTTGGACTTTTTGTTCTGGTTTGGGTGAGGGCTGGGGATAGAGCAAGGACAGAGCCCCCATGCTCATGGGCTGTCAAGGGGCTTGCCAGGATCTGAAGTCAATTCACGGAGTCTCTTTCTTACTGCTTTTGAAGATGGATGCTACATCTGTCCTTTCCCAAACTGCAAAGGTTGAGCATGCACTTCAGGAGCTCTATAAAATAAAGCTTAATAGTTTAGAAATTTATCTTGTTGGCCCTTAGGTACCCCAGAGTGTATTTCATCAAACCTTTCCTTATTTGAATCCATCCAGCCTGACTGGATTTAAAGCCTCAGAAATGATGTCTTAGATCCCTTTCAAAAGCAGAAAGGTTTTAGTTCCTAGGCAGGGTACCAGTGACTTCAGGCTAGTTATCCATGAATCTGTATTTCTTATTACCATCAAAGTGAGATAGAGAACTATTTCAGAGTCGCATCAGCATTTGAAAGAGCCTGAAGATCCTGGGCAGAAAGGATGAATTATCACCCTGGGTGAGAATTTTCACTCTTGGAATTTTTAACAGACTTTACTGAATCAGATGTTCCAAATGTGTCCTATTCTTCACTGGAAACTACTATTTCTTTTCCTGTAATTTCCTGGTTTATTGTTATTGTCTATTTGCCTTTAGTACACCAGTCCAAAAGCTATTTATTGTGGGAAGCATGCACAAGACTCTTCCCCACTTAAATTGAGTACTTTGGGTTTCATTTAGAAATGCTGTGCAGGAGATTTGTGCTATTTCAGGTAGCATCATAAACATCTCTGTGTTCAGAGTCAGTGAGAATTCGCTGTAACACTTAATTCACTGCTAGAAGGTGCTCAAAACAGAGCAGATGAGCCTGGTTTAAAAGCCAGAATACAGCAGTATAACTCTACCATATGAAATTGCAACTTGTCCCTATTCGAGTAAACATTCACAGAGAAGTTGCTTGCTCAGCTTTGAACTAACTTTTAAGTCAGTTTGCCTGCTTTCACATGACAGAAATGAATAAAAACAAAGGTAATCCCCTGATATTTTGTAACACAAGGTATTTTCCATAAATCCAGGAAAAAACTAGTGTGCAATATTGCTGAGGACCCCTGACTATAGCTCAGCATCTCACCCCGTTACACCAGGCATGAACAAAACAAAACCACTGTCCTTCTGCAGCTCACAATTCACTTCAGGACACCAGCTTACACCTCTCCTGTGCTTCCCCTCAGGAAATCTCACTGGGGTGATGTGCCAGGGAAGGAGCCATGGACCAGACCCAGCTGCAACATAGGACAAGCTGCATGAGGAACTTGACTGAGGCTCTGGCCAGAAGGATGCACAGCCATGTCCTGTCCCTGAGGGTCTCCTTGCTCTGAGACCAGAGCAGAGCCCAGGTTTCACAAGATGGCCTGGGCTCCTAGATTTCATTTTTATGCCTCTTATTTTTCTTTCAGAGTCCTTTTTAATACCCAATTTATTCAACTAGGGGTGATCATTACAGTTAACACCCTACTTAAAAAAATAAAGTTACTACATTAAAGCAAAGGGATGGGCCCTAACCTTTGAGACAGAAAGGCATTTCTCCAGACCACAGGGATTGGTGGTGTTGAGCACTGCAGGCTCTAAACCACTCTGGCAAAGTTGTTTTTCAACAAGAACTGAGTTGCAAATCAGCAGAACTTCAAGTCCTGCTTGGAGCAATTGAGCAGGGACAAGCACTTGAGTTACAAAGGTACATTTAAAAATTTTAACTAAATGGCAGTGCCAGAAAATGGCAGTACCAGAAAATGGCAGCCAGAGTGATTCTTGGACAAGTGCTCCTCCATCAAGCCATGACAAACAGTCCACAGCACCCACAGAGGGAAACAGTCCCAGAAACCCCCTCAGAGGCTCCAGCAAGAGCCACACCCCACCTGTTCCTAGAGGAACACAGAGTGACCCTGGACAACCAAAAACAATGCTCCAGGCTCAGTCCTCTGCTCTGCCCACCCCACCCCACCCCACCCCACTCTCCAGGAAGTTCTCCACCCTGAGCATGTTCAGTCACCCACAGTTCAAGCTCAATTTGCCTTTATCACCAATAAGCTTCACCTGAGCCAATGCACAGACTTTAGAGGTGGTTTCCTTCTCAGCTGTCCAGTCTCCATCCATCAGCACAACAGCAGGGCCAACATACAGTAAATTTTTTCATCATCCACCAGTCTGATTCATGAATGGTTTCCAAAAATTTACAAGCAAAGGGCACAAATATCTTTTCTGAGTATTTTCAGGGTAACAGATTGGCTTGTGAGTTCAAAGAATGCTTTGGTTTGGATTGGATTGGATTGGAAGGGACATTAAAGATCATCCAGTTCCAACCCTCCTGTCATGGGCAGGGGCACCTTCCACTAGATCAGATTGCTCAAAGCCCCATCCAACCTGGCCTTGAACATTTCTAGGGATATGGAAAGGACAATTCAAGTGATTTAAAACAAAAAAAAATATCTCTTTTGGGGGGGAAATCTCATCCTTTTCCCTGGTCCTTCCATGAACCTTCTAAGTTTTGGCATTTGACAAGTGTCTTGGCTGAGGACAAAAAATGCCAGCCAGGCTTGTCCAGAGGGTGCTACAGACACAGTGAGAGGTATTTCAAACTCACAGGAAGAAACCTCTACATGACAAATTTTGTTCCATCAGCCAGTGCTATCATTTCTGTGAGTGCCACTAATGCTGACAGCTGAACAGAAAAACCTGGAAGCCCTCATTGACAAAGCACACTTCTACAAAAATGTTTGGGTTTCATTTACAGGACAGGGTATGTCATGTAACTGTTCTCAAAGGTCTCTTATAGTCAGCTGCTATAGCAAAGTGAGAAGACATTTGGAATGGGTACTGTGGCACTCTGCTTTAGATCCAGTATTACTCCAGTGTTACTGCTCACTTCTATGAACAGTTTGGACAATGAACCAGATGGAATACTTTAAAAATTTGCTGACCACAAGAATATCCCAGTAGATAAATTCAGAGATTAAAAAGCTTGAAAGAAAATCATAAATGAACCAAACTCTGCAAGATTTAATTGATTACATACGCATGACAAATATTAAACTTGAGAAGAATGAACCAGAGGCACAGACACAAACAAGGAACATGTAGGCTGGCAGCAGTGCAACAAAGAAGGGCCTGGAGTTACAATGGATCAAAAACCAAAGATGCACCAACAATATGAGGCTCTCTGTGAGACAGGAGATAATTACTCTGTTCTGGCCCACTCTGGAAAATCCTCAACTAGACCACTGTGGCTCAATTAGAGAGAACAGAGACAAACTGGTGAGATTAAAGCACAGCAGCCAGAATGATGAAAGGACTCAAAGCTGTGACCTACAGGCAAAGGCTGAAGAACAGGGGATTGTTTTCTCTAACAAGGGGGGGAGTTTGAGGGGTTAAAACTTGCAGCTTTCCTTTGTGTAAAAAGCTCAATACCGAGCTCTTGCACAGTAAAGTAAGAGAAAGATAAAATCATCTTTGCAACAAGAGAAATGTGGGTGGGTTACTGCATACCTGTACAGACAAGACCCCTTGACATAAATGGGAGATTTCAGACAGACTAGATATGCTTAATCCCATGTCACTATTAATTATGTTTAATGCCATTCCCAGGGAGTTGTGCCACTGGGGCTATGCCTGTCTAGATCCATATCTGAGCCCACACAGGGCACAGCATCCTCAGCAGATGGAGTGAGTGCTGGACAGCCAAGAGGAGCCCAGAGTGAAAATCTGCCATGACCTGCACTGGATGTGAATGTGATCTCCTGCTCTGCTAAAAGCAAAGCTCACGTGTGGCCTTACCTAAACCCTGTATCTGACAGCAGGGGAAAGGGAGCACGTGGTGCCATGTGGGAGCTGTCCTGGTGACTCACAGAAAGGTTTCTTGCCTGTGCTTTAGGGGAGGGAGAGCATCCTGTTGTGGGATAGGCAACTTAAAGAAAGGGGAGGTTCTTTAAACCAAGGAGATTGCTGCACCATGTAGGCAAATCTCAGTTTTATAACACAAATTTGGAATGAGGTCATGACTGTTCTTAGCAACACTGGTACTTTTCTGCAGCAAAAATCTACTTCCAACAGTATCCTCCAGTCCAATTATAGGTAAAGCATGATACAGAGCAGTATTTAGTGAATTTCTTTTCTAATAACCCCCAAGAGCTTGAAATCTGCCAGGGTAAGGGCTTACTACAGTCTTACTGCTGCTGAAGGGAATTAAAAGGCTTGACTCAAATCCACCCTAACAGGCAGCAGATGTAACTTCCATCTCCCTGCTGGAGGTGCATCCAGCTGTGCTGCTCCTTTGTGTGCGAGCTTTGTCCTGCACTGCCCATCCCATGTAACAGCAAAAGACTCAGACAAAAACCTTTCCACCAACTCAGTGATCAGCTTCTGCAGAGCAGCTGTTTCTGCTGGAGTAGCCTTGATCTCTGTGAGCTGTTGGCATGAGAGAGGTTTGACTCTGTGAAAAGGGATAAAGGATCAAGTCGTGAAATACTTTGTCTGAAACAACCTGGGAATGTTCCTCCATGCTGTGAGCAACCCTGCACTCAGTCATCTGAAGTAGCTGCTCTGACAGAATTTAAGTCCCCATAATTAGGTCTTTCACGTATAAAAACCTGAAGCACAGCCTTTCAGTTTTAAATAGTCCTGACCTGTGCTCACCCTTCCGCCTCAGCTCTGAGCAGCTCTGCCTTGTCTGTGGAGGCTGTGTCATTATCCACCCACAGCACCAGCAGGAAATCTTCCTGGGCCTGAACCTAACTTTTGTTTTAGTTCAGTTTCTGACACCTCGCTCCCACTCCCATCCTCAGGAGCAGCTCCCAGGGAGGGTGAGTCACTTCACAGCCTGGGGAAGACAGAAATGAGGAGCTCGTTCTGGCTCCAGCCCCTTCCTGATACTGCTGGCAGGGTCTGGGGCCATGTGCAGGTGCAGCCCCTGGAGGTCTGCAGCCAGCACAGAGACCTTTCCCTGCCACTGACTGGGGTCCCAAAGATCTTACAGAAGGTCTGGAGAAGCCCAGCACACACACACACAAACACAGCCCACATTCCCTCTTCCCAGCTAAGGTGTGACTGCAAACAAGGAGCTGTAAGCCTGCAGGGATGGGCAGTGGGCAAAGAAGCAGCTGCTGGCTGTGGGAGCTGCTGCTGCCTTCTGCTGTACTTTCCACAGACCTCCTTCTCCCTCAGCTGAGCTTGCTCAGGTTTCATCCTCTCTCTCTCTGTTCCTCACTGCCATGCTCTGTGTTAATTTCCTGGCACCATCTCAGCCACAGAGGAGCCCCAAGACAAAAGTACCTGGGAAGGAAGGTGGTGATGGTGCTGTTGATCACCTTTTCACCCCTGGCATGCTGAGAGGATTAAAGGGAGGTCTCTGGGTGGCAACTGCCAGCTGGGAATGTGCTCTGGACAGAGGAGGCAGAGAGCTGGCAACTGACAGATGGCTCCACAAGCAGAAGTAAGTTGATTTTAGAGACTTTTTAAAGACTGGAAAGAGTTAGTGATAAGGTCTAAACACAACCTACCATTCAAAGCAGAGCTCATGTTTAAAGTAGGACACTTGGCCAACTTCAGGGTCAAATAATCAGAATTTTCATCCCTGACACAAAGGGGATGTCTCTGTATGAGTTTCAGAGTGCTTCAAAGAGAGGTGAGAATTTAGATGTCCTAAACACACATGAAATTGAGGATTATTCACAGAACAGCAACATGAGGCTAACCTCACTGGCTTACTGTGCATGCAAGAGTATTTGTCCAGTCATGGATAATTGTCAGGATATTTAGAATTATGGTTTGGAAAGGCATAAGAGATCTGGAGATCTGTCTGAACCCTCTGAACTCTTGGCAAATGCAGGCTGGCAGCCTCACACAACTGGGTTTTCCTGTTGAGTCCCCTGGCACTGCTGTGTGTGTTCCTGGCTAGACATGCCACGAGTGAAACCTCTCCTGTGTGAACAGGGCAGCTCTTTGTGCACTCTCAGCCAGGAAAGCAAACAAAACTGAAAGGCAAATGTTATCTGACCACTTCTAAACTTCAAAAGCATTTAAGGTCAAGCTGTTATGTAGGTATATAGATGTATGTTAAAAATAGCAGTACTTGGAAGGGCTAGGCAGAGAAGCTTCCTGTGGTTTGTTGGACCTTTTTTCAGACTGGATTTCCTGTCAGTGAGGAGAAGGGCACAATTGTGTGGATCAGGAGGAAGAAAGTCAAAGGTGATCCCTGATGAGGACTGAACAGGTGGGAGTTGTGGGCATGACTGAACTCCAGGGCTCCTTTCCCAACCTCAGCCTGGCACTGAGGTGCTCCAAGCAGTCCATGGCACATGTGAAGTCTGTCATGCAGCTCTCTGACACACAGGCATTTCCTCACAGGCACTGCCACAGCATCTGTGCAACACGGACCTGCCCAGCATTTAATGTTATACATAACCCACTAGGAGAGACTGAAAAAAGCACTGTGAAATTAGGCACATGTGTTCAAATTGCCATGTCAAACTACAACCTGATGTAGATGTTGAAGTTAATTATAGAAGTTACATTTTTTTTAACCCACCTACCTGCTTTTCTTCTGCGCAAACTCACAGTTCAGGCATTCTTTGCCCAATGAAGCATTATGCAACTTGTTAATTAAGGCAGGTAGAGATTTTGCAACCCTAAATTTAGGCAAGCCTAAAGAGGTCTTCCTATGGTACAGGGCTCCCCTGGGCTCCTAAGGGCAAGCAACATGGGCTTTGGCCATGTCAGGAGCAAACATTTCCCACCTTCCATGGGGAAGATCTCTTTTACAGCATTCCCATGGCAACAGGGGACTAATCTAATACACACACAGCCATCTGACCCACAGAAGCAGGAAAGTCAATTTTGTCTGCACTCAAACTTTTCTGTACGAGTGCAAAGTCACTAAGGGGTGTGCTTTGCCAATGTTTGAGACTGGCAATTTCTGTTTGCAGAAAGATTGTGCAGTCTTCTTGAGCCTACGGTGAGAGAAAGGCAACTGATCTCTGGCATGAGAACAATACAACTATTTATCATAGAATCATGGAATCACAGAATTACAGAATTACAGAATCACAGAATAGTTTGGATTGGAAGGAACATTAAAGACCATCCCATTCCAACCCCCCCACCATGGGCAGGGTCACCTTCCAGTAGATCAGATTGCTCAGGGCTCCATCCAACCTGGCCTTGAACACTTCCAAGGATGGAGTACCCACAACCTCTGTGGTCAGCGAGCTAGGGCAGCCAGCACTCCTGCAGAGTCTGCAGGGAACCTAGAGATGGGTTCAATCTGATGTAACTGTGACCACAGGACCCCTGCCTCTCCCTGGAAATACAGCCTATCTGCAGCCAGGCCCAGCACAGCAGCAGCCAAACCCATCCCTTGCAGTGTACAGACAGCTAGCATTGTACTTGGGGCCTCTGTGGCCACCCGAAGATGAGGATTCAGCCCTGAGTGCATAAACCTAGATGTTGCCTCGAAAATAAAGCAACAGTCTGCCCCCTTCTCAGGGAAGATGTGAGCTTTGCCATGGCTGACAGCTCTGTCTTGTGAGAGGGCACTTTTCTCTCACTTTTAGCACTGAGAGACTCAGCTCTGTCCCAAATGAGGCTCCTCATTGAAGGCTAATGGAGGATGGAGCTGGAGGACCTGTATGGTTTCACCTTCAGCCTAGAAACACCAGAACTGAGAGTGCACTGGCTCTGACAGCTCAGCAGGGAGCAAAAGCACTGAAAACCAGTTCTGTGGCTTTTCAGAGGCATGCATGAAGGACATGATATGTTTTAGGGTTGATGTCAGAGGGGGAAAGGCTGCCTTCATGTCAGCTGAATGCTGGAGAAGCCTGGCCGGGTTTTACAGCACAGCACAAAGTCTGTGTGCTGCTTTGCCCAGGTGAGAGGTGGTTATTCATTCACCAAACTTCAAATGCTGCAGGAAGGTCATTTAGCACCTGAGCACACACACATAAATCATCAGCCATGTCAAAGAGTATGAGGAGTTTTAAAAAGCACCTTGCCTCCTCCTTGGAGCACAGCAAAGGCAGCACCAGCCTTTGATAAGAGAAGCAAAGAAAGCAACAGCTGCTGCAGGCAAAGGGTTAATTCTCAGCTACCAGCTTCAGCCCCAGGACACCACCTTACAACACAGCTTTCTCCTTCAGTCTGTGGAAGCAGAGAGAAAAGAAAACCAAAGTGTTATCCCAGTTTTAATGATCTATTGCTTTAAGCCATACTTGGGGGAAGCCTCAGACTGACGGTAAAGAGCACGGAAAATGCAAGGTGCATCTTCAGGGCAAGGTCCCCACAGGCATGACAGCCTGCTCGTGGCTTATTTGGCAGGTTACTCCTGCTGTGTCTTCTGCATTGCAGAAAATAAAGGTGGTCTGGAGAAATGAAGATCACATATGGGTAGCAGATATCTCTGACACTTAAAGCCTTGGCAGATGTGAGCAGGGATAGCAGAGTTGCAACTCTAGCATTACAACACTTTCTCTCATCCCACCCAGAACTTATCAGTCAGAGCAGCCTTACAGCTCCCTTTGCCTGAAGGGAAAAGGAGCTCTGCTAAAAGGAATATTTTTTACAAGGGCCAACTGCATTGATGTTGTTCCCATGCTGGACCACCTGGAAACAAAGCACAAAGCCAGTCCTAAGAGAAGATTGTTCTGTCTCTGAGCACAGTCCCAAAGGCCCACTGCTGAAAGCAGGGAATCCCTTCTGCAGGTTTGAAATAAGTTATTCAGGAGAGAGAAAAATGGTTATTTCCATGCATCAGTTTCTCCCTGTTACATGAGCAAAAGGTGACAAATAAATCTCCATAATGGCACAACCACCTCCAGGGCACCCCCTCTTTGACTAGAAAATCACCCCTATGGGCTCTGCTTTGCCAGTGGCTGAGAAGAAAATAATAGAGGCACAGTAGAATGTCCCTGCCACCCAGCTGGCTTATGGCTGACCAGGGCTATTGCAGAAGAGATGAGGGGTTTATGGATCAAATCGAATCCTGCTTCTTACTCAAGGCAAGATACCATCCTTATTTTAAGTGATGGAGAGGAAAGCCTCCAGATGTCCAGCTCTTTGGCTTCTTGGGAAAATCTTGCCTGCAGGAGCGCGTTTTCCCACACAATTAAACTTATCCCCTTTTTAGTTTAGATGTCATTCCCTCTACAAATTTCAGAGGACTGAAGAGAAGGGAAGAAGAAAATAGAATGAATCCCTTAGGCCAGGGAGGCAGACATTAGTTCATTTTCAACCATGGTTGTGTGACAGCAACTTTGTTGGCACTCACTTGGATGTGAGGAAGGTCTTCTAGACAGAAAGCAAGAAGTGCTCTAATATCCTTGGCAGTGTTAGGTTAATGGTTGGACTCGATGATCTTAGACACCTTTACCAACATAAATAATTCCAACCTAAATAATTCTATGATTTTATGAGTGTAAGGCTTTGGCATCTCCTGCTGCACCCCAGCAAACCCCAGCTCTTCCAGCTGCTAAACTGGCATTTGTCCCCATAGGCAGAGAATATAAAACAGAGCAGCAAAGCAGTCCCTTTCTGAGGGTAGATAAGGCTTTCCGCACTTTTCTTTTCCCCTCTATTATCACAGAATCACAGAATACTGTGAGTTGGAAGGGACCCACAAGGATCATAAGTCCACCTCTGAAATGAATGGCCCATGGAGGGATCAAACCCACAGGCTTGGTGTTATCAGCACCATGCTCTGACCAGCTGAGCCAATCTCAGTCATGATAAATCCAACCCAGCATCCCTCTCCATGGCTTTCATGTTAGACATTAAGCATATATCTGCATCTCACAGAGGAAGAGAGGTTTTCCTTCCTGTCAGGCTGGCTGTGTGCATTAACAAAGAAAAGCTTACCCGGGCCTTTACAGATCTTCATTTTTCTGTTACACTTGCAATATCACAAGTTTCATCACTAAACCAAAACCCAAGGCATTTCTTGTGGCATCCAAGCTGCAAATTGGAATGTCAAGTAAAATGAAGACTTATAGGGTTGTAATTCCCCAGGACAAAAGAGGGGCCGCTTCTATAAAGCATTTCTGTCAGCTCCATGGAAATCTTTCCAGCAGGCTTAGCCTATGAAGGAGGAATTTACAAGCTGGTGATGATTAAAAGCCAGAATTGTGAAAATGGCAAGCAGGCCTTGCTTAAAGGGCTGATTTGATCCAAGTCAATAATAGCATAGCTAATGGAAAGGCAGTATGTATTCAATACATAATTTCATCCTCTCTCAAAAATGCAGGGATAAACTCCACCACAATCCTGGATATTCATTCTGATCACAAGCTGCAGATCTGCCACTTCACATCAGCACCTATTACCTCTCAGATTCCCTTCCAAGAAACATTTGGGGCCTGGCACAGACCTAGTTAGGAGTGCAAAAATGGGGAGAAATACAAAATGAATGTCCAGATTCTGCCTTTCTTTTATTCAGGTCTGGTTTCAGCACTGAATAAAGGAACAGAATCTGGCCGGGGGGGGCTCAAAGGTACCACAAGCCAAGGCAGAAGAACCTGAACTGACTCTACTCCCTGGTTGTTTCCTTCTCATGCGACTCCAGTCATGCAGTGCTCCCCAAATAGAAGGTCATACCTTTTCACCTTCAGAGCTGGCCTATTTCTGCTCTCTGGTGTTCAAAAATAAGTTTCTCTCCATCCCAGGAAGCAGCCATGCTATAAATATCTCCATGCAAGTTTCCTAAGTCCTAATGTTTCTTACAGAAGGGTGCAGCTCCTTGTCCAGAAGTGACAAGCCTGGCTGGGCTCTGCAGTGCCTTTATTAATGTCTCTGTGCTGCTGTGGCTGCAGAGCAGCAATGGGCAGGAGCAGTGGCATTGCTGTAGCCATGGTGGCCTAGACACCAGCAAAACAAACTTTAGGAAAATCACCTCAAATTAATCAGCACTGGTGAGGCCACACTGAGAGTCTCGGGTTCAGTTCTGGGCCCCTCACGACAAGAAAGACATCGAGGTGCTGGAATGTGCCCAGAGAAGGAACACAGAGCTGGGGAAGGGGCTGGAGAACAAATCTGATGAGGGAGCTGGGTGGGGCTTCAGCCTGGAGGAAAGGAGGCTCAGGGGGGACCTTCTCACTCTCTGGACCTCCATGGAAGGATGTTGTAGCAAAGTGGGGCTCTGTCTCTTCTCCCAAGGAACAAGTGACTGGACAAGGAAATGGCCTCAAGTTGCACCAGAAGAGGTTTAAATTGTACATTAGGGAAATTTTCTTCCCTGAAAAGGTGGTCAAACATTGGAATAAGCTGCCCAGAAAAGCAGTGGAGTCACCATCCCTGGCAGTGCTCAAAAGACACGTGGATGTGCTGCTTAGGGGCATGGTGTAGTGATGCACCTGCAAGTGTTACATTAATGGGTGGACTCAATAAACTGAAGGGTCTTTTCCAAGCTTAATGATTCTGTGCACTTCAATAAATCAGCTCATACAGGAGGAGGGCTTCTGGTGAAAAGTGTGTTACCTCATCAGTGTTTTTAACTGTGCCTTACATTGGGCCCTTCAAAATTTAAGACACCAGTTTTCTTAAGTACCAGTTAAACTGATGGAAACATTCAGAATCATGTAAGGGGAGAGGGGGCCTGAAGGGATAATGTGTCTTGCCCAGGTAATCAGCAGCAAGCCAGGAGCACAGCAGAGGGCTCCTGGCACTATGCAGCAGAGCAATAGTAGACCACACACTTCTTGCCTGAAAGAAGCTTCTTAAAATAATTAAGCAACATAAACACTGTAGAAGCAGTGATGCAGGCATATATGTGATTGTAGCTAGTCCCACTGGAGAGAGAGACCAGCTAACTGCAGTATGGCACCTCCACACTCTGAGACACACTGATAGTGCTGTTTCAGGGGATTTCTAAATCACCTCCTTGCTTCAAACACTTTTCACATGAAACTAATCCCAGAAGTATCCATGAGCCAGGCCTGCCAAGAGGGATGCAGATCAGAGCAGATGTTCAGGGTGGCTGAGGCTATTAGACACAACCAAGCCAATAATGAGAAACTTTTATAAGGAACATTAGCCCTATATCCTTGAGATGTGAAAAGATTGAGGGGGCATTTCACACCCCACTTATTTCTCCTGAGAAAAATGTTTTCACCAGCAAACCCTTTCAGAAGCATCAAACCCTCCCACCAACATCTCAGCATGTGCTGCAGTGGCAGAGCCTGTGACTCAGTGGCTGCCCCAGAGACCTTGAAATCAGCTGCTGGATTAAATGGACCGTGTAGAAACACCAGGTTTGGGTAATCCCAAGAAATACAAGCTCTGAGACTGAAAATAGATGTTCTCAGACTGTTAAATATTTAGCTGCCAGCTGGGGTTACTATGGAGAGAGGTGGCTCTGTTGGTAAGGAACACTGAGGGCAGGATTTAAAGAGCCTGTAAGGAAGAAAAGCAGTTGGGACAAAAATACATGTAATACTGTCCATCTTATAGTCACAAGTTCAAGACCTTTCAGGCTGGTCATTTGATGAGAATGGTGGTATCTCCTTTGCCTTATGTTTTCTGGGTCCTGTAAACAGCAGGCAGTTGGCTTTCAAAAGGAGAAGAAATACTGAGAGAGGAAAAAAAATTATTTTGTGAGTCAGCTATAAAGGAACATGAGGAGAGAGAGAAGAGTCAGGTGTCCCTGAGACCTCCTTGGCCTTATTTACTTCTTATCTACAAGGGTGAAAACATAAGCAAGGAGAGCTGAGAGTTTCCTCAGCTGTCCAGAAATGACACGGGTGAAGGGCAAGCACAGTGCAGTGAATGTCTGTGGCCAGATAAGAGCTGTGCAGAGAGTCAGATAAAGGTGACATTTCTTATCCAGTTATCAAGCAGTCTGGGAGTTTGACAGCCATGCCACATGTTTCATATGAAAGGAGGGGACTCCCCACATCCCCTCCACAAGCTGCTCATTTCTAGCTGATAATCTGTCCTGGGAGAAATTCTGCTGCCTTTGGAGGGGCAGAATAATTTCCTCTGCTAAAAGAAATACATATAGTTAAAAACAAAAATTGAAAAGGCTTGTACAAACTGCCTCCAGAGCTGATCAAACTGTTGTGCAAGTTCAAAAGCAAGCAGTGCCCTACACACATTTAATCCATGAGCTCACCTAGGAAGCATCCCTTTGTTAGACCAATGACTACAGCCTGAGCAGGGAGAGGACACACCTGGGCCTTGACAGCACAGTTTTGTGGAAGTAATTTGTTGATCTCAAAGCATGAAGCTGAGTTACTGAGGGTGTAGGAGGAATAAATGTTCTGCAGGAGCAGCCCAGCTCTGTCAGTTCTAATCAGTAATACTTGGTTGCAGGCTCTCACCCCTGTTTTTCCTTCCTCACTGAAAACGGAAAAAAACAAAGCTGCTTTCCATGACTGACAGCTGTGGAAAATAAAATCAGTTGTTTTGGCCACAAAAACGGGCAGAGTGTGAGAATCATCAGTGACTCAGCTCCCTGTCACCTTCCCCACTGCAGGTTTGGTGTTGCTGCTGGTGAGAGGTTCCACGAGGGGCAGGCTGTGGAGGGGGCTCAGGATTGTGGTGTGGCCTGAGATGGACACGGAGATGCTCACAGGAGCCTGGAGTTGTGTGTGCTCCCCAGTGCTGTGTCCTGCCCTGCACGTGTCCCTGCGTGCTGGGGGACACCCTGTGGCTCCCTCAGCTGTGCCCCAAAACCACATCTGAGTGGAAGGCAGTGGGGGAGTGGAGTGTGCTATATTTGTGTCTGCACTGTTCCCCATGACAAAAGCCCATCAAGCACAGGCAGGAGGGCTCCACTTGAAGCCAAAAGAAAGCCTGGAGGTAACACTCAAAATTAATAGCTGCTGCTCATGCATACATGGGGAAATGTTGCACATGTGCTGCTGCAGCACAGGAACCATTAATCACCCCCAGGGATGCTCAAGAGGAAAAACAGGGACTGAAACCTCTCTGTAGCAGAAGCTCAGATGAAAATTTCCCATCTGTAAAGGTGGGAGCATTCACCAGGCTGATTTGATCCAACAGCTCCTCACAGTTTGTAGAGACAGGAAAGACTTGTATTCACTAATGTAGCAATATGGTTTTCCTATACCAGGGAAAAGGTCCATTAATCTTGGCATATTAATAAATGAGCATCTATTAGCAACAAATAGGCTGGAGATGAGATTTCAAGTGCAAGGAGGCAATGCTCAGAGCAGCTTTCTAATGCCAGAAATAAAGGTCAGGAGAAGAAAAAAAGCCAAAATCTGATGGACTTTCAGAGAGATTTCGATAATAAGGGAAAATCACAGGGAATTAGCATGCCCTGGGTGGAGAGAGCACACAGGCACCTCTGTTGGGGTCCAGGTGGGGTCTGCAGCAAGGAGCAGGGCTCTCAGTGCAGCTGCAAATGCCCACGCAAAGGGGCAATGCCTGGGACAGCAGGGTCAGCTGTGGCTGGGGAGGAGCCACCAGGCTGATGTGTGCCCAGTGGCTTGGTGGGTGGGCTGGGGACAGTCCTAACCTCTTGTCTGCTGCAGGGCTGAGACCCCATCTGACCCTGTCCTGCCAAAGGGGGCACTGCTGGAGCAGGAGCCACAGCTGGGGCACACGGGTCTCTGTCCAGACACGTGTGACAATCGGGATGCTGGCAGCACTGCACTGTCACATAAAGAAAACAGAATTACGTGGCAAAGCAGAAAACAAGTGAAGTTTCCCTGGGTGCCATCCGGGAGACAAAAGCACTGTAAGCATACCTCAGTTTTTGAGCTGCACAAAGCTGCACAGAAATAGGTGCAAGACCACAAGCCATGGAGTCTCAAACCCTAAGGGTCAGTAAGGAAATGTCTTCCCAGTGCAGGGCACAGCCACAGTGCAGGAAAAGCCCTGCCATTGGACAGAGCAAGCTTGGAGAAGGTCCTCTCCTCTGCACCAGCACCTGAGCTCACTCGTCTCATGTTCCGTGCAGGGTGAGGACAGGACACTCTGGTCCTTGTCACACCTGTGAAACTCACTCATCATCCCTCAGTTTAAATAATGCCCTCAGAGTTCAGCAGGGTGAAAAAAGGTCAGTTTTGATCATGCAGGCTTGGTGACTACCTGTGTAAGCTGCAGCGTGGTGGGCAGGACAGTCACTGAGACATCCAAACTGTCCCTCAAAGAAGAGAGACCACTAAACATAGGTCTACTCAGGAAATAACATGTGAAATGTGAGTCTGACCTCCTCCCAGCTTTGTGAGTGACAGCTAAGCTTTGATGCACAGAACTAGTGTAATTAAGGTTGGAAGGACCTCAGGAGGTCCCCTGGTTAGTGCTGGGCTAACATTGACATTAGTCCAGGTAAATCACTGGCATGGATTTCTTCTGAATTCACAGGCAGCTTCTGTTTGATCATACCTCCACTTGGTGACAAATAACACATCCAGCAAAGAAAAAAACAACAATCCTGGCTCTCACCACGGGCTGAGTTTGCTATTCAGTGCTCTGCTCCCCTCGGACACAGCCCCCGCTCTGGGTGAAAGAGCTTTGGTTCACAGGGAAGAGAAGGGGTTAACAAACCCCTCAGCAAATGAAGCACCATTAGAAAAAGCTGGACTGCTACTTTCTAGGATCTACAACCTTTAGCCAAGGGACTCAGCTTGCTGGGAATCAGTCCCAGAGCACCACGGTAGCCCAGACAGCGTGACTGAGAGCTGGCATGGTGCCTGTCACACTGTGAGAGAACTTCAAATCTTGGGTCTTGGGGTTTTTGGTTTGGTTGGTTGTTTTGTTGGGTTTTTTTCTTCCTTGAGGGCTATTAGTTATTTTTATAGCATTATTTTCAAGCAGAACAGGAATTGTCTAATTGGAGTTGTTTTGTTAGCTTAAGAGCTCAATGAGAGACATCAGGAGGTTCTGCAGAACAGTTATCAAAGTCACAAATTCTGGAAAATTTAAATCCTGACAGTATTATGGATGAAATCCCATGAACATAGCTCTGTGCATATGGTTTTGCAGACCTACCTTTTGTGCACAAAGATATCCCCCACCTGTGTTATCCATGGTATTGCTGAGACACCTTGATAACCCTGTTTGCAACAGTTCCCTCACCCAGAAAGACTCAAAGGAATAGATTGTCCAACAAGTGTTTCTGGACAGGGAAGCAATCTACACTCAACCTTTACTAGAAGTTGCTTCAGTGTGAGGGCAGTAGGTTTGAGAGGCTGGATGCAGCCCCAGCTCACTGGCAGAGCACACAGTGACACACAGTGACAGTCACTGCCACCCAGCCGTGGTGCCAAGAGGGGAGTCACAGCCAGCCCACCAGCCAGGGCTGGAAGAGCCCACCAGCCTCCCCTCTTCATTTCATCCAATAATGCAACAAATTTTGGCATGTGAGCACCTTCTGGGTTGCTTTCCTTCCTTTGTCAGCTTTTGAAGCACAGCCACTGGACTGCCTTGCAAAATTAACATGTTAGAATGCGTATTTTTCTTGGGTTTTTTGAAACCATTCACGCACAGACTTAACATGGTCTGACAGTGGAAGAGCTGCAAGTTCTGAGACTGATGTGTGACTGCTTTATGAAATAGTCATTTGGGAATGCCTAATAAACAATTGGTTTTAATTTTAAACATCTGTACCTTTAACAATAAGAGCAGCCGACATGGCCCTCCATCAGTCCCGGGCTCCGGCTTTAGTTGGGTAAGGACCGGCTGCAGCCTGAAAGCGATCTCGTCTGGCCCTGCTGCTTCTCATGCTGTAATTCTAGCCCTCTGCGGCTTGTCCTGGCTGATTTTCCCCTGAAACTCGATCTTTCAACGGATCAAAGGAGCAAAATAGAAACAAGAAACTTCTGCTGTGAAATTTCAGCCATGGCAGCCTGAGCTGTGTCTGCAGCTCAATCGTCACTCCCGGGCACGGGCTGCTGCCTGCGGAGTGTGCTGGTGTTTCCAGCCTCGTGTCCTCATCCTGCCGGCAGAGTTTGCCACAGCACAGTCCTGTCTGGAGAAGGGTAACCTGCAAAAGGGAAACCTTGCCGCTAATCACACGGGGAGTTTTACCAGTGCAACAAAAATTATGCTGACGTGGAATGACACTGCTGATAAACCAACCTTCTGAGATAAACCACTATAATCCCAAAATTTAACAAAGACTTTGGGAGATTAACATCACCAGCAGACTGAATCAATACATTATTTACAATTTGTCTGCTGTATGGTACTAGGGAGACTGTCTCCCTGCAAGGTGACTGCCCCAGCCCCCCAGCCCTTAGTGACAGTGTGTCCCCTGGCAGCAGGGGGCTGGCACCAAACCCACCCACCCTGGGCTCCCCACAGCATTTGCACATCCTCAGCACGGTGTTGGTAGGGAAGAAACCTTCCTTCCATGGGCATTTCTGCAGGGTGTGCAGAGAAATGGGGGGTCCCTAAAACCTGCCAAGTACCTGCACCCAGCTCAGGGGCCCAGCATGGACTTCTTTAAATGACTGTGGTCTTAAGTTTCTCGTGACCACTTGGAAGAAATGTCTGGCTTATTCCTTTGACTAGTTTGTGAGATGTAAAATTACAGAAGTTTATGTTTCAAATACATGCTTAATCTAAGGAGAGTAAAAAGTGGCTGGAACCAATGTCTTGGACTGACATTACTGTAGCAGTTGTAATGTGTACTCCAAGAGTGCAAGTGAAGCATCCTGCTATCCTTACTTAGCTGCTTCCCCGGAATGATGAAGAATTAAGAGCATTTTTAGATGAAAAATGTGCAGAGGAATGGCTTTTTATTAAACCCAGAGGTACTGCTGTAAAAGACAGAATCCCTCAGGCATCAAAGCCCTCCTTCCAGTCCGAAATCTTCCCAGATGAATATAGGCTGAGAACAGTTGCTCTGAATTTCACAGGACGGTGTTAAATCTGAGCCCACCCAAGAGCAGAGGCCACCGGAGTGTGGGAGGCCAGGAGGGCTGTTAGCAAAGAGCTCAGGCATTAGGCACACCTTCGCTAAATTCCTGGCTGCAAGGTAATTACTACAATTCGCTTTTCTTGCCACCACTTTACTGGTATCTGTGTTTGTCTGTGTGACTTCTTCGAGCCTCTCATTCCTGTTAATCGCTGGGAGTGTTTGGAGTGAAATGCAGCAATCACCGGCAATGCAAAGTGTTCTGTCCCCATCAAGCAGGAATGAGCTCCCCAGCTGAGGGGAGCCTTGTTTGGGAACACTTCCGAAAAGAGCAAACACGGGAGCGACACGCATCGTCCTGCCCATCCCCGCACCGTGGGAAGGCGTGCTGGTGCACGCTGTCTTGACATGAACTCTCTCCCATCCTATGTCCTCAGGCCTCTTGATGCCAACATTTTGCTGTCTCCCTCAAGATGAGTGTCAGAGAAAATGGAATTTAATCGTGAGTACTTTTAGAAAACAGTATTTAGAAATTTGGAGTTTCTTTCAGACGCTCATAAGGGTATGGTTGGTTTAAACCCCCCAAATATATATATATATATATCAATCTTGGTCTTTCTGACATTCTTGCACATCAGGCAAATTTTCCAAGCTGATCATTTATCAAAAGTACAAAGTGCCCAAATACTCCTATAAGAACCTTGAACGCGAAAGACTGGATTTTCATCTTTTTATGCTTTTACCCAGGTAGTTTGACCACATCTAGCTTTGCACATACCTTACGAAAACCCCCGGTCTAAAATGCACTCTGTTTTCACGGGAGGAGAAAGTTGTCTGTCAGCAGGAAGGGTCAGGCTGCTGCCACTAGACCCCAGAGAATCCAGCAAAGTGGGACTGGATCCTGCAGTCCCGACTTGTGCTGCTGCACTCAGAGGGAAGAGCCCCACAGACCAAGGGCTGTAGGGTCAAACTTTGCTGTATAAAAACCACACTGCACAAAAGCTTAGGAACAGAGAAAAGTCTCTTCCAGGGCAGACCCCTGGCACAGCCTTCCTCCCACCTCCCCAAGCCCTGGGGGCTCCCCAAGCCCTGGGGGCTCCCCACTGCCACCACCTTCCCCTCCCTGCGGCTGGGAGGGAAGGGGACATTCGCATGCAAATGAGGGTGATTTCCCACCAGGAAACCCACTTTGTTTTCAAATTCCTATCTCCAGCCCTGCCACAGCAAGCTTTGAATACAGAAGAGGATGAATGACCTAAAAGCAACGGAACCAAGCATTTAGCATAAAATCCCACCCACTGGTCCCCTTTACTGGAAAGCAAGATTTAGCAACACAGACAGAACCCACACAGACTGACAAGTGAGGAGGGAAATGTACACACAGAGTTAGTTCGTGCTGTAGGCACGGTCTAATGTTCTTACTGTGCAGCTACAGGTCAGTGTAAGGTATCACATCAGTGCCTTTAACACCCCCTCTAACAACCCCACCTTTTAGCACCAGCTTGATAATCATGTAAGGAATGCAGATATGCCCATAGCTGTTATTACACCAAATGGTATAAACTTCTGAGTTATGGATGGATTATACACTGCTGACACACACCTCTTATAGGTGACTTCAAAGGCTCTCACTCCATGGCCCCTATGAGAGAACTGGACAGAGGTCTGTCCTGTGAGGGGCGTGCGTGGCCACCAAACTGAAGTTACCTGTCTGCTACTTTTCACAGACTGTGGTTTACCACTGCCACTGGGAGCAAGCCTGAAAAATACTTGCTCTCAACAACAAACTGGACAAATTCAAGGGAATAGGGGGGAAGAGGGAAGTGCAACTCATTCCTTTCCTCTAATAGCATTGAAGAAAACGTCCATTCATTACATCAGGCTACTTAAATCAAGCACTTAATCAAACAGAGAATCATGAAAACATAGGGTGGCTTGTATTGGAAAAGACCTTAAACATCATCTAGTTCTGCAGCCAAAGAATAAAATCTGCGAGTGAATTACTGTTAGTGACACTGATTTAGGTAAAACACTTGTGGAGTCCCTCAGAGTAATTTTTTTTTATTTCTCTTACTGCAGGGGTTTGTGTCAATTCTTTACTGAGTTGCTATAAAAGACTTGCAACCTGTCCAACATTGTGTAAGGCAAATGGAACTAAACTAATTTGTTGATGCAAACCGAGACAGCCATGTTAGAGGACATTGCTTGAAAATTTGCAATTGCACTTGTGCAACCCCCTTGGAGTGTGTGCAGTTACATGAAGGTTAAAAAAACTAGCAAGCATAAGTAGCCTAATTCCAATGCATAACAAGTGCTTCAACAAACATTCTGCCAAAAGTACCAAGGAGATTTAATTACTTCTTTCTCCCACCAAAGATGACTTATTCTGTGTTTGACATGCCCTACAGAGCGTGCTTTCTATACAGAGATTTTCTATTTGATCATGCAAGGGCTACTTACAGCTACTGTGAGTAAAAAGGGAGGGCAAAAGGTGGTTCTGACATCGACGGGTGGCTTCATCTTCAGTCTGCTCTGACAAGACAGTCACACTGCCAGAGGGTTCAGCCTGGGAACCTTGTGGGAGTGCACAAGTGGTCTCCTCACTTAAATGGAGAATGACGGAGATGAGGAGTGGGCCTTTCAGCAAGGTTCCTCTACGTTTCCAGACCAAGGACGTGATGGCACCATCACAGGACTCTGGCTCGTTTGACAAGAAACACCTTTAGCAGAAGCTGAACTCGAACAGAATAAGGGAAGGTGCAGCCTTCCTCAACTGAGGACACCTGTGCAGTGTGAGGACACAGCTGGCAAAGCCTCTGTGTGCCAGCAGTGTGCACAGGGTGAGTTGGTGGCTGACCTTCCTTTGATGCTCTGACTTGCTCAATGTCACCACTTCTCCTGCCAAAAGGTTACAGCAGACAGACTGGCATCAGATGAACATGAATGAGGGGACCAGATGAAGATAAGCAAGGGGAGGTCCAGATGAAACCAATCCTCTGCCTGAATACAGGGTGTAGGTTGTCAGGCACCTGCCCTGAGCTCAGGTGCCTGCCTGGCCCCAGTGATGCCAGACCCTCTGGGTACACTGGGCAGGTGCAGCTGTGGAGTGGAGTCGGTCAGTGTGACACTCTCACAACTGTGGGCTGTCAGCCTGGCCCTGTCAGTGTGACACTCTCACACTGTGGGCTGTCAGCCTGGCCCTGTCCGGGTGTCTGATGGAGTTGGTCAGCGTGACACTCTCTCACACAGGGGTGTTAGCCTGGCCCTGTCAGGGTGTCTGATGGAGCTGGTCAGTGTGACACTCTCACACTGTGGGGTGTCAGCCTGGCCCTGTCAGGGTGTCTGAGTCACGAAGGGTGGGATGTGCCACACCTCATGTTCTCCCTCCTCCACCAAAGCAAGCCCAGCAGTGTGACACAAAGTAAAGCAGTGATGTTAGAGCTCTGATCCCACCATCTGACCCCGATGGGTGGACTCCCACAGTGATCTCACCCTGAGGCTTACTCAGCTTCACAAGTAGCAGAGAAAGGTCATGCTCGGTTAAAACCAAAATGTGCTTTCTTGCAGCTTTTCCCCCTTGGGCCAGAGGCTGTATCTCTGACTTGGGCAAAGATCCAATTGGAAATAATGAATGTAATTACCTTGTAAGCACCTCAGTGGAAAATATTGGTATAGTTAATTATACAGGGATGCAATGCTAACCCATTTCCCAGTGTTTAAAATACAAATATTAATGCTTTCTCCTTTGGGGTTTTGAGAAGATTAGTTATTGCTGCAGTCTAACTGAATTGATAAGTTTTTCAGCTATTGCAATCATTTTAATGAGAAAGTTTCCAGTGCAGGTTTTGACATCACTGGCTAGCATCATGTGTGTTACTCTGCACAGAGCTGGGGGTTTGAGTGCCCCTGCAAGAATAAGGGCCCCTTTGGCCATGCATCCAAAACTGAGATCTCTTTCAAAGGATTTTTGATTTTAGTGTTCTCAAATAGAAGATAAGAAACTCATAAATTGACTATCCAGAGACTTGAAACTGAAATTTGAATATCAAGAGAATTGAGAAGGATATCCAAAACCTGGGACTTAGGTACCTTTCAAGAAATCCTGATTAAATTATCTATGTAAAAATGCCTCTGTCTGTCATTAGGGATCATTGGAAACAATGTAATAAACTCACAGCATGGACTGAGCATGTACTCTAGTATTTTCACATTATGGCTGATTGACTTTCCAGGTGTTGAACAAGGAACCTGGTGTTCCGACTGTCAGTCTGCCTGAAAAGCCCCATCGCTTTCAACCCTCTGTGAGTGAATGAGCTAAAGTCACAACATGCGTTTTGCTTGCCTTGGTATTTGTTAACATTTCTGAACTCTCTGTACCCCAGCAGATAGGGGTACAAAAACCAGAAAAAGGCTCGACTCTTTTCTCACATCTCTGCAAAAGGAGTGGAGAGGATTTATGAAAATATAAACCTGTCCTGAGATGTCCCTTGAAGGTATCTGAGGAAGTTTTCCCAGAAAAGAAATAAAAATAGGAGCCACCAGCACATTGGGCATAGGCCTTATTGTTCAGCAACAATCACATTTTGCACAAGGCCACCTCTTCCTGCCAGGAGCCACCTTGTGCACCTGCCCAGGCACGAAGGGACAGGCACAACGCCCTGCTGGGGATCCCTGACACGGAGAGGCCCAGACTTCTCACGTTGCTATGGGAATTAATGAGGGCAGCAATTGGGAAACCCGGCCAGGCAGCTTTGGGATTCAGCAGAGAGCAGTGTCTGCCCCTGCAGCAGCAAGCAGGGCCATGCATTTCAAGCAAAGGGGAGATCACTAATAAAAACTGCTTTTATCTAAGTATTTTATTGAAAAATCAACTCTTACAGAGACTGTGCTACTTTTCAGTTCTGTGCCTGTTTTGCTGCTACACCAGCTCGCTGGGAGCCCAAGCCACAGAGGTTTCCCGTGCTCAGCAGCAACAAGGAGGATTAGTCACCACCTTGACTTTTGAGTACACTTCCACACGCCACACACAGAAAAACTAAGGAAGCAGCTCCCCCGAAGGGAAATAAAACCACCATCCTCTAAAAGCTGCCAGACAGGTATTTCAGCCAGTGGAAAAAAGCCAAATAAAAGCATGTGCAGGCAAGGGGCAGACTCTGGTCTAGTTTAACACCATCCAGGTGTACTACTGCAACCTGAGGACAGTCTCCATGAATCACAACACTGCTCTCACAAGTGTCAGCATAGAATCTTTTAATACTTTACATAAAAAAACTGCATACACTATAGTTTTATGTAAACATCATATACATCTCAGGTTTTGCCATGTCAGTTTATTAAAAACAGTCTCAGTACCACTGCTGAGGGAAGAGGGAGGAAAGTAAACAAACATAAATGGATACATTTGTTCTCTGAACCAGAGAAACATAAAATTATTTTCACCCAGGTTGACCACCCTGTGAAAATAAGTTTTAAATAAACCTTGATTCTTTGAACTGCCCTTTAGTACTAAAGTCTGATGTACTCACTGCATAAGGAACAGTGCTTTCACCCATTTTTTTTTCCAAGGTAAAAAATATACAGTGGTTTTATTTTGTCTTGTGTTGAAATCAGTTTTAAACAAGACCCAGATGAGGTTACTGAGTAAGAATGTTTCCAATGCTACAGTGTTGTATGCAGATGATGAGTGCATTGAGTGTTTAATTTAAACATAAAAAAAATCCACCAAGTTGTGCAAAGTAACTCCTTTTGAAAATAAACTTTTAAATAAACCCAAATCAACACACTTGCAGGAAACAACATTAAAAGTAAGGAGCAGGCACCAAGATCATAATATGGCAATATCATCCCCTTGCTCATCCTGCCTCATCTGTCAGGAGGTGGACATCCAGCAAGCAGGACAGTTCAGCTTCACTTTCTGGCCTGGTGGCTTCTGCAGCTGGAGTCAGTTCAAGGCTCCTGTTATCAGCAGGCACCAGCCACTCAGGGCAAGTTCCTTTGCACATCACAAGTCCCACCTGGGCACCCCCTCCCCACCTCACTTTAAATAAGCACCCCCTGCACTACCCCAGTTTGCACAAGACAGAAAAGGTAAGATATATACAGGCTTAGCTCGGGATGACCCTCCCCTCCCCTCCCAGTCTCGGTCTTCAGGGCACTAATTTCCACAGCAGGTCAGGCTCAGGCTGAAACATGTGAGGGAGAAGCGAGGATGCTGCAGGCAGCCTGGGAGAGGCAGCCCCTTTCCCCAGCTCGCCTGGGTGGAGGCACATGCAGGCAGGAGGCAGAAGTCCCTTCGAGCATCTCAGCTCCACCGCCCTCCTCTTGCAAAAGAGAGGAGGCTGCCCGGGAGCTGGGAGCAGCAGGTGTTGGCAAAGGGGCACAGCCGGGTGCAACGTTTGCTCAGTCCAGTCTCAGCAGCTTTTTGTTGTTGAGTCCGCGACTAACTCGCGGGGGCCGGTGGTAGGAGAAGGCTTCTCCCCACTTTATTCCCAAGACTCAGGGCATGCAATCCCCCCCTCCCTCTGTCCCCACGGCTGAGCAAGCACAACCCTTTTCGGCCAAGGCTCAAGGAGCGTGCTCCCTCCCTTAGCCCCCACCCGATCCACGGCCCGTCCCTAAGCGGAGGGGACAGGCAGATGCCGTGTGCGTGTATAACCCAGCTCCTCTCCACCTGCCAACAGGTGACCCGGGCGCTGTGCCCAGCGCCGCGCTCCAGACACGCCCTATAGGACCTTGCAGCAGTTGATGCAGCCGTTCTGGGTGCCGTAGCGCTTCTGCAAGGCTGCCCGGGTGGCCGTCTCGAAGACCTCCCGGACACCCTCCTTGGTCTTGGCCGAGCACTCCAGGTAGTCGTAGGCCTGGATGCGAATGGCCATGGCCCGGCCGTCCTCGGTGCGCACCGGCTCCTGCTTCATGCGGGCCAGCTCGTTCCGCACGTGCTCGTCGTTGCGCAGGTCCTTCTTGTTGGCCACCAGGATGATGGGGACGTTGGGGCAGAAGTGCTTGACTTCGGGCACCCACTTCTCTGGGATGTTCTCCAGCGAGTCCGGGCTGTCCACAGAGAAGCACATGAGGATCACATCAGTGTCCGGATAGGAAAGGGGACGCAGGCGGTCATAGTCCTCCTGGCCAGCAGTGTCCCATAGGGCCAGCTCCACCTGCTTGCCGTCCACCTCGATGTCCGCCACGTAGTTCTCGAAGACAGTGGGCACGTAGACCTCGGGGAACTCGTCCTTGCTGAATACGATGAGGAGGCAAGTCTTGCCACAGGCACCGTCCCCCACCACCACCAGCTTCTTGCGGATGGCGGCCATGGCCAGGCTCGCCAAGCTGGCCTTGCCGTGCAGCAGGACGATGGCAGCGCCCTCCTCCCCGCGGCCGCCGCCTCCCGCTCCCTCTCGCTTCTCACAGGGCACCGTGGCGAGCCGGCCCGCGCAGGCAGGCGGGCGCGCCCTGCTCTCTTTGCGTACCGGCACTGCGCCTCCGTCCCCTGCCTCGGGGGAGCGCTACGGCCGCAGGGCAGCGCCGCCGGTCCCGGAGCCCTGCGGTGGAAGAGCTGCCGCCGGCTCTGGCCCTCACTGCAGACACGCGAACAAGAGCCGCTCCGCACAGGCACTGCCGCAAGCTGCGGCCCGGCGCCGCTATTTAAAGGCGCTCGCGACTTTCTTAATATAGCCGGCCAATGGGAAAGCAAAGAGTGAGGTCATCCCCGGCGGGGAGCGCTGCGATTGGCGGGCGGTCGCGAGC
>VZTZ01008916.1:845378-855909 GCA_013400955.1 Drymodes brunneopygia | reverse complement strand
CCTCGCCAGCTCTTGGCCAAAAGGGAGCGGAGGAATCGTAAACCGGCAGAAGCAGCAGGCTTGAACTGAACGGGCCTTGGGGGTCTCTCTCAATTTACAGGGATATCGGAAGTCGCAGTAATGAAAACATGAACGTGGAAACTAAAGGAGCGCAAAGCGCTGTAGTGCGGGGTGGCTGCGAGGGCAGGGTGCGAGTGCCTCCNGCTGGGCTGGGGGCGCTGGGGCGGCCGCACTGCGCGGGGACACACGGGCACCGCCGGCAGCGGCGCGCTCGGTTCCTGTTGCAGCTATCGCTGCTCAGCCGGGTGGTGTCCCGAGCTTCTCCCCTGCGAGCTTTTCCACACAGACGATGTCCTGTGGCTACTGCTTCTCGGGGTTGGATCCGAAGTGTGCCGTTTTCCTAGCCCGCACTGGCATTAGTGAATAGAACGAATGCATCAATGAGTACATCAAATTGCCTGACAAGTGAGTTGCAGCAGACTGTTACAGTGGGGTGTCTGTCAATAGGGCAAAAAGTTCTCTTAATACTGGACATTGAAATAAAATCCTTTTTTTGCGAGATTTTTTTAATATCCATTTCTCCCCGTCAAAAGAGCATGTCCCTGGATGCTAATGGACAAATTTGTACCTTGATCTTACAGGGGTTTGTATAGCGCATTTTATGTGACCATAATAAATTCAAACTGATTTTTTAAAGAATCCAACAATAAAGTGTAGACACAGGCATCGGTGCTCTTCAGTACCTGTGGCCTTCGAGCGGGCCAAATTTCTGGCTTGCATCGTCCCTTTAAATTTGTTGTCACGGCTCACAGGCTTAAATTCTTCACAAAACTGTGTGGAAATCATCCCCATGCTGCCATGTCCTCCTGGCGATGGAGCACTGGCAGCTTGTAGCTATTTCCTCCACAATCCCAAGCACGCAGGGCCGTTCGCAGAGGCAGACAGGGCGAGTTTGCGGTGTATTTTCGGTGTTTAATGCAAATCCCCAGGAGCCGCCGCTCCCGGCCCCGCGGCGCCCCGGCCGCGCTGCGCTGACGGCGGGGGGCGTGCGCCCTCTCGCGGCGGCTCCGCGCCCTGCACCGCCCTGCGCCCTGCGGCTGCACAGCTGGAACGATCCACAGCTGGAACAATCCACAGCTGGAACAATCCGCAGCTGGGAAAATCCACAGCTGGAAAAAAAATTCACCTCTGGGGCGNGCTGGGCTGGGGGCGCTGGGGCGGCCGCACTGCGCGGGGACACACGGGCACCGCCGGCAGCGGCGCGCTCGGTTCCTGTTGCAGCTATCGCTGCTCAGCCGGGTGGTGTCCCGAGCTTCTCCCCTGCGAGCTTTTCCACACAGACGATGTCCTGTGGCTACTGCTTCTCGGGGTTGGATCCGAAGTGTGCCGTTTTCCTAGCCAGCACTGGCATTAGTGAATAGAACGAATGCATCAATGAGTACATCAAATTGCCTGACAAGTGAGTTGCAGCAGACTGTTACAGTGGGGTGTCTGTCAATAGGGCAAAAAGTTCTCTTAATACTGGACATTGAAATAAAATCCTTTTTTTGCGAGATTTTTTTAATATCCATTTCTCCCCGTCAAAAGAGCATGTCCCTGGATGCTAATGGACAAATTTGTACCTTGATCTTACAGGGGTTTGTATAGCGCATTTTATGTGACCATAATAAATTCAAACTGATTTTTTAAAGAATCCAACAATAAAGTGTAGACACAGGCATCGGTGCTCTTCAGTACCTGTGGCCTTCGAGCGGGCCAAATTTCTGGCTTGCATCGTCCCTTTAAATTTGTTGTCACGGCTCACAGGCTTAAATTCTTCACAAAACTGTGTGGAAATCATCCCCATGCTGCCATGTCCTCCTGGCGATGGAGCACTGGCAGCTTGTAGCTATTTCCTCCACAATCCCAAGCACGCAGGGCCGTTCGCAGAGGCAGACAGGGCGAATTTGCGGTGTATTTTCGGTGTTTAATGCAAATCCCCAGGAGCCGCCGCTCCCGGCCCCGCGGCGCCCCGGCCGCGCTGCGCTGACGGCGGGGGGCGTGCGCCCTCTCGCGGCGGCTCCGCGCCCTGCACCGCCCTGCGCCCTGCGGCTGCACAGCTGGAACGATCCACAGCTGGAACAATCCACAGCTGGAACAATCCGCAGCTGGGAAAATCCACAGCTGGAAAAAAAATTCACCTCTGGGGCGGCAGCAGGTTCCGAGGTTGACCTTCCTTCCCTATCAGAAAACTGAATTTAGACAAATCCACAACACAGGAGAAGCTGCGAGATGTGCTGCTTAAATATACTCTTCTGATTCCGCTTGTATTTGACTTTTGAATCTTGCCTGGGTGTTTGGTTTTGTCTTTTTAGGAGCAAAATGTTTTGTTAAATAGAAAAAGGAATCATGCGAATGAGCAGTTATGTTGATGGACTTATCTCTGCTATGCCATGGAAGGCAGGTAAATAAGCAGTTTATTCATTTCAAAGCACACGGCTCTGTTGTTCGCCCAGAGTACTGTTAGCAATTACCCCTGTGCCTCATACACACCCCTTAACTCTTTAAAGGTTTCAAAGCAAGGTGGCCTCATCCAAACTGCTGGTCCCAGCTTCCAAATTGTGCAAAGGAATTACTCCACAAATGCCTAGCTAACCCAAGTCTAACTACAACATGCACTTGTCTTGTAACTGAGCAGTACACATATATTTCCAGCACCCACTTATGGTCTGAGCCATAACTGCTTCATTTTCTAGTGAGGTCTCACATCTCTAATCTTCTACACAGTTACACTGAGGGCAAAGGGCCTGATGTTTCACCTTGCAAGACTGACTACAGCAAAGGCTATGTAACTCCTTGATCAAGGGTTTCAAATGCTTTGTAAGGTTTTTTTTCTGGAGGCTTTAAATGGTGAGACTCAGCCCTGTGACCAACTCAGACTGAGATCACACTCACTTCACTGTTCTGGGGTACACTCCAGCAACAACCTCTAGGGGGAACATCTAAGTCACTGAGGTTATCACATTTGTACTTAGCAAATGTATCCAGCTCAGGCATTTTAGGGCTGAATTTGGACTTTATGCTGTAGCTTTTATATTTTCTGCATGAATATGCATGATATGCTGAACTGTATTTCTTTAAGCAAGCTGAATCTTCACTTCTAGTTATCCCCAAATGTGCACTCTCTAAGCAGAGCATTACAGCTGTATGATTGATGAAGAAAGTATGAAGTAGGAGAAAGAAGATGCCACTTTTTTGCCTTCTTTGCTTGTGCCGATGGTTCTGAGATGAAAACTCAGATTTTGTTTTGTTTTTTTTTATTTAACCCAAGTGGCATTTTTTTGTTGAGAAGACAATTCCTGTCAATTACTGGAGATTGTTTCCAGATTATATTCCCCCCTTGCTCTTCTTGAAAACAGATTTTCTAAAGGGCATGAGTCTGTAACTAAGATAATTTGTGTTCAAGCATATATCTGTACCAAAAGCATGAAAGCTCAGTGGGGAAGGCAATCTTTCTCCTTTTTGTCAATAGGTAGGCAGGTAAATACATTGCCTGCTGTGGCATAGCATGCTGAGGGAGCCGTGTGTGCTCCAATGGCACACTGAGTCCTGCAGGCTGGCTGTAACACTGGCATCAGGCATCCTGCAGTCCTCATGCAGGCAGCTTCTCAGCAAAGTGAGGAAGGCCAGAGGCAGTGAAAGAGGAGCAGGTCACAGGCTAGCGTGGAAAAGCTCTGAGAAGATGTGAGAGAATGGGCAGACATGGTGAGTGTCTGTCTCTCTAAGCTGCTCAGAGTTGCTGGCACACGTAGGAACCAGACCTCTTGCTGTTTGCCACAGCAGGGCCATTGCTTTCCAGCATACCTGGAGAAATGCAGAGTTTAACTCTCAGAGCCCCTTGGGATCAGTGCCCTCAGCAGACAAGCCAGACTGATCTACCTAGAAAATGCCAAGGCACAGCAGGAGGAGGTGAAATGATCTGTGCATTTTCATACAGAGGTTTATGCTAAGTACAGTGCACATGAAAGCTCACCATCCTGAAAAAGAAATGCTTTCATGACTAAAGAGCTATATGGGATCCACTAGCATTGCTCTTCCAGGGAATAAGAGAGGTCAGTCAGAAGCTGTTGGTTTTCATTTTTTCCAGTTCTTATAGCAAGACTATAAAATTCATACTTTAATAGGACTCAGGAAATACGTGCTGACAGAGTTAAATTATACCACTACGGCAAATTAAAGTGGCCCTTTGTCTCCAGCTGAGTTCAAATTAAATAAAAACAAGTTCCTCATCCTTAGGCTAGAATTTTTAGACCTACAACCCCTCATCTCAGTTGAAGAACCCTTCTGTAGCTGTAAGAAATAAATGAGCTGACCACATAACTATTACAGATACTAATCATGTTACATACCTGCATCACCAATAATGCCTTTGGAAACAACTCCCTCTGCAGAGAGACCAAACTAATCACCCTCTGGTTCCCTTTGTTCTCAGTTTTTACTTACTACAGACATCTTGCAGTCTTTGTCTACCAGGAAAACTGAGACAGAATAAAAATTGCTTGTCCAATGCCAACAAGGTAGCTGGGAATTCCATCTGGAGTTCAAGATCATGTCCTTAACAGTGGGAAGTTCTTTCTCTTTAGACTCTCCAGTGGATGGACTTCATTCCACTAATTTGAGGGTGGCCAAACACTGGAAAAGGCTGCCCACAGAGGCTGTGGAGTCTCCATCCTTGGCCATATTCAAACCCAATTGAACACGGTCCTGAGCAAGCTGCTGTAGTTGATCCTGCTCTGCGCAGGGCAGGGTGGAATAGATAAGCCCCCCTCACCTCATCCATTCTTTGATTCTGCAATTAATTTATTTGTGATGCCTCAGCAGATCTGGAAAGTGTTGTTTTGAGGGTCTCTCTGGCAGGTGTACTCCTGTTTCACACTCCAGCACTGTCAGCCCACGTTCCACCAGGGAGTTTGGCACACTCAGTTCTGAAGTGCTCACACAGGATGAGTCTTTCACAATAGGAACAAGGAAACTTCTGAAGTAAACATGTTGTGATTTGTTGATGATTTGTGTAATTTCCACTTTATTGCCAGTAAAGTAGATTTCTTTAAAAAACAATGATGTCATTTGGCTCTCCATGTAGATTGCTTGGCTATATTAGGGTACATTAACCTTTTCCTTTAATTACTGTGATCTTCATTGTGGTCTTTGAAGTGTGGTGGTCAGTTCTCTCTGCAGAGAAACCTGTGACCTGAGGAAGCTGAGGCAGCAACAATATTAGAAAAAACTGATCTGAGAGAAAGTGGTTGATGGTGGAAATTACTATCCTGTAAGTCTAACAAACTTCTATTTCATATAAATTAACCATGACTCTATGAACACTGAGAACACTTTCTTAATTCCGACGCAATAACTGATCTATGAGCAAAAGCAGCATGGGTGCACACAGAAGAGCTATTGACATTGTAGAATTCCACCAACAGATCATGGCAGGAAAAAGGTCAATAAAACCAATTTGGAAAGTTGTTCACTACAGTGTTTTGCATTCCATCTCACTCACAAAATTAAGCCATTCAATCTAAAAAAAAATGAAATCTTTTGTGGACTGAATACTGACCATAAACAATATCTGAGATGATAAAACAGAAATATAGGGTACTGCAAGAGTCTTGGTTACATCCAGATTTGGCTCTACCTTAATTTTTTGATTTATAATATCATGCACGAAGAAGATAGTCACAATTTCAGAAGATTCTGGTACCAGGGAAATAAAAGGGAGAAAAAACAGGGAAGAAAGGTAAGGCAGGAGTATGGAGATAAAAAAGGTGATAAAGGAAATTCCAAACTAATGGAACTTCTCTCCTCCTTCTCTCCTTCACAAAAGCTTAAAAAAGTTCCCATCCTGGGAATACATCATTTTGTACTTCATCTTGATTTTCAAGGAATGGCTGCTTTTAGGAGAAAGTTAGCTGTATCAGGAGATCACCTCTGTGGTGAAATATGCTTTGTCTTTGCTCTGTGCCATGAACACCTTTCCAAGTCCTATGAGCCAATGCTGACCCTACTGAAACAGAGGCAGATGGGAATAAGATGAAACTCATTCTCTTGGAGGTGTCAGGGAAGGACAAAGTCGGTTACTGAGATCTCTGCTCAGTATTCCACAAGGATGCAGACATCTACTGATGTTCTTTTAATGTGCTTCTTTATGGACAGGACTGGCTTACAGCAAAACATCCTTGGTTTTTGGGTTCCAGAAATCAAAATGTTCTGCCTCACAGTACCTATTATTCCAGTGGCTGCCAAGATAGAACCAAGGTATTAAGAAGAAACTACTCCAGGCAATGAGACAATTAACACTACAGAAGGAAAAGCTTAGGCTGCCAGCATTGGGGCATATGCTTACCTGGGCTGTTCTGCCAAGAAAAAAGAAGGTGATGATAGAGGCCTGGAGATCATTAACCAAGTGCATTACATGAGGAAAGGAGGAGAAAAAAACACTGCAGGCACTGCCAAATTTTGTGAGAACTGAACATTATTTTGTGGTTGGATTTCATCATGTGGAAAGGTAAGCAGATTTTTGTTGCTGTTGTGTTTGTGCTATAAAAGCTGCTTATACGTTATAGGAGGAAAACATCCCTTATCTGCAAAGCATCACACTTGAAAGTTGGATTTATTTCTTTCTCCACCTCCAGTACAGGTTGAAGAGAACAATTCTAGGTTTGAGATGTGGAACCAGTCCTGAGAAATGGAAATGACCAAGCTACCATTCTCCATGAAGTTTTTTTGGTCAAGGGAGATACACAGAGACTAGGACAGAAAGATAAACCAGCACTACTGGGACAAGAACATGTGTTTTAGTGAATCTAATCCCAGGTTCCTGGTAGCAAGACTTAGTGGCAAACAGCTCTGCTGACAAAGTTTCCTTCCATACACTTCCTTGAAGGGTGTCCTTAGGGAAGGGTGTCACCACACAAGTATCCAATAGTCTGCTGTGCTAATAGCAGAGGGTTTCTGACTGGCAGAGCAGGTTTGACTTTCTCTAGGATTCATTTGTAGAGCTGGCCCAGCCATGGTTCCATATATACATCAGGAATGCAATGTATAGCAAGGACTACAATGGAGGCAGGGCTATCTCCACCTCTTCTTCAGGCACAGGTGAATAAACTGGGTTAAACCAGCCTGGATCTGGGGTAGGCTAGTCCAGTTCATGACTGAATTGCTACCTTAAAAGTAGAGAAAAAGACTAGACTTCAATTTCTACACCTCTTGGTTCTTATGATCCGAATGTATGTCAGAAAGAAACTACTTACTCACTTACTTACTACTGCTTTACATGTTAAATTTTTCTGTCTTTCCACAGCACTTGCAGGCAGAAGACATAAAGAACAGGGAATGCCAGAAAACATGCTGTCAACTTTGCAAGTCATTGACAATCTGAGACACACTGTCAACCTAAGCAGAACATCTCAGAGAGGCACAGAGATGGACCAAAATGGAAAGATTTTGGGTGTAACTCCCCATTCCTCCCTTCTGAGAAGCACTGAGTCCTGGCAGCCCAAAGAGCTGAGTTATGAACTGAGATTAAAGGTGTAAGGCTGGAAGCAGGCAAGTAATGTGACTGCAGGGTTTGAAGGCACGTGCTGGAACACAGAAATGGACAGAGAAATGTTCTAAGGTAAACCCCTTCTGATCCTGAAGGAAAGGTACAGCACTAATTGAGCATAACTGCCATGAACTAGCACGACACAGAAGTCTGTCACTTTGTTTTGCTGACTTCCTCATGCTGGTGTCATCACTCTGGTGGCCTGGTTAAAGTTTCCCAGAAGAAAACAAAATGATAATAAAGACAAATTTCTAAACTGATTATGCACCTGGAGCTGTACACTGTGCAAATGAGCTTTTCCAGGTGAGGTACCTAGCAAAATACACACTTAAGATTTTTTTCTTACCCACTCTTCCCACTCTTATTTGTCTATTGATGGGTAGAAATGTTGGCCAAGTATTCAGTATTGGATGGATTGCTGCTTTCCTTCTACATCACTTTTTGGTAGCAGTTTGAAGTCCACAATCACACTGTGCCATAACAACAAATGCTTCAAGGATGACATTTCCAAAAGTACCTTTCTTCCAGGAATGGCTGAGTGCTTTTCAACATGAATTACCAGCCCACCTCTAGATGATAAGTAGGTGTTATTTCCATTTTCAAACTGAGAAGCTTAAACTGCTGCCTAAAGTAACAGAATCATCTACTTCTTGGAGCCTTCTTTTTCTTGTTTTCCATGCTCTTTTCCTGTTGTCTCCTGGGCCACTCTTAACCTCAATTTCCTCTCCCCTCTGTCTAAAATAATCCCCTCGATGCAGCCTGATATTGTACTCAAACTTGAAAACTCTTCCCCCCATGCAACTTGGGCGTGCGTGTGTGCTGTGCTTAAGTGCCCTCCTGATTCAGGCAGCAGCATCAACAGAGCCTTTCAAAGAGCTGTATTTATGTAGATAGGTTTAAATTGTTATTTCCATCCCGTACGTGCATGTGTGGGTGGGGAGCATTAGTCTGCAGATAAGTTAAAGAGCACAGGTGTCTCAGGTGCCTCTGATGTGGAGCACTGAACTGGAGAGAGGCAGTTTTGCAAAGATCCTAAACACTCACTGCTCCCCCTGCTTGAAAAGTTCAGACCACTTGGGTCACACTGCCTGATGCTTAGCAGGACACTGGGCAGCATATTGGCTGGTGTCTGTTTTCAGTCTAAATAAACAAGTGCTTTCCTCCAGAAGGGTGTTTTGTTCAAAATAAGGGTAACTGGTTTCACTCCCAGTGTTCACTGTACATATCTCTGAGTTAAACTGTTGTTTCACTGGCCTTAGTTTCTGTTTCTTAACATTAACCCCTTTTTGTTGTTTTTTTAATGGGAAATAGAAAGTTTGCAATCTGTTTCCACTGTATACTCCCCTGCAACTGGAAAAGAGAAACTCAGGGGAAGTTTTTCATCATTTTTTGCTAAACCTGTATAAATTAACATTTTGCTACTTCAATCAAAAAATCAATTCTCCCTCTGTATCTGTCTCAGAGCACTTTTTCAAAAACTGTTTACTATGTGGCTAAGAAATCCATTTGGCTGAAGTCCATCTTTTAGGGCATCTGTCTCCCATGAGAAATTCAGACTGGATAGTTTCCTGTTCTGTGTTTCAGCATTGTTCTGTGATGCAGAAAGAAGGGGATATATCCCAGCAGTCAGTGTATTATCCTAAGGTGTCTGCATCTGGGGCTGCTTCTCTGTTCCACCTGAGGCTGTGTCTGTATGGCTGTACAGGAGAGGCTGTGCATGTCTGCACTGCCAAGTAGCTGGAAGGAAGCAAAACCCCATGGCAGCATGGAGCTCGAGGGGTGCTAGTTCACCTTCCCCACCTAGGAATGTGTCCCCAGGATCCTCTGCAGCCTCCAGTGCAGGTGATATTGGGCTCCCACCCGCAGGCGTGCTAGGATGGGTATTGTACTCACTCAGGTGAAGAGCTCAGACATCAGCCATGGAAGAGCTCAGACATCAGCCATGGAAGAGCTCAGACATCGGCCATGGAAGAGCTCAGACATCAGCCATGGAAGAGCTCAGACATCAGCTATGGAAGAGCTCAGATATTGGCCATGGAAGAGCTCAGATACTGGCCATGGAAGAGCTCAGACATCAGCCATGGAAGAGCGCAGACATTGGCCATGGAAGAGCTCAGACATTGGCCATGGAAGAGCTCAGACATTGGCCATGGAAGAGCTCAGACATCAGCCATGGAAGAGCTCAGACATCAGCCATGGAAGAGCCTAGACATCAGCTATGGAAGAGCTCAGATATTGGCCATGGAAAAGCTCAGACATCAGCCATGGAAGAGCTCAGATACTGGCCATGGACGAGCTCAGACATCAGCCGTGGAAGAGCTCAGATATCTGCTATGGAAGAGCTCAGATATTGGCCATGGAAAAGCTCAGACATCAGCCATGGAAGAGCTCAGATGTTAGCCATTGAAGAGCTAGAGGTCTGTAGGAGACCGATACTTGGAAAGTGATACATGCTCGTATCTTAAGCTTGGAACAAAAATTAATAGTGATGAATCCACACAGAAGCAAACTGCCAGTGGTCAATACCCGGGCTGGGCTTGAGCCAAAGTGCTCTCCTCTAATGTAAGTCATGCTGCCAGTGTTGGAGGGGAAAGGAGAAGAAAGACAGGGAGAGGAAACTGTTTTATTAACCTTTTTTTTTTTTACTTTTGTGTATTTAAATATTAAACATGAGTATTTATTAAGGAAAATAAAAAACAAAGGAAAGAACTACTATGGAACAGAAGATGGAAATTAAATGAAGTTCATATATCATTCAACAGGGCCATTTCTAAGATGAAATACACTATTTGCTCCCCATCACCACAGTTGTCCAATTGAAACAGCAGGGATATTCATACTACATTAGGTGAATATGATGTTATATAGTACAATTTGAGATTTCAGTGAAGCAAATATGCAAATAAATGATATTGATGCATTTAGTAGAAATAAGAATAAATAAATAAA
>VZTZ01008916.1:806449-845338 GCA_013400955.1 Drymodes brunneopygia | reverse complement strand
ATAAATAAATATATAACAATAAGAAAGCAGTATGTGAGAGAAATTTTCCATTTTCATTGCAAAGATAGTTTATGCATTCCATGAAATAGTGTTATAGTAACTTGCATGCTTAAGAATGTCATCAAGGCAAGGTTTGCAGACAAGTTGACTTCGTTGGGAAAAAAATAGACAAGCTCTTGGACACCCATGTCTTCAAACATCTCCTCCAGATCCCCTTTGATAAAGGACCTGACTTCCCCCCACAGAGCTCTACAGACCATGATAACCCACAAAAGCCATGACAATCCAGAATGTGTTTTGTACAGAGATGTAGGAAGAACCTGCAAGCTTCAGAGACATCTACAAAGTGATCTATCAGCTGTGCTTTAGCAAAAACCACCCCACACAGCACCCAGTTCAGGGCTTTGGAAGGAGGAGCAGTTTGGAAATAAAAAAGCCCCATGTGTTCTTTCCTTTTCACTGCCTGTTTTGCAGATGCAATGAAGAGAGGGTAATATCTTGCTTAGCAAGACCATTCTCCATTTTGTATTAGTTTCTTATGTAAATAGGTCTTCCTAGTGGATAATCTATCAGTCTGCCTACTAATCCATCTGTTTACTCAAAATTACCTTCAGACAGGAAGCATGTTATATTTCATGAAAATAGATTCTCTTAGGCTTTTGTCTCAGTTTTCTTCTTGCCACTTTATCAAATTCATTTTATGAAATGTACTGCATCTGTTTTAAATAATTAATCATCTTTCCTCTGCAATCACTCAGAGAATGTTAAAGTGATACAAGAGCCTGTAATTTGTTATTATATTTTGATAGAGATACAGGGCTGGATCATGATATTCTTCCACAGCAACTCAGAGTAGCATATGAAAAGGAAGAAAGACTGCAAGTTTTTGCCAAAACTAAATTTTATGTGTCCCTAGGGCCTTGAAAGCTTCATCTCTGCTAGTGGACTCACTGAAAGTACCTCTGCACTGTTGATGTGTTTGCATTTCAATCTGCTCAGTTGCCCAACATGTGCTTTATGCCAGCTGCCTCCTGTGTCAGGGTGACACAGCTTTTGGAGGGGACTTGTCTCAGCACATCCCTCAGGTCGTGTGTGTTGAGAGGACAGATTGGTAGACAAACATCCAGTTCATGAATCACACCCGTGACTGGTTTCTGAGCAGCTTGATGCCATTGGGAGCAACTTCGTCAGCTCAGGTGTGGCTGAGCCAAGCAGTGTTGCTGCCTGGGTGCTGGGAATGGAGGATTTAGCTGCCTGTCATCTTCCAGTCTTGACTGAGAGGGATTTTCTAAGCTTGAAGGCATTAAAAGGAGCATTTTTTCCCTTTTGCTCAGGCAGTAGGATAGTCTTAGCAGACACTATCCTTGGCTCCCACCCAGCTGCAGGCCCAAGTGAGCAGGTCACCATCACAGGCTGACAAATCCAGTGGCCCAGTAGAGGCAAAGCTGCTGCAGGTCCCTGGCCCCAGGGCCAGCAGGCACTGAGGCTCAGTGTGTGCTCCCAGCAGGCACACAAACACACTCAGCACAAATGTGGGTACACATGTGATCAGTTCCACAGAAACACAACACACACAAACACAACCAGCTCCAAGGGCCTCATCCTGCTCTGCTCTCTGATCTCTCATGATGAAAGCCCACTAATAGAATATAAATATATATATATTTATATGGACATCTATACAATGTGGATCCCTCCAGCCACTATCCTGAGACACTCAAGCTTACACAGTAGCTGGTCCCTGAATCCTCTCATCTCCAGCTGGCTCTTGCTCAACACACACAATCAGGTCTCTCAATTGACTTCCAGGCTCCACAATACCCTCAGTAGCTGGCCAGGACCCTCTGGTCCCTCCAGTGGCCAATACACAGATCTCTAGTGCCTCCAGCATCCAGACCAGGCTTATGGTTGCTTTGATATCTGTCTCCTAAAGCCTTTTATCCTACTCACCAGTTACTCCAGCTTGCCATTCACCAGTGATTCACCTAGAGCCCCAACACAGAGGTGTACACAGAGCAGAGTGTCTCTCACCCATGAAAAGCCTCTGAAGTGGAGTTCAATGAGAAGACAAACCCTTCTTAACCAGGTGCAGGGCATGGCCAGCCAGCCAAAGTAACCAGCCAACCCCTGACATGCCACTGGCCCCTTTTATCCCTTTATCATTGTGTTTTCCCACCTTTATTCCTTTCCAAACCACCAAGATCCCTCCCTTTCCCCCTGCTTTGTTCCTCCTCTAAAGATCCCATAATAAGTCTCATGCAATTCCAAGGTGCTGCTCCTCTGTGTCCCATTCTGAGTCCTGTGCCCCTCACCCATCTCAATCCCCTCTCAGCCTTTCCCTTCAGCTCAGGTGTGCCCCAGGCTGACACTCCCCAGGACAGCCCTGGGAGGGGCTGCACCAGGGGTCTTGTTCCCTACTGGGGGTTTCTGGGGTTCCCCCCACCGCCTCTGACCCACATGTTTCTGTGGCCAGGCTTTAGTCACACTCCCCAGCCACCATGGGAAGACACTTCTGGGTCTGCCACAGGCTCTGCCCATCGTGGACAGCTGCCTGCCAACACTTACCCTGGAGGGAAGAGAAATGTAGCTG
Organism: Drymodes brunneopygia; assembly: GCA_013400955.1. Lineage (NCBI taxonomy): Eukaryota > Metazoa > Chordata > Aves > Passeriformes > Petroicidae > Drymodes > Drymodes brunneopygia. The sequence goes on along the minus strand of VZTZ01008916.1, from coordinate 842,748 downwards.
TGCTTAAAGCCTTTGGTAGGTTAAAGCACAAATAAATATTTATCAACGGTCAAAGGTAGAAGAGAGAGATAATAAAAATGCATCTTTTGGAAGGTTCCCTGTCCACCAGTTTTCTGCAGGAAGGTAAATTTAAATTAATGTTGCACTTAAGCATTGCTTTGCTTTTAAAAATGATGAATGGGCCCAGGTACATTTCCAGTGACCTGCTGTAAACCTGGTACACGCTGCATCAGTAGTAAATTGCCAACAGATGATGATGTTCTGAAAATGTGAGGGAGTCAGCTCAGACTTTTGCTTCTCTTCATCCAAGTCTCGTTGGAAAGAGCACGCTGGTTTCTTTCCCAGCAACTGGAGATCAAGACCCACAGGACTTGGGCAGCCTCTGCCATGGCTGCCAGAGCATCACCCTGGTCCCCCTCACTAAACCAAGTCTTCAGCCTCTCTCAGGGACCACAGAGAGAAGGGTGAGGGGTTGGGAATGAACAGGATCCAACATCACAAAAACAAGCTCGTTATTTTCTTCCACTACAACCCAGACTGCTGGATTCCCATTATAATTAGACAGATATGGAAAAGCCTCGTGGTAACACCCATCAGTCTTTTTTGACACACTTCTCTGATGATTGCCATACAGATCAAGAGGTGAGACTGCAAACTTAGCACTGCCTTTTTGTTTTGTGTTCATGCAGGGCCAAACATGAAGGGCTGTACCACTCTAGAGGAGAGGGAGGTGCTCCTGATGGTGACAGTGTTTCATGATGTCCCTTGCTTATGTCTGGCCACAATCCAATTGCTTTAAGACCATGGCAGATCATCATGTGTGATAAATTCTGTTAACCAGAGATCTCCCCAGATTCTCAGTCTGTCAAGAAAAGACTTTGATACATTGCCATCACCACAGTGGCTTCCCTACGTGGTCATCCACCAAAGACCCCAGGGGAAAGAAAGAGCCCAGGGACAATTCTTACTCACTTTGACTTGTAGGGACGCCAGCCACCCAGTGCAGGATCTGGTGCTGGCACTCAGTCTGCTGCCCTATCTCAGCTACAAATTAGTGTTAAACATAAACGTTATTTATTTCTAATTAATTATTAAGGCAATGTGTAATAGCACTCAGGAAAGATCATCTTGGTATGTGTCTGGATGCAACCCAGCCCTCCCTAAATCATGCTGAAAGCTGACTTCCCCCCTGCTGTAAGCAGATTACTTCAGTCTCAGTGTTGGTACATAAGGAGAAGAATTGTCACCCTTCTGGAAAATCAATAGGCTCTTGGCAAACTGGCTTCGGTGCTGTTAATCATCCTGATGGCACCATCTGCCCATCCACCAAACTGCAGCAGGAGAACCACCCTGCCTGGGGGCCCACCTGAGGGCCCCTCTCCGTGGCTGCAGAGCCCTGGCACAGCTGGGTTTGTACCTCTCACTGCACTTGGAACAAGCCCAGCTGAAGGTATAGGAGGATCTGGGGACTGGGAGTGCAGAGCTCAGGGAGGACTCTGCCATGTCTCTTCAGTATTTCTGTTCCATGTCTGGGGGCAGTGCCTCTGCCTGGTGCCCAAAACCAGCTGAATGTTCACAGGAAAAGCAGAGGAGTCAAAAACGCTGAAAATTCCAGATGCCTGAGGCATCACTGCTGGTGAGTGCAGCCCCTCAGCACCTCATCAACACGCAGAGGATGGAGAAATCCTGTGGCAGAGCTCGCTGGCTACGGACTTCACTTGTCACCATAGGAGGCTCTGGTGTGTGTGCCCCACCTGCCCCGCAAGGAAGGGTCTCCTCCTCCTCATCCTCCTAACCCAGCTCAGTGCTGCTCCAACAGACAGGAGCAAGAAGCTGTGGGAGAATCTTCTGTGCAGGACCAGGACAGGCTGGAGAGGCTGGAGCCAGACTCCAGGAAAGGAGAAGGCTGATGACAATCTGTAGAATGAGCAACGGAGCAGTGGCCAGGCCCACAGGGGTATTTCTGCAGCAGACATCCTGGCTGCTGCCTCTGGAGATGTGGTCAGAGTGCAGCTGCTGCCTCTGGAGATGTGCTCAGAGTGCAGCTGCTGCCTCTGGAGATGTGCTCAGAATGCAGCTGCTGCCCGGCTGCTGGGATGGGGAAGGGACGGGGCAGGACCCTCACAGCACTCACTGCACGTGGCTTCCATCCAGTGTGCCCAGTCCCTGCGTTCCCCCAGTGCCAGCACCGAGTGGCACCTGCAGAGAGCCAGGCTGGCTCCAGCAGGCTGGGGAAGCAGGCAGGGGCAAACGGCAGTGCCCGACTTCTTCCCGCTCCGGATTAATCAGCGCTGCTCTGAATCACAGATATGGCTTTGTCTGTGGGATATCAACTATGAGATTCAGAAATTAATTCAGCTTGGGAGCTTTGGATGACTCAGACTGCTATGAAAACACCCCAGGGCAGAAATGAGATGTAGGGAAAATTCACCCTGGGGTTATCTCTCAATGGATTTTAACCCAGGATAAATTTAATTTGCAGAACTGAAGCATATTTTATTTACTTTTTTTAAACTACCAATTTAAATTGACATATTCAAATAGATAATCAAAAGGCTCTTAATGGGTTGCTTTTATTGAAAGAGAGTTTGTTTTAAATTCCTCAACCTTGGAGTCCCAGACATATTTCCTTCCCCCAGTGAATTCTCTGTTGAATTTCTCTACTGCATTAATTATGAAAATCAGAATTCACCAAATAAACAGACACGATGACACAGCACAGATGTTAGGCTGCCCACAACCTAACCTGTGATCCTGCTGGAAGTTGTCTGTAAGTCTCAATGGAAAAGCAGTATGCAGTAGTCATATCTGCTTTTAGGAGTTTGTAAAGACAGATCTCTTTCTCATGCATCACTGGGCTCCCAAAGATGAGTCTAAGTTATAACAGCCCTTAGAGTTCACTTAACTCTGCTGCCAAATGTCTGCCTGTGAGAAAAAATACATACAGTTTTGTAGCTGGAAAAATATCGAGGCAAAGGATTTGAAACACTGAGCCATATGGACTCCTGCCTTAGCTCTCTCAGTGCAGCAATGCTTCATTGCAATCAATAAATGTTTCATCATCATTTCTGGTGCAGGGAGGCAGTAAGGAGGAGCCCAGGCTCCATTCTTGGCTCCACTGTGTGCTCTCTCTGAGTTCTAAGCTTTGTTTCAGGTCAATACAGCAGGACTCAGTGCCATGTTTTCTTCACAAAATGCCGGCTGTGTGCTGTGGACTCCCAAGGAAGAATCAGAATCAGTTTGGGCTGGAAGGGACCTTTAGAAGCCATCTAGTCCAACCTGCCTGCTATGAGCAGGGGCACCTTAAACTAGATCAGATTGCTCAGAGCAACTGTTGCTGTTCAACCTGACCTTGAATGTTTCCAGGAATGGGGCACCTAGCACCTTCTCTGCTGGTAGTGCCAGTGCTTCTCAACACCCTTATTGTATAAACTTCCTTCCTTATAGCTGAATTGATCCTCTTTCAGTTTGAAACCATTGTCCCTTATCCCATTGCAACAAGCCCCTATTAAAATTTTCTTCCTCATCTTCCAGTACCCTTTAGGTACTGGATGTTGATATTAGGCCTCCCTGGAACCTTCTCTTCTCCAGGCCGAACAACCCCAACTCTCTCAGCCTGGAGAGGTGTTTGAGCCCTCTGATTATTTTTGTGGCCTCTTCTGGCTTTGCTCCAACAGGTTGATGTCCTTCCTGTGCTGGAGACCCCGGAGCTGGATGCAGGAGTGTGAGTGAGGTCTCACCAGAGCAGAGCAGAGGGGCAGAATCCCCTCCCTGGGTCTGCTGTCCACTCAGCTTTGGATGCATCCCAGGATGTGGTTAGCTTTCTGAAGTGGGATGGGGTGCTCAGGAAAGCTCAGGGTGCTCCACTCTCTGGGTGGAGAGGATGGACAAGCAGCAGATTGTGGCAGTGGAAAGGAGCAGGCAAAATTTTGACCATGCCTTGACCCTGGGAAGCCAGTGCTGATGACTGGCAGCTGGAGGGAAGCCAAATGACTGTACATTGTATGAAAGAAACCCCGAGAGCAAAATCTGGGGAAAGATCTGGGGAAATTCCTTCCAAAAGAAAGGCCTTGTGCTGAAGGACACATCTGGATCCCATTTGTTATCCATCATCTCTGGAGATGCACCAGACTGTTTGAAAGCTCCCTGTGACCCACCCAGCCTGTGAGAGACAAGAGCTGGATCTGGCTGTGTTTTCATAGACTAAAGTCTGGGACATGACCAGGGGTGAAATTCACTTGGGGGAAGGAGTTCAGAGAGACCTGTGTGTCTTGCACAGGGCTTTGGGAGAATCTCAGCAGGAAATGAGGGGCAGTTTGGCCATGTCTGCCCCCAGTATGGCACTTCTGCAGCAGTGGGGGGTGATTTTAAGGCTTTGTGCTTAATGATGCAGGTTTTATATCAGGTTTGATTTTCTTGCTTTACTGGCAGCTGTGCCTGTTCCTCCCTTACACCCCCCAGCCAGTCTAAGCCAAAGTCACCCCCACAAAATGCTAAGAGAGTGCTCTGGACAGCGTGGATCCTCCCATGGAAAGGATGGTCAGTATCTCAGGGGCAACATGGATCCCAGGACATTGTCTTGAGAAAAGCCAGATAATGGAACCTAAAATAACCCTGGAGAATTTGCTGCTCTGAGTAGTAACAAAGAGACAATTGTTGAAGCAACCTGCTAATATTCAAAGTGCTTTCAGGAATTAATTAGCTACTGCTGATGCCATTCGTGACTGCCTACATCTGCCTGGGACACTGTCAGAGCCATCAGCCAAAGTTTTTGCCCTTCTGAACTTTATAACCTCTTGCAAGCTAGAGCAGGTGTAGTGCTTTACATGTATTCTTTCCTTTGCAATATTTATAACACAGGCTAGATATCTCCATTTCTGCTTAAAGCCATAGAAAACATCTCTGTGGCTGCAGACATGTCGTGAGCATGCACCCAGATATTCCCTACAGGGGATGGAGATTTATCCGTGTGGATAAGCCCAGCTGGTGGACTGATAACTCTGTTTTTCTTCTGCCCCAGGAGGAATGTGCTCCCCTGCTGTCCTATCTGAGGGAATACTGGAAAACAAAACTGAGTTTGTTTGCCAGTCCCACCTCTTCTGAGAAAACACTCCTGGAGGGAGGGAACACTGTCCCACAAAGCATTTCCATGGGTCACACTTTGCAAACCCATTGAACTGCACAGTAATTGGGGTTCCAGGGTGTAAACTGCATCTACTGAAAACACAAATGTGTTTCTTCTGCACAGTTCAGGTATTGTATGGCACAGTAATGCTGAGATGGTCTCTGGCAAATGGTTTAATTTTTGAGGGGGTTTCTGCATCTGTACAGAAAAATGCAGATCCTAACTCACAGCTACAGCTTCTTTGTGTTAGGAACCAACACATCTCAAATAAATGGTAACTTTCTTCCACCCAAACTTCATCTGCAGAAAAAAAATATGTAATTAACACTTCCCCATTATCCCCTGTGTTTATCTGTTTGCATTCACCTTGGATAATGAAAAAGTCAGATTCACTTTGTGCTCAGTTACACAACTTGAGCCTTGAGTTTTACTCTGTAGGTTTCCAGCAAGCCCTGAGCTCAGCAGAGCAAGGTCCTGCCTGCTCTGGGAGGCAGCTCCAGCTTCCCAACCAGCTTTGATCTCAAGACAAGACAAAGAGCCAGGTTTTTTAAATGCACTACAAAAGTACCTCTGGGGGTATCCAACTCCAGCACAAAAGCATTTCATTTGGATTTCCAAAATGGCAGGGGAATGGATATGTTTTGAATACAATGATGAATAGTTCAGTTTTCATGTATTTGCCTGACTTCACAAGGACTCATCCTGATTTCAGCCTGAAAGCTGCCTTCCTTTCTAACCACTACTGCTTGAAGCAAAAAAGCCATGACCCTTGGGAGAATGCCCTGTCCCAGGGCAGTTGCTGCAGCCCAAGAAAAGTGTCCCCAATACTGTTTAGCAGGTGGCTCTGGTGGGTGCCTGGGGTACAGACACAGGGACAGATGGACACAGGAACCAGGAGGCCACCACTGCAGAGGCAAGGACCTGTCCCCTTTTATCATTTCACTTCCAGCCCCAGGACTGCCCTCTTCCTTGCTCCAGAGCTGGCATCTGTCTGACTATGACCAGAGCTGTTTGATCTCACTCTCCTGCCCCAAAAGGAGTTTTTCTGTTGCCAATGGAGGAAGCTGACTCTGGGAGGGCAAGGGCTGCGTGCAGCTGCCCATGGCAGCACAGTGAAACAGCTCCCTGGGCACGACAGACCCCATTCCTCGGGCTCAGCTCGTTGTCCTGCCCAGCCGCAGGGGAGGGAGAGGCTGATGCTGCTGAGCTCTTCATCACCTGACTGCCACTGCCACCTGCCAGCCCTGCTGTCCGCTGCGATGTCACCTCCCTGCCCCTTGGCTCCCAGGACTCTCTCGCCTGCCTTGGGCTCAGCAGACATGGGAACTTCTCTGAGCTTAGGGGAGACCTTATTGCTGTCTTCAATTACCCGAGAGGAGTTGTAATGAGGTGTGAGTCTCTCCTTTCAAGCAACAAGCCACAGGATGAGAGGAAATGGCCTCAAGTTGCTTCAGCAAAGGTTTAGATTAGATTAGAAAATATTTCTTCACTGAAAGGGTTATCGAGCATTGAAACAGGTTGCCCAGGGATGTGGTGGAATCACCATGCCTGGAGGGATTTTTAAACAGTGTAGATGTGGTGCTTAGGGACATGGTTTAGTGGTGGCTTGGCCATGCTGGGTTAATGACGATCTTAGAAGTCTTTTCCTATCTAAATGATTCTGTGATTTTAAGGAAACCAATGTTAAGCTGAGGTTTCAGCCCACAGCTGAGCAATGCCCTCCCCATCATCCCCATCTGTGCCAATGGCTATTCCAAATCCCCCAATCCCTGTCCTTTGCCCATATTCAGGACTCCTGAGTAAAGCATTTTGGTGTTCTCTGAGGGGTGTTTTGCATTGTAAATCTAAGGGATACTACTTTTAGCACAAAGGAAACTAAATGAGAGCGGAAAAGCTGGGCAGGTTGGCAACACTGCCCTCAGGGCAGGAGGAGCAGGAAAGCTTGATCCTAGGGGACATGGGATGAGAGGACCCTTTGGGAAGCTGGTGAAGACTGCAGGGGATTTTTAAGGACCATTTCTGCTTCCACAGTGGCCTGGAGTCCAGGCAGCTCCAAAGGGGTGAAAAGTCATCATATGCTCCTTTACCCATGGTCATGCTTATGCTGGGTACATGAGAACCCTGGCAGGAACCTGCAGCAGGACCTGGTCCAAGCTTTTGTCTTGCTCCAAGGGGCGCAGCTCCCTGCAGGTTTTGGGGATCCCAGGGTCTCTGATCCTTGGGATAGTTTGCAGCATCACCTGAGTGTGTTCAAATACATCCACACTCCTCTGCACTTTCTTAGTGTGCATGAGGCATGGCCTTTGCCTGCAGACTGCCCACATGGCCCCAGTGGACTGGGAGCCATCCAGGGACACCAAAAGGGTGGCTCAGCTGGTACAACTTACCAGAGTCACCCTTCAGCCAGAATGAAACCCTTCATATTTTCTGCAGCCTCTGCACACTTAATATGGATTGTGAAAGTATAGGTAAGAGGGACTGCTTGGCCTAGGAAGAAAGAAGACTATTGGCATCATTTGATCCTCCTGCTTCCTCTTCAGTTGGATGAGATTATTTCCTTTTATTTACAAACATGAATGAATTAAGCTTCACAACAGCTCAGCCAGGCTGAAGTCTCATTAGCCCACTTTTAAACAGGGTGGGATGTGAGTGGAAAACTGAGCACTCAGAGCCCTGGAGTAAGGCCACAGCAAAGGGAGGAGGACAGTAGAACCAATACTCTGAGAGGTCCTGGGGGCAGCTCTGCTTTCCTGATTCAGGAACTGCTTGGGACTGTGGTGGTGCTCCTTGTGCCAGGGCTTGTATCTTCTGCTGGAAATCTGTGTGCATTCTGGTGCCATCTCTTCAAAGGAATCACAACCTGTTGATGATGTTGGGCAACCACAGACTAAGCAATGAAAAAAGGCAAAATACTGAATTGTTGCTCTACTTTGTTAATGGCACAGATATGCTGAGGGAAAAGTAGATTGTGAACTGAAGAACAGGCCCAGAATGTACAAACAGAAAGGAAATCAATTACTGCTTAGCAAAAAAAAAAAATATTCTGTCATTTCAGAACTTCTGGGCACACATCTTTCTATTTGGGTGTTGTCCTTGTCTGGATTTTACATAAGTAATTCAGGCAGACAAGCCAAGACTTGTATGTACAGTAATTCTCTTTCAAGCTACTTCTCATTTTCCCTGTTCTCAATTCCCTTGTTGCCTTTCATGTCACTGCATGGAAACCAGTGCAGAGTCCATGAAATTAAACAATAAGAACTGATGATCCACCTTTAGAAGGAAAAGATGATCATTTATCTGCCAGACACTCAAGGCACAGAGTTCACTGTCTCTCAGGACAAACATGACATGGCAGCTCGATTCTAAAAACAGATGGGCTCTTTCACTTAGCCATTAATCTCACTGCTAGTTCACAAGCCTAAGACCACCCATTTATTGTATGACCGTGGGTGTGCATCCTTTTTTAGCAAAAGCACTCCTTCATGAGGAATGAGTCATATACACAAAGACCCTGAGGCATCCAACTAAATAATCAATAAATGGTAAAGTGCAAGAGTAGATCCCCCTGCACTGCTAGACTGAGTCATCCTGATGCTGGATTTATCACAGCCTAGACAAAGTTTCTAATAAGAGCACCAACTGTACAAAATAAGGGTTTTCCATTGCCTTCAACTAAGTCAGCTGAAGCTCTTAGAAGTAGTCACTTTCTGACTGAAAAGGTTTCACATAGTGGCCTGCATTAGGGAAGGTACCTAAGCAGACCGGGGGATGTCAGTGTCTCTGTAGACTTGATACCTGTGAGGGCACACTTGGAATGTTGCATTCAATTTTCTGACCCCTTCCCAGTTCAAAAGGAAAGCAGAGGAACTGGGGAGAGTTCAGCAAAGAGTTGCCAAGGCAGAGGTCCAGAGCACTTTGCCTATAGGAAGCTTGTTGAGTTGGGCTTGCTGAGTCTGGCAAAAAGAAAAAGAGACAACATAACAGCAACCTACAGCTCCAAGAAAGAGAGTTACAAAAAGGATTGAACCAACCACTTGGCAGTAGAAGATGATACAGGGAATGGCAACAGCCACAAGCTGCAGCTTCAGATGTTCAGATTGACCTTCATATAAATATCTCTATCCAGAGAGCAGTGCAGAGAGATGGTGGGCTCTCCATCCTCAGTGTTTTCCAAAACACGAAGAGACAGAGGCACAGGTAACCTACTTTACATGATAATAGTCCTGCTTCAAAAAGGAAATTGGACAAGAGATCCCCAGAGGTCAGTTCCAACCCACACTGGAATGGTCTGTGATTCCCAGAGCAGACTGTATTTATTTCATCTCTGAAGAGAGAAGATCTACAATCCCCTAAGTGTGATGACCTGGAGAGCAAGTTTACACTGCTGAGAGAGTCCAGTGAGGCCTTTTTTATTCCTTATGTCCCATCAAAGAGCAGGAGAGGCTAAACACCAAACCCTCTGCACTGGCTGAGAACTGTACACATAAACCCAGTCAGTATAAGTGGGTGAACTGTGTTTCTTAACAGAGGGAAATTAAAGTCATTGTGAATTCTTCTCTGTCCCACCCAAGCAGAAATTTGCCTTCAACCACAAATTATGGCAATTACTTGAAATTGGGCATATGAGCTTGTCTGACTTGAAAATCACCAAAGGAGGATTTTTTTGTGCTCTATCACACACTGGACTGTCCTTTACTGTCCCCAGGTGTAGCCCATCTCTGATGCTTCTGAGGAAGTCAGGAAATAGCCCAGAATGCATTCAGATTTGTGCACCAAGGTAAAACAACTGGTAGTTGCAGGTTGCCAGCTGAAGGATGGGATTCAATTATCCTCAGGGTCCTGAGGTGAAGTAGAGATCTTATGATTATCCTGAATTCAATGCTGATAGTCCATTTTTCCTCTGAGCCCATGAAGAAAGGGTCTAAGCACAGGTCACAGGGATCTGGAGCTTTGGAAACAGACAGGACCAATAAGATCTTGCAGTACAACCTGTACAAGCGGCAGCCACAGAGCTCTGTCCACTGTCACGTTGTCACTGCAGGAAAGAATGAATGATAAGGATGTGCTGCCTCTTCCTGGCACTTCTGTTGTAAATGTCTCATGAAGGAAAAAGAGATTCTAATTTACATGTGCTGGGGTTGAATAGATAAGCAATCATTTTGAAAAATGAGTGTACGCACATATAAACACCCACGCATGTTGTTAAACCTTCTGACCAAGGAGAGATAAGCCTGATGCTGATTGTTTATGATCATGCAGTAAAATTTCTATGGAATTGTTTTTCTTGGATGAAAAACAGAAACAGACACATTAACTCACTTCATTGTGATGCCCATTTTATTGTAATTATCTTGCAATTCTCTGAGTTTTCAGCATCTTTTTTTGGCATTATAAACACCTGCAAATCCTAGGCAACACAAATAAAAAAGAACATCTTGTTACAATAATTTCTATAGAAAATGAGAATTGGCGCAAAGTATAATTGCAGCTTTCCAGCTCCCCTGTATCCATACACAAACCAATAACATATAAAGGTTATTTATTCAAAGTGCTAAGTTTTTTCATGTTCTTTATTAGAACAAAGCCCCGTGTGATAGGCTTCATAAATAGGTGTAGGAAAATGATCATTTCCAAAAAATTATAGTCAGAGAAATGGTATTATTCTGATTTTTAGGTAAGTAGCTGAGATGCAGCTCCTTTAAGAAGTTTCCCTGGCATCAGATGAAGAGCCTGGAGCAGTGAGGGGATGGTAACCTAGAGCTCCTAACCTCATCAGTCCTTTTAAGAATATCCTCTCCTTTAAGAAACGCATCCCAAGAATTTTATGTTGTCAAGGGATTCAGGAGGAAAAACTGTTCCCTCATTGGCCCATGTTGGCAACTCCAGTAAAAACAGTGGAAGGAAATCCTCCTAAACACTGTTTAAGCTAAGGATTTGGATGAGCAGCATCTGACCTACCCATTATCATACCTAATACTTGGAAAAACAGAGTGTTGGTGCATCCCTGCAGGTGCTGGTATCACCACTCAGAGGAGCAGAAGGGGTGACATTGCAGTATGAGATTGTAATCAAATACACAGCTCTGAGATGGGCTGGAAAAGGCCTGAAGGATCAAGTGACTTGTGTTCTAGGATGGTAGCAGGTTAGGTAAAATGTAGCAGGATTGTAGCAGGTTCTATAGAAGAATGCCGACAGAAAGTTGACCAGCATAACGCTCAGTACTTTAACAAGGCATTTTAGGGACTAACTCCTAGGCCATTTTAGTCTATGACAGGACAGGTATCATCCTGGAACCATCTGGAAAAATGTGAAGAAAGCAGGTTCTAATATCTCTCCTTCCCCTAGAACGGGGAAAAAACAGTTGTGTTTCAGGATAATGGGAAACAACAGTAACTGCAGTGTGTTAGGTGTGGGTGAGAGCACAGCCCGCGACTTCTGTGATGTGCCTTTAGAATCATAGAAATTAGCAGAAATGGCCGTGGTGGAAAATGTCAGAGAACTGAGATCTCACCACCTTCCTGCACTCTGCTCCAAGGCTGCACTGCCCTCATGGTGAAGACATTTCCCCTGAGTCCAGCTGGAACATCTCAAACCGCAGCTTGTGACTGTTGCTCTGAGTTGCCATTACCCTGAGTTACTCAGGGCCCAGGGGGTCTTCACAACTCCAGGTTGAACAGCAGGGCTCAACAATGGATGCATGATTTCAGATGCTGAGTCCAAAGAGACAGACTCTTTCTGTGTTCTGCTGGCCACACTTCTCCTGATGTAGCTCAGTATGTGGTTTCTTTAATTCCTACTCAGAGTATCTTGCTGGCATATATGGTCTAGGGTTTTTCTGTTGGTTTTTTTACCCCTCACTCTGTCACAAAGTATTTGTTCTCAGGGGAATCACAGGAAGCACATGGGTGACTGTTGGCACTTGAGTGATATCGCTTGTCCTCATCATGAATGGATGGATCCCAGATGACAAGTGCATTCTCAACTGAGTAAACTGACAGAGCTTTAAAGCACTTCTTGCCTTGTGTCAGAGGTTTCTCTGTGGGAGAACTGGGATGATTTCTGAGACAGAGAAAGGACTGTTGTGACTCTGCACCTGGGACTGGAAGAAGCAAGGTCTTGCCAGAGTGAATACCAGTGAAAAAAGTTTTGGGCATGGTGAGTCCTTGCATTATTGATTTGAGAACCTCTGCAGTCACAGTGGGCAGAACTAGGTGTAAATTAAAGGCATTGCTAGAAATGGCTATGGGACCTAGCCTGCTACAGGAATAATATTTCATTGTCTGTCTTTTGCTGCCTTTTACCTTGAAATATAAGACTTGAGATTCTGAGAAACAGCCCTTCTTGGGATGAAAAATACAAAATCACATATTCCTTTGGAATCTTTGCCAAGAAAAATTTGCCAAGGCAGAGCTGAAAAGGAGAAAAACATGTCCTCAGAATTTCAGGGAAACATGAGGACTCATAGCTGTAGTCCATCTCACCTTGACACTTAGTCACTCTCACTCTACTCATTCCTCTTTACAGAAGAGTATCATCTGAGCCTTGAAAATCAAGGTGCTGGGATAAACCATGAGGTGCAGGAAGCCACGTGAAGAGAGGATGTTATCTCAGTTTGCATCCCTGGTGGTTGGAGCAACTTCCAGCAACAACTGGAGGTGTAAAGTGACTCTCTGTAAGAAGCGAGGGTGGTACTTGAAGCGAACCAGTGGGAAATAAAAAATGATGCCACTGAGAATGAACAGGATGATGTAGAGGATCTCTATTTGAGGTTGATCAATGATGGGAGCTAACACCAGGTACACAGCTGCCATCAGTACGATTATGGGGATGAAAATTGGGACCTGTGAAAGCAAAACATCAGCATAAACACTCATGTAATTCTGGGCCTCTGTGTCTGGACAACCCTGGAACTTTTGCAGAAGGCTTTTTAGACAACCTGCAACCTGAGGTATTGCCTAGAAATACCAATTAATCCAGACATCCTGTTTCCCAGCCTGCCCCCACTCCAAGGCTGAACATCCCTGCAAGAGCTACACTACTGTATCACGCCTTAACCCCCGGTCTTTCCTGCCCTCCTAGACCTGAAGATGCAAACTACTGGGTTTAGTGCCAGATCTGTTCTTGCTCTCCCTACTACCTTGCATCTAAAAGCCAAGCTGTAGACAAAACACAAAGCAATTGTATTCAGATCAACTGCACCTTAGCACCCTTGCATAAAAAGTTTTATCTATGTGTTGACAGACAGGCTGGACAGGCAATCTCAGGCAATTTCTGTAAGCCTGGTCAGAAAGCATTTAAACTTAAATTTGAAGCCTCAAAGGAGGGTGAGTTGTGCATTCATTAATAATCCTCAGTCACTGAGGAAGCACTGCAGATCAGCTCGCTCATGGCACCAGGGGAATGACATGTGACTCCTGATTTCCTTACTCTTAGCTGTTTTGTGGGGAACAAACCTGTCCCCTGGTCTTCTCAAAGGACTTGGGGCACTCCACCTGAGTTATTTTTTCCTCTGCAACGTTCTTATACCTAGGCTACCCTCCAAGGAGTTTGCCCAAAGTCTGCGAGCATAAACAAGTGATTACATTGTTGATCAGAATCTTCCTTCTTTTACCACTCAAATCCTCTGGAAAAAAAGAGGATATGGTAGATATATTTTCATAGTGAGAAGGCAAGGCATTATTAGCTTACCAAGACAGAATTCAGCCTTGACTTATGCCTGTATATTCACATTTTCTCACCCCTTGTTGGCTTTGCTGACACAAAACTTGAAATTAAAAAAGGAAAGACAACCACATTAAATCTGTAAGCCACCAGTGCTCACTCTTTTCTCTAAATGTTCTCTTAAGTCATTTGAACAATATAGGAAAATATTTGTGGATTTTTTTAATTACTTACCTTGTAAGATCTTGGCAGTTCTGGTTTCTTGATTTTTAAGTATAGGAGCCCAGAAATAGTCATTCCATAGAAAAACCATGCCATAAAACTTGAAGAAAAGGAAAAAAATTAGACAGCATTAAACTTGGGGTGAGATCATCCAGGAATGTCAGTCCTGCCTTGCAGAGCGTATCTCCAATTTAAAAAGGTGAATATTGATATAAATTTAGTAGTTCTTCCATTAATTTCCTTTCTAGCACAAACAGTGAGAACTTTAGAATTATCTGAACATTACAGATTCTTTTCAATGAGGATGAATCACATTCAGTTAAGTCTATAGTGACAGGAGCCTTCATGCATTGTAAAGGTGCTGGTTCCCAAGCTCTTTCTTTTCTTTCTTCCCTCCTCCTCTCCCCAGAACAGGTTAGAAAGCAATAGCCCAGACTTAAAAAGATATTGCAAGAGAATACTTATAAACAATGTAAAACCCAGGAGCACAGGGGATGCAAACAGAAACCCCACACATCCATACCTGAAAAAGTTCACTATACTGGTGAAGCTCCCTGATATTATCATTATTAAAGACATTGCAGATGTAAACAGTAGAGCAGGGGAGGGTGTGAGGCATCGCACGTGAGCCATGGACAGAATATCTGGCTGAAAAACAAAGCAAAACACTGTATCATCATATCATGGACTCAGAGGTCCTTACTCATCTCCCTCAGCTGCTGGTGGGAGCTTTGCCTGCAGCCAGAGCCACTCGTAATCAGCAAATAAGCATCATATAAAACCAGTCCAACTCCAAGGAGTGTAAATACAGAAAACTCCTTCAAGGTATTTTTATTGTGTCTCACTGGTTTCATAGCAAATATGCTCAGTTTGAGCAGGCAAAATGGGGTTTTCAAACTACTGACGTGACAGAATGAGTCAAATTAGAGCTTTCCTGGCCACCAGCAGGACCTTTTGCCATGAACACACTCTTCTGCCCTCTTTCACATCTCTCTGGGACTTGACTTCTCTTGGGATGACTGGAAAATGAGCCAAGGACTACTCCTGAAACATTTATATAACTACAAATTAAACCAGTATTTGTTTCAGAACACCGAAAGGATTATTAGCCTCTTTATTTTTTTGTTTCATTGAGAAAGTTTAATGAGAAATGCTACTTTTTTTTTTTTTTATTTTTAATTCTCATCCAAAATATCATGCAAGGACTTTTGCTAGAGATGAGTGTCTGAGAAATGGCATAAGCATTCAGCTCATTGTCTGGTATGGTCAGATTCAAACCATGTGTGGACTTCTCAGCTCAGAGCTTGCCATGATACAGCAGGCACAGTCCTTAGAGAGAGAAGTTGAGGAACCATTAATCACTGAAACCAGGAACCAGCAAAACCAGCAACCACCAGTCCAGTCATCTCCACCAACCTGGTCATTCCTATGCATAAAAGATTCCCTGCTATGAACCAGGAGCAGAGCTGGTCTGGAATCATAGGTTCATAGAATGACTTGGGTTGGAAGGGACCTTAAAGATCACCTAGTTCCAACATCCCTGCTGTAGGCAGGGACACCTTTCACTAGACCAGGCTGCTCAGAGCCCTATCAAGCCTGGCCTCAAACTTCCAGGGATGGGGCATACACAACCTCTCTATGCAACCTATTTCAGTCCCTTCACAGCTGAGAACAGAAATGCCAGATGCTCTGGGTGGGAAGGACAAAAAAAGCAGAGAGCTTCAGGAGGAACACAAGAGGCCTACTCAAAAGAGAGAAGGACATATGCAGCTCAGCCTTTTTTCTCCCTTTTGTGGAGCAGTGTGGTTAAGTGTGTGTGGAGATGTACCTGTGAGTGAGGGGTCTGTATATGCAGCTGGCATGCGGCAGCAGCCTTGGAGGCTTGTATGGCCAGGTACCAGCAACTGGGGAGAGTGGGATCCAGGGGTTGAGTGTCTGAGCCCAGATGCTGGAAGGACCCACACTGTACATGTTTCTACATGTATTTTTCACTAATAGACCCCTGATCAGCCAGAGAAGGAATCAAAGGTCCTTGGAGCTCAGTGCTGGTGCTTGTGTGAGCCCCAGGTATGTCTGTATGTGCAGCTCTATGTTCCCTGCTGTCTCTGTATGTATATATACAGCTATATATGTATGCATGTGTGTATATAAATGTTTCATACTTGTGTTTGTGTGTGTGTGGCTACTGGGAATACATGCTGGACTTACTGGTTGAACCAGGGAGGAGGGAGTTGCAGCAGCCTGACCTCCACTGGGTTACCAGATTTGGCCCACCTAACAAAACCAATGATAAACCCAAGCTAGGAGAGATGTAAGGCTTGGTGCCACCTTGTAATTGCTATGAAGCTTGAAGAGCAGAGATATCCCATGCTGCATCTAAGCTGGACTACCCATGAGAAGGCTGGAACACTCCTGAGACCAACCTGTGTAGTCAGTAGAACATGCAAAGGCAGCTGGCTGGTGCTGGGCTACCTTCCCAGTGTGAGCAAAGGTGCCTTACAACACACAAGCATGGCCAGGTTCCCCTTCCCTGGCAGGTATATTGACTAGGTCACCCCACAGCCTGTGCCTAGTGCTCCAGTGCAGCAATATTTGAGTGGTTCATTTCAAAGTTGTTCTTAAAATTCAGGCTAGATGTGAATACATATCTTTTTGGAAGTACCTGACTGAAGAAGAAAGCCCAGAGACAACATACACCTTACATTTGAAAGAGATGGGGATTAAGGTCTTTGAGCAAGGAACAAACTGCTTGAAGAGCTATCACTCTGCCTGTTGAACATACAAAGTCTCTGCTTTAGTGTAACAAGAAGGTGAAGCTGCTCAAGGCAGGCATGACCCGTTTTTTGTGCTTACCATATGGCCCTCCCTGGCAGCGATGTAGCACACGCGGCCCCCGCTGAAGAATGTGCCATTCGATGAACCAAATGTAGATAGGGCCACCGACAGGGAGATGAGCCATGCCCAGCTGCCCAGGACTTTGTCCCTGAGGCGGGAAAGAGTTCACAGCATAAGATGCAGCTCGTAGATGTATTGAATACTTACTGTAGATCCAGACAGGTTTCTTCCCTCTGTTATTCTTGTATTATACTGAATTTTTTCCCGAAGTCCTTCTAATGATTTAAAGTCTTCTTGCAATTCCCATAATATTCAGTGACTAGTAAGTTTGTCTTGTCTGACAGCTTTCCTTCCTGGTTAGTGTATACATGTCTACTTCTGTCCATGCTGCAATGGTGCACAAAGCTGTCACAACAGGCAAAAATACCTTTTTTGTGTACTGATGCTGTGGCAAAAAGCCTGAAGATACTGCTATCACAACCAACAATACTAGCTTGGAAATCACAGAAAAACTGTTCCCATCACACTGGAAGAAATATTCTGCATTACAAACTCTTCCTTAATATGCGTAAGATTTTAACCCTTTAATCCCACATGCACCTATTACTGCTCTTCTGTGCACTGACTTAAGCCAAAGAAATAGTTTGAATTCCAGATGTTTGGTTCTAAAACAGGTTCAGACATTTCTGGCTTGCTTTCTCCCTAACAGAAGAAGTAGCAGAGTTACAAATAGAGTTCAAGGTAAACATTTGGAAGGAATGATAATCTTCTCACCTAAAAGTGAAGATTATCTTCTGGAATGAAGCAGCATTAAGATTATTAATTGAGTAATAAATGCTGGTGTTTGGAGTAATTATCACATACACAAACCCTCTGTTTATCTAATTGGCAAAAATCCAAAACTCAAATGTTTTTTAGACCACTTCATTTACAAGCCAACTGAAACCTGTGGTTGCTGTTAAATCACTGTCATCAAAGAAACGCTGGGAAGAGTTTCCTGAGCTCCTTTTCTGGCTTCACCTCTCACCACTGAACAATGTTTCTTGAATAAATGCATTTAAGTGTGATAAGTCATCCTCTGGCTTCTTTATACTCCTCCCATTCTTTCTTAATGGCCCGAATAGCTGCATCTCTTGCTTATGAGAAACAACCAACATCCCCTCCTCAGACTCTGGCTCCCTACCTTTTCCCCAGCCTTTGAGTGCCCAGCTTTCCTGTCACTAGTTCAATATTTCTTCCTGAATTGCACTCTCAGGTGAAAAGGTTAATCAGGCAGGAAAAGGAGATGTGTTACAAAGGAGGAAGCTCACGAATAACTTGTTAATTAGGAATGATGGGAAAGGAAGTGCAGGGAAAGTTCATGATACTGCAGCTTAGTGAGGCTTTATGACATGCTCAAACAAAGCACTAGACCTTTAAAAGCTCCTACTCATAACGACAAGAAAGGCTATTAGAGAATACATCCAGCAAGAGCTCAGTTAAATCTTCAAATGGGAGATCTTGTGACATGCACACAGAAGCAAAGCTGCTGCTGACTTTTTAGGAGGTGGATGAGCAGCATATAATATGTGGATACACTGTGTCATCATTTCTGCCAGACAACTCATTTAGGGCTATCAAGGATTCTGTGTCTTTGGAAATATTTATCTTCTGGTGGAATATCAGTGATGGTGTCTACACCTCTCATGATGGTCCCTTCCTTCTCTTCCTAAATTCATTGTCTTGCACAGGAACTGTTTAATGTCACCAAATACTTCAGGTTGATGAAAGGTACAAATTGTTTCTGTACAGATCTGGGAAAACACAAGCCAATTGAAGTTACAGTTACCAAAGGCATCCAACCTATGTATAACACCTCTCAAAGGTGTTGTTGAGATCAATGTCATTTTCCATTTCCCCACAGATGACAAACTGAGACAAAAGACTCTGGTCTGCTCTAAATTCCAGGTGCCAAGTGGACAGGATTCACCCAGTTGGCTCCTGTCTCACTCCCAACCCACTGCTTCTGCATTAGCAGGGCAGAACATTGCCCTCTCCATTTCCCTGGAAATATCTAAAATGTGGGTCATTTCTGAGTCCCCAAGTCTGGATATGTACCCTTGCTGCATACCCAGGGCCTGTGGGGAGATGCTCCTGGTGTGACCTTCACCTCATTTTTATGGGCACTTTCCATGAGGTAAAACATGAGTTGGAGGGAGCTACAGGTTCCCAGTGTAAACAAAGGGAATGGGGAGCACGGAATGTGCCATCTTGGCAGCCTAGATGCACTTTGGAGACCATGGCTAGATGGAGCTGGTCAGCCTTGGCCTCATAGAACCATAGAATTACAGAATCATAGAACACTTTGGGTTGGAACGGACCTTGAAGATCATCCTCTTCCAAGCCCCTGCCATGGCCAGGGACACCTTCCACTAGACCAGGTTGCTCAAAGTCCCCTCCAACCTGACCTTGAATGTTTCCAGGGATGGGGCATCCACAGCTTCTCTGGGCAACCTGTGCCAGTGCCTCACCACCCTCACAGTAAAGAATTTCTTCCTTATGTCTAATCTAAACCTACGCTCTTTCAATTTGAAGCCGTTCCTGCTTGTCCTACCTCTACCTGCCCTTGTAAAAACTTCCTTTCCAGCTCTCTTGTAGCCCCTTCAGGCAGTGGAATGTGCTATCAGGTCTCCCTGGAGCTTTCTCTTCTCCAGGCTGAACAGTCCCAGCTCT
Organism: Drymodes brunneopygia; assembly: GCA_013400955.1. Lineage (NCBI taxonomy): Eukaryota > Metazoa > Chordata > Aves > Passeriformes > Petroicidae > Drymodes > Drymodes brunneopygia. The sequence goes on along the minus strand of VZTZ01008916.1, from coordinate 823,193 downwards.
TTCAGAGAGCAGTGTGCTTCAGCCCTCTGAGCATCTCAGTCACCCTCTTTTTCTCTGTAACGTGGCCTGACAGGTCTTCCTGGCCTAACCAATGTGGTGCTGCCATTCCCTCTGGGAATAACACTCAAATTTCCTGAAACTCAGGAGAGAACCAGTATCTCTCAGGGCTGCATTGCCCATGCTGCCCCATGCAGAGCTCACCCCCAAGTGACAGCCACAGCTCCTGAAGACAGCAGCTCAGAGGGACTCATGGCTGCCAAGTAGCTCACGTTTACCAGCAAATACAGGCACGTAACCAAAGGAATGGCAATCATCAGAGCTCTGGGAAGGGTCACCTGGAAAAGGGATGACAGCAGTGTTAGGTGCAGCACATTTATGCCTGCACTGTGCTTTTTTTGTTTGTTTTGTTTTTGCCACCACCCACATCTCTCATTCAAATTCCTCCACTCCCTAAGATTTTCCTCAGAACAAGATGCAGATCCAGAGTCACATGGCAGTTTTCACACCAGTGTCCCAAAGATGTCAGGCAAACAGTAAGGTTGTACAGTTCCAAAGTTAGTCTAAAACACCACACAACCAACCAACCAACCAAAATAAATCTAACAAAAAGAACCCACCAAATCTTATTAAAAAGATATGGGTTTGTAGCCATGCAAGTTAACTTTTGCATACTTCGTGATTATTTTAATATTGATTTATTTGTAATTAGTGCGTTATGTCTCCTGGTGTGCTGCATCTTCCCATGAACATCTCACTGCCATGGACAAAGTTCCAGTGTGTGTTGCATCACATTTAACTACTCTACAGTTTAAATCAAAGCAGGGGCTTGATCTCAAAATCTCAAAGGATATTTGCTCTAGGAAGGAAATATTTCTTTTTTCTTAGTGGCAGGATTCTGTCTTAGAACATCTCAGGATCATTTTAAGACTCAATAAAATCAACAGTGTTTTATGCAACTGAAAATACTCAGAAATGGCAACTGTGTGCATCTAAGAGCCTGAAATATCAATTTTTGCATTGCCCATTCTCAACACAAGACAAGATACAGCAATTCCTAATGTTGTTGCCTCCACCCTGGAAGGGCCTGAATATCAGTGCTCACAATCCTGTGGGAGAGAGTGGGCCTGGAATCTTTGCTACCATTTAGGTTAATATTTAACTGTGTAATTTCATTTGATCTGTAGGATCTTGTGTGCTGCACTGGTAGAAAGCACACTCTTTAAACTCTGCACTTATACAACTCTTGCAAAATAAGAGTTTTTCACTGCTGCAATGCTTGATCTGTGAATATGGGTAATATGGTACAGAGAAGGCTGATGTGAGATGCAGGTGAGCTATTTCAGTGCCTGTAGCATGGACTGCACAGTGCTAAAAGGTAGATGTTTAAAGACAGGGATTATTCAGAGAGTTAGATTCCCTTTCCAGTGAGGCTTGGCTTGCTCTGAAGTTGCCCTTGTTATGGGGAGAGATAAAGTGGTTTTCTGATGCACAGATTATGGATCAAGTCCTTAAGGGAATATGTTTATAAAAATCCTTTATAGATTATAGTAGTGAATGCTTTTCTGAATGAATCTAGGTGTCTACAGAGAGATCCTCTAAACACTAAGGCAAAACTTCATCCCCAAAGCATCCAAGTGCTGCCTAATAATTTCTTTCCAGTCAATGGGGTATTTTAGGGCTTTCATAGGATCACAAGATGGTTTGGATAGGAAGGGACCTTAAAGATTATCTAGTTCTAACCTCCACGCCATGAGCAGGGGTTCCTTCCACTACACTGGGTTGCTTGAAGCCCCACACAAGCTGGCCTTGAACACTTCTGGGGATGGGGCATCCACAAGTTCTCTTGTGTCAGTGTCTCACCATCCTCACTGTAAATCCCTTGATTACCACTCTTAACACAATCACAGATTGAATTGAACATATTAACAGCAGGATTACGTAAGTAAAACCCAGCTCACTCACTCACTCACTCACTCACTCACTCACTCACTCACTCACTCACCTCGGGCTTCTTCAGTTCCTCAGTCACATAATTTAGGTTGTTCCATCCATCATAGGACCAGAGTCCCTGGTAAAATGCCACTCCAACTGCCCCAATACCTGCAGTTGTGCCTTGAAAACCATTCTGAAAACTCTGAGTTTGTCCCTTGGCAAGCAGCACCAACCCACCCACCACGATCACCAACAAAGCCAAGAGTTTGGCAGCTGTAAAAATGTTCATAACAGATGTCGCCAGCCTCACGTTGAGACACTTGATGATAGTTAAAATCAGGATGCAGGCAGCAGCTGTACATTTGACGGCAACCTGCGGAGATGAGCACCCTGGGTAGAACGGCGCGATGGCGTACTCAGCAAAGCTCAGACAGACAGCTGCCAAACCAGCTGGTCTCACCAGGATGACAGAAGTGTAGGCGAAAAGGAAAGCAGGAAAAGAACCAAAAATCCTCAAAATGTAAATATATTCTCCTCCAGACTCTTTAATTATTGTTCCAAGCTCAGCGTACGACAAGGCTCCAAACATGGCCAGGAGACCACATGCTGCCCAGATCAGCAGGCTGCTGGCAGGGTTCCCCATGTGATGTAGTACCCACTCAGGGGACATAAAGATCCCTGAGCCTATCATGGTGCCTGCAATTAATGACACTCCGCTAATCAGGCCGACCTCTTGTTTCAGTCTTAACTTCTCCTTCCCTTCACTCAGATCTGTGGACGAATGAAGCGGATCTGTCGTCTTCCTTTCCCTCATTGTGGAAATGTGAGGAGATGTTGTTGTAAGGAGAGAATCTGAAAAAGGATTAAGGCATTTGAATAAGGACTACCTCAGTCTTTAAGGTTTAGTTAATAATTACAAAAGTCACACTGAACGCTGTTGGGAAACACAAACTTATCTTCTGCCTTTCGAATTCTTTCATTACCCATCTTATCTTGGTAATTTATTACACTGAGTTTGATTATCCCTGAATCTCATTGCAAGTAATGGTAATTGGATAGTATCCAGCACCACCTCAAAATCACTCAGCATATTACTGGACTGTGATCCTGGTTATCTCTCCTTTAAATCATGCTTCAAACGGCATATGAAATAAGGATCAGGTAAGCAGTCCCCATTAAATCTGTACTTTATTCTTTGTTTAAAAGTCAATGTTCAAGCACTCACCTCAGTGTTCAATCATTCTTCACCATAACATGATCAAAAGAACAAGTCTGCTGGCCAGCATGCTAAGGCTTTGCTCAACAAGGAACATTTCCAGTATCTTGATCAAAGAAACAGAAATGTTTTGCTAAAACAGTCCAGAGACTCTTTTTCTGCACAGCAGTAGGGGGCAATATGGGCTTTTTCCAATTTTAAGAAGTGCAGGAGGAGAAGCGTGAAAAGGCCAGAATTACATTTTTCCAGGGCCTTTTACCATTGTACATAAGGTGTGCACACTCCTACCAGACCACAATCTTCAGAGCACTTTGTCACAGCTCATCATACACACATTTCAATGCACACATGACAGAAACATGGCACAAGCTTTTGAAGATACCTCTGACCCTTACTTACATAGCTAACACATGACATTCCAGAGCTTGAGGCAGGTTCTGCTATAAATATGACTATTACAGTGAACGAGGATGTATTTTGTAATCTGTGATGTGTATGAAGTATTGAGCAGGAATCCACATGGATTCCTTTGAACATGAACTAAACTTCATTGAAGTTACTGTCCTTAGAGGTCTCTTGCAAACTTCTGTTGTGATAAGTACCAGAAGTGAGACCTTTCTTGGCCTTTCATGGCAACCACAGACATTGAATCTTTAAAACTATCTGTCCTTCCCAAACATTTGAGCTAAGAAAAGCATGACTATAAACAGAGCAGTATTTCTACTGTTTCTCTAAAAATTCCTTCTCAATAATTTAGACTTTTCTTTGTCTTTTTGTTAAAAAGAAAATAAAAATCTAACTAGCAAGAAGAGTACGATGTAACTCTTGGACTCTTAACAAAACTCATGGCTCCACAAGAAAAACAACATACGCAAGTCTCATAATTTCTCATGCTAAGGTAAATAAAGTCACTCAAATTTTATCATCACTTTGAAGGCCTTTAAGTTCTCTAAAAAAAAAAGCCATCAAATCTCATTAAAAAGCAGGGGTGTTTAGAGTATAAATGTTATTATAAACTGAGGAAACAATGAGAAAAGTTTGATGGGTTTCGTAAAGGATTTCAGAAGCTATTCCTAATATCACCTCTCTAGTATTCACTAGGAAATGGATGCCAGCTGGTTTTCTCCTAATTTCAAAGTCCCTTATAGAAGTTCACAGCTGATCAAGGGGTAGCTGTAACAAAAGCGAAAGCTTATACTTTATCTGTCAAGTAGGTTTTTTAAGCCTTCCCAGCAAAGGTGTGAGTTCTGAGAATAAACATACACCTTGTACTGCAAGGGTGCAAATTAACGCATGCATTTCAAGTTAATGGTTTGCAAAGTGGTTGAGAACTTGGAGGGAGGCATCTCAGTAATGCAGAGTATTTTGGTTTGCTTTTACTAAGTGCAGTGCTCTTCTTGTCTGGTTTAGCCATTTGTAGTGTATTCTCTTTTAAATTGCAAATGACACTGTAAGGCGATGCTGGAATCCTTCAGAGGTCTAAAGGTCTGGTTTTTTTCCTGCACTACTGGCACTCTACCTCTGTGTGCATCAATGCATGTATTATGTATACCAATGCTTATCGAAAACAAAGGCACAAAATAAGGTTAAATCAACGCTAAAGGAAAAATTTCATATGACTACAGGTAGTTAAGTATCCTTCTAGTAAGGCTATAGATATATTTCTCTAACTCTTCTGTTTTAATGAAGGAACTTATGTTCTGAAGTGTAATTGCAAGGTTGTTGGAGGGGATTTTTTCAAATCTTTACTGTTCTTGCTCCTAGAAATGAATAACTCTTAATCTAATGTTGCAGGGGAAAAATTAGAATTTTTTCAAACTTGATCATGTCAAAAAAATTTCTGTAAGGCCACTCATATAACCAGAATTAATTAACTGGTATGTCAATAGCCTAAGACAGTTCCTAGAGGGAAGTCTATTTCCAGTCCCAGATTCATTGTTACTCAGATCTAACTGCTTCCACCTAAAGTAATAAGGAATCTAATTAATAATTATAAGAACTTGAGGCTATTCCTGTGGAAGCTAAGGCAGTCTGATTGCTTTGGATTTTTTTTCCATTGTCTTGTTCTTTTTTTGACTGATATTAGCAGTAAGGAGCAGCCATAAGGTATTTTAGTCAAATGAATTGCCACAATTATAATTTGTCAAGGCTGAGTATGTAAAAGAGCAACTCACTGCTCCCTTCCAAAAGGGAGAGATGTAAGAGGGAGTAAAAAATACAAGTTCTGCTTTCTCCTCCTGTGGAGTAGCAGAACTTTGCTGCTCAAGCTGTCACCTAATAAATCCCTTACCTGAACAACTCTCACTTACCTTCGACACTGCAATGGGTGGTTGCCATCTACTGGTCTCGAGCAATAATGCGACAAGGCTCAGTCCACATTTGGGTTTGGTATTTTGCATTCCTGGCTGAAAAGAAAACCTATTACAAGTATTACTTCTTCAACATTAAGATAGCACAAATAGACTATATTCAAATTGTGAGTGAAAACTCTCCTTAATGTCCTTATGACTGTTGTTATCTCAGGAGGAACTATGAGGACTAGAGAAAACTAATTTAAAGTAAAGATCAATGTCAGTGGTAAAAACTAGGCAAAACATGTGGGCAAATATTTCGCAATATTTAATTTTAGGTCCCAGGAGTGGTATTTGGAACACAGTTATGGGTTTGGTTTCCCTGTCCCACGTTTGAAAAAGAGTTACAAATCTCTGGATGGGATTAAAAATAACCTATAATCTGAGGGTGGAGTGGCCAAAACCATTGCCCATAACTTTCTTTAGAGATAGACACCAATATTATAAGATCACACAGGGATCAAGATTTTCTTTTTTTTTTTTTTTAATTAAAAACAAACAAACAAACAAACAACAAATACCAAATTGTATGAGGTACTAAACGTTAGAGTATTCATCCAGGACATAAGATGTGGGTTTGATGGCTTTCTCTACTTAAAAACATGGAAACCCACAAACTCAAATTGAATACTCTCACCTCCAAAATGCCAGATTTGAACTGCAGTTGCAGGCAGATCTTGGTGCCTGTGCATGCCGAGAGTAGAGATGCCTGACTGAAAACAGAGAGGAAATAAAGGCCAGGAAAGTGGAGCTCTGAAATACATCTTGAGCCCACAAGAAAAATTGGGGCAGAGAGAAAACATATCCCAGATGTCCTGTGTGAAAACAGACAAAGGGGAGAGGACTCATTGCAAGGTATCTGCCTGGGGAACAGGTGCCCCATGTGTTTGACTCTAAGGCTCCACATCCCCAGTGCATCCTGCCTCTTCTCACATCTGAACCTTGAAAGAGTGCAGCTTTGGGCCTCCATCTTACTGGAGATGGCCTGGACCCACCAGCTCCATTCATGTTGTGCCCAGGGGCCAGCATTGTGTGGTTGCCCCCAAGGCAACAACACCCCTGGCATGAAAAACAGGGCTCCTTGTGCAGCAAAGCTCTGGCTGGGATTTTAAAAATGCCAATGTGAGCTGCAGCTAGCAAAACAAAAACACAGCTTGGGCTACTGGGAATTTGATGGTGGGGTGGAAATGACATTTCTGAGGATGCAGGACAGCCCTAGGCTTTACAACAAGAATCATCACTAAAACGGAGCTTGTTTATTATTTAGAATAACTGCCTTTCCCTGTCATGTTACAATAGAGGATCTGGAGTTGGGAGGTGAAGAATTAATCTTAAACCCAATAATTTACCATGAGCTGAGTTAGTGTTCCCTGTCTGGGTCTGCAGACAGCCTGCAGCTGAGCGTGAGCCTCCCTGTTCCTGCTCAGCAAGAGCTCAGCATATTCTGGTTCTGCAACTATTAAACTTTGAAAGACTTGCTTCTGTTTTATAGATATCCTTTATTAAAGTGTATTTGATATCCCATGTTCCAAATCAGACACTGAATATTTTGTTTAGTTACCTAACTGTGTTCAAGAGGAAGCTGCTAGTGCCATATTGCACCCCTTAAAAACGATGGGGTCCAGGTAGAATAAAATCTCAAAGGCTCAGGAGCAGGCTGTCCCTATGCGCCAAAAGATGAGTCAGTGGGAAAGAAAACCAGCCTGACTGAAGAGGGATGTTTTGCTGAAACTCAGGAAAGAAAAAAGGGTGAGAGTTTATGACCTTTGGAAGAAGGGGAAGGCAACTCAGGAAGAATGCAAGGATGTCATTGGGTCAAGAGAGAAAATTAGAAAGGTGAAAGCTCAGCTAGAACTCAATCTGGCCACCACTGTGAAAGATAATAAAGACTGTTGAGGATGAGAGGAAACGGCCTCAAGCTGCACCAGGGAAGGTTCCTGTGGGATATCAGGAAGAATTTTAAGAAATGACTGGTCATGGCACTTAGTGCTAGGGTTTAGTGGGCATGGTGGTATTTGGTCAAAGGTTGGACTTGATGGTCTTGGAGGTCCAACCTCAGTGATTCTATGATTCTATGATACTAGCTGCTCTAGAAGGTACTGATGGAATAAGATGAAACACTGATGAAATAAGAACCACAGCTGAAAAGAAATAATTAAAACTTGGAAAAGTACTGATCCCACTGCTGCTTGCACAGGTTGAGTTAATCTGTCAAATGCTATTGGTACTTTTTCTTTCACCAGCTGAGGGAAATTATACAAATTTCTTCCTTCATTCTATATTTCCTGGGTTTATAGCTATATATGTATACAATGTGTGTGTGTGTGTATATATATATACACACACACACAATCTGTCCTGTTTTCTTTTCCTAGCAATACCTTAAATCAGCCTTAATAATTTATTTGCATTTGTTTGTACTCTAAAGAACTCCTTTTAAATGCTGGAATTAAGTTTTCATTTATTTATTAAGTTTAATTCAAGATTAGATTATCTTGTCCTATACAAAGTCTGTTTTGCAGAATCATTATCAAATGAATGCTCTCATTACCAGAATACAAATAAACATTTTCATGAAAACTTTCTATCAAACAAGATTAAAAATAGAACTTAAACATGCCAAAATTCTGTTTAATCACTGAAATCCAATCCTACATTTCTGACTAGATGCACAATAATACCTTCACCAACACTAGATAGTTTTATTAATTTTTAAAATAAACTTTTACAACACATGCTTAGAGCTTAGCCTGATAATCTATATTCACTCTGTTAGGTAGCATTGTATAATAAAATAGTTTCCTCTGTACAATTCCTGCCAGAACCATCATAATAACATTAACCCAAATAATTCCATTTTTCCTCAGGTGAAAAGGGGACATAGTAACTGCAGGTACTAAATTGAATTTCTTAAAAACTTCGTAAAAACTGATCCCTATTTTTGAATGAAACCCTGGACCAGAAATGACGCTTAGGGCCCACAGAAGGCAGCTCCCTTCCCCAGCCTGCCCCACTGCTGCCACAATGTTTTCCCAATAACCCCAAGGACTGAAGGGCTGTTTGCCCACCTGCCTCTTTTGTTCTTAGTCACAAAAGTGGGGGAAGCACCAGCTTTGGTAGTGCGGCACAGCAGAGGACCTGCCCTACTTCTAGGGGACCAGGAAAAGCACACGGTGAACAACAGTGAGGAAGGAAAATAGGGTAATGTTGCTTGCAGCAGCTGGTGAAAGTTTTGTGAGCTGCCTCCGCCTGTTTGCTTTCCCTGGGCCACAGTCGGGAGCAGGGTGGGGCTGGGTGGCTTATCCCTGCCTGGCACTGCTGCTGTCAACACGTGTGAGGCAGATCACCCTTCCACTGCTCTCCCCCCACGCAGGGGTGGGATGTGCTTCAGCTCGCAGGCAGGGCCAGCATAAGGGCAGGGTTTGCCCCTACATGCCCAAAACATTTTGTGTGTGGAGTGGCTATAAGCTGTAGGATGGGCTCTGGGCCATGCTTCTCCTGGGATAAGCTTAGCCAGGGTCAAGGGAGCTCAGCCAGCCTCCATACCAGTTGCTGTATAACTTCTCAAAGAGCTAGGACAAGGGGTAATTTTAATGCTATTTAACTATAACATCACTTAGACTCTGTCAAATATAAAGGAAAAAACAATGTTTGTGTGAAAAAGGCACATAAGTTATGACACTCTTAAACATCTCTGGCTCGTGCTTTATGAAGTTGCAACAAACATGTATTTTCCAGCTAATGCTTCATCTTGAGCATTTTTACCAATAGAAAAACTAATGATCTTGGGAAGATAGTGATGTGTTGAGACTGTAATTCCTCCCATCTGTATGCTTTCGTTAAAGCTAAAAATAGATATAAATAAAAGGAAGTATGAAATAGATTAAGCATCTTTTCTTGGCTTTCCAGGGGAAGTATGTATGGGAGATGGGAACCAGGTTTTAACTTCATTTGGTAAATTTTCATTTGAGATTGTATGAAGAGAAGAACTGTGGTAAGAGGCTTGGAGGACTCTTCCCTAATCACCCTTGTCAGTGGTGCAGTCAGAATGATGTAACATGGATGTACAGGAATCAGTCTTAGTATTGTTCTCTTGAATGAAAATTGAATGTATCTACAGATGTTGTCCTCTAATTCTTAGTCATTAGACAGAATGAGTGGAAAGGCACTCTTATTTACACATATAAACTTCCTGATTTGCAATCCACTAACAGGATGTATTATGAGGGAAGAAATTTTCCAGCCAAACTGGATTTCTGTCTGGAGCCAGCTCAAACCAGTAGGCAACACAGGCTGCAGGGTGTGGTCTCGTGCCTACTTTTCCTGTGCCAGGGAAATGGGAATTGATTATTCCCATTTGGGGAGCTAATCTCTGCTTCCCACTTGAAAAGGTCTTTGCTCCCAGTGTCACAGAGACAGCAAAGGTATAGCTGGCTGGGTGGTGGGTTCCTCTCCCAGCAACTCCCACAGGAAAACAAAGCCCTTCTCTTCCCACTCATCCTGCCTTTTCCATTTTCTGCTCCAGATGCCGGCTCACCCTTGGGTCCCCACCCCAGCACTGGGGGTGCGGATGCACAAACGGCTGTTGGACCCTGATAACAGATTAGCTGAAGACAAGGGTCCTGTACTGCAAGAGAGGGAGAGCTGGCTCACAAAAAGAACTTGAATTTTGCGATATTTAAAAACACATTGTTTCAGCTCAATGAATTTCTTGTTTTGTTCTGTGTTTGACTAACTGCCTAGGAAGAAGGATGCATCAGAAACAACAGAAGTACTTTAGAAGTCTGTAAAACCTGGAGATATAATTAAAGGTAAGCCCACAGAGGTATGAATACACCATTATTATTTATGTAATATGTGCATAACACTGGCACCTACTTTTCAGTATTACAGTGCTCAACCACTTTGTTTATGCTCAGGAAGCAAGATGGAATTTCCCTTCCTCAGTCTGTGTCTGACATTCTGTATTCGCTGTGCTGTGCTGCTCTGAAAGCATGTCTGGCACAGAATAAAGTTTGGGTTCTCTGTGTGGAGATGGGGGCCAGTGGATATGTCTTCATGCTATAATGATGAGTCAGAACAGAGGTCTGAACTAGCTCTGAGCTAATACAGCTGTGCCCCATTTTGGTATTTAAATGATGTGTCCAGTCATCTCATTGCTTGCGGTTGGGCTCCCTTGACACTGTATAAGAACAGGAAATTCTAGTGGGCTTCAGGTGCACTTAAGAGAGAAGAAAAAATTATAGCCTAGTGATTACACCAAAAGAGCACAGATGACTGCAGATGTCCAAATGTCACCCAAAGCAAAGTCCACTTGGTGTCAGAACCTTTGGTAATTGGAAGGGTTGGCATTTGATACGGCACGAGGTAGAAGGGTGTTAATGAACCTAAGACATGAAATTATGTAAGTCAGAGTACTGTTGCAGATCTTCTAGTTTATCCTTTGCACTATGGTTTCTCATTTTTGAAAATATAGAGAAGTTCTAGTTCATGCAGGTTAAGTTGGTGAAACTTTATGCAAAAAAATCAAAACTTCTGGATGTGCTCTCGGGGTTCTTATAATGTATTTCCCCATGAGAGAAAGAAGCCGCACTGTTCCCACTCTTCCTTGTTCTGATATGGCTGAATTATGTAATTCTAGGTATGCAAAAAAAATACTGCCTATTATTCAGAGCTCTTTTGCTTGCTTCCATTGCCTCAGATATTTCTTTGAACGTTTTTCCCCTTTTTAGAAATTAGAATGTTTACTCATTACTGCTTAATATATGAAATGAGTGACAGTTAATTTGATGCTCAACTCTGAGGTTTCCTTCTTTGTACTATCATATGCAATCTTCAGCTCTAAGACCCACAGCCAGCCTCTATCATGAAGAGTTTCTGGAACTTAATTCTCCACTGGAAAGAGAAATATACTTCTATTGAGATACAAAGGCCTTTTTTTTTAAGATAAGCATTGATGCCACTCTGTTGTGAATGAAGTGAATGTGAATATAAAAACCAGCTGGCTTATCTCTGGCTTTGCTCTCCACAGCTATTCACATTCATTCATGTAGTGAGGTGATGCCATTAGTGACTCTTGTGTTACAATGGCAGTCTCTGGTGGCTGTGACTCTGAGGTATGTTCATGAAGCCTGTTTAGACCTCAGCCAATTATGAAGGGATGAAGGGACCAAAGCCATCCTACAAGAGAAACGAGTCTTCAGCTGACATCTCCTCAGCCATTATAGCATAGACTTACTTAGCAAAGCATTTCCAGGAGAGACATTTCTTTCTTGGAACAAGTTCATGATGATCTGTGCTGCAGGGCTGCACACTCCGCTCACTGACACCTCCTCTCATACATTTCCTTTAAACCTCTTGTTCTTGTTCTTGCAGAATTATTATCTCACTGATAATGTCTACAAGAGCAATGGCCATGTGTGTAACTGAATGGCAAGTCAGCATTTTAGAACAGTAGTATAGTAATGAGTCATTAAAAGAATGGGATTAGTGACAAAATTTACTATAATACAATTGTGAATTTTCTGTTGGTGCTGAACTGAAAAGTTCTCATGTGCACTAGCTCAGTATGTTATGCCAGTTGCTAACTAAAAAATCTGGAATGCATGGCCTTCCTTGAAGAAATTTACAGCTGCACATCCAGGTAGGGGTAAACAAATGGAAATATTACCACAATTTTGAGGAATAGAGCAGACTGGCCTCTTCAGCATATTGAGAGGCTGGCTGTTGTCAAATGAGTTTAATACTAGGGGAAGGCCTTTTTGTACCAGTCTTTGTGTTAAATGGGAAATCTGAAGGATAACTAAATCAGAAGAGTTCTTCCCACAGATGGCTTAAAAAGCTTAAAACATATAGTTTTAGACATTAAAACTGGACAATGGATGCAGTTGCATAATGTGGGTCAAGTGTTTCCATATCAGAAGAGAGGGTTGAGATAGGCTGTGAAGATTGAGGGAATTCAGACAACAGTATCAGTAGAAGGAGAAGCTGCAGAGACTGAGTTAATGAACAGGTTAAGTGGCCAAAAGCGTAGAACAGAAGATCAGCCCTAACTTAGCACATGAATGGCTATGGCAGGGAAAGGCTGTGCTTGTGAAGCAATGGTGGGGAGGCAAAAGGATGCCTGAATGGGAAAGTCCTGCTGTGCAAAGAGCCTGCAGCTCCTAAGCCTGATTCTCTGAGGCTCTGGGAACAGATTAGCCAAGGGGGAGGCTCGGCTTACTAGGACAGAGTTCTTACAGCAGTAAACCTTCCTATGTATTATGGTCACTGCTGGTCTAAAACATGAAATACAAACAAATTCCTACAGCAATGAGTCTAGCAGCATGTCTAGTGACTGTAGCATTTCAGACTCACTGATTTTATTAATTAATTGTAAGTCTGTTGACAAAATGGAATGCAGAACCCAATGCATTGGGTGCCTAAATTTGGTAAAGTGGTGATGTGGAAAGTTAACTTCAGGATGGAATCTGCTCCTGCAAATGCACAAAACGTACATCCAGATCAGCATATTTTACCAAGATGTAGCTCACAAGGGAAATGCTAAGGATATAAACCACCATTCCATGGGCCTGCTCTGGAACATGGACAGATAGCTCTAATGGCTCCTGCAGCTGCAGGGCTGTCCCTCAGTGTAGGTGTAGGTAGTGAGCTGCAGCTGTTGTTTCAGAGAACTCAAGGTGCTCACACATCCATGACTGCCCCTCTTAAGCTGTAGGATGACAGCTAGACTGGGTGTTAGATGGGGGATAGTTACTTGGGGTTTGGACTAGAGGGTCATTAAATCCCTTCCAACCCAAACAACTCTATGCTTCTTGGACTGCAAGGCCAGCAAGGCCATTAAGCAGGAGATCTGAGATATTGACTTCTTCCCTGCAGAATAGCCCAGCTGCAGCAGAGGGCAGCCAAAGTAGGCTGCTGATTTTGGGGACTCTCTCCAAGGAAGCCATGCCTGTAAATCTTGAGCAAAGCAATCAAATCTGGGTGCTCCCCTGTCCTGGGAGTGAAGGATGTGACACACTTTGTTTCAAAAGAGTGCAAGCTTTTGCAGGGACTTTCATTTTTTTGCAATGGCTTGAGAGTGTCTACCACACCTAGTTGTTTCGTTTTCATGGAGGAATATCTTCGTTTTAATTAATACGGATCAATTATTTACTACCCTGATAGATCTAACAGCACTGTTTGTCAAAACTGCTGGAAGACATGAATGGCACAGCAGGATAAATTCTGTTCATGTCCAGAGTTTTAGGTCCTGAAGTTTGTGGGTTTAGAAAATGTAGACCCCTTCACGATTAGGCACTAGCTGAGTGGGGGTTGTTAGGGCAGCAGCTTTCAGTTTCTGTGAGTGCTCCTCAGTTAAGTACCTTACCCAAGGTGTCAGAGGGAGACTGTGAAGGGAGGCAAAGGCATCCAGGCTTTCCATATCCTTGGCTACTGTCTAAAACTGTAGACTGTGTATTTGTTTAGTATTTTTCATTGAGGATACATATTAACAGAAAAACACAAAGCATAACTGTGTTAAAGGAGTTTATCTGAAACGTCTGGAGTGTAAGAAGAGCCCAGTCAGCTGTTTAGACATCCTTAAAAAGAGGAATAGCCAGGAAATGCATTTTGCAATGGAGTGATATCGAGTAAAAATATCTAAAGTATTAAGTACTTTTAAAGTCTCCACTCAGAACAAAGGTAAGAGAGAAAGGCATTTCTTGAACTATTTTAGCATGAGTCAAAAACTTTAGGGCCATTGTGAGATCTGTGGTGGTAGAATTGTTTTTATTCTTTTTTTTAGAAAAATACTTTAGAAAATAATCAAGTAATTGTATTTATCAGATCAAATCCCAAACCGATTGCACTTAAACATTTTTCTGTTTCATGATCAGCTTGGGTTTTTCAGTACTGAGAAGCACACTGATGTGGAAATCATTCAAGCTTATGCTTATCAAATGCATGTTGAGTTCTTTGTGAAGATTTGATGTTTTATACAAACACTGATTAGAATTACTGAGGACAAACAGGGTCCCCAGAAGGGACAGAGCTGGAGAGCTGGTATAATGTAGACCAGCTGCTGAAGTGTTCAGGATGCCAAGAGCATAACAGGGTTTCCTTCAGTCCCAGCTGGTCTGCACGAAGGGAAGGGTTGGCTTGGAGGCTGTGACTTAGAGGCCTTCCCTCCTCAGTAAGCACAGGAATTGGCTTTTCAGCCCTTCAGCCTCCGTGGAGACAGCCCCAGGTGGCAGTGGGACGGGACACGGGATCACAGAGATTAGCCCTGCGTGTGGCAGCAGGCTGCAGACATCTGAGTTTTTAGCTGACAAGTATTAGGCTCAAGAAATCATTTTCATTTCTTGCAGAAATGTTTCTATCTTTATCAGGAGCTGGGAACTTTTATGTTCTTAGCCATGTCTATAAATACTGAAAACAGTGAGGATTTTCTCCTTTGAGACATCTCTATTTTTAAGAACACAGTTGGTAGTCACAGACATCTCATCGACACAACTGCTGCGCCAGCAGTAGCACCAGTACAGGTGCTATTCCTGCAGCCCAGCAGTGATTCCAGGCTGGAATCACTGCGACAGGCAGGGCCTGACTCCTCCCTGCCCACACAACAAGGGGTCGGCAGCAGCGACTGCAGCACCCACAGAACCGAGCCAGCTTTTGTCTGAAGGTTTGATCTGTGCATGGCATGTCACTGATTCCTGCAATGGAGCACTCTCTAACGAGGCTCTTGAAGAATGGGTAAAAAGGCAAAATATGGGATTTTCCTGTGAAATGCATGTTTTAAAATGTCACTGACATGCAGAGATCCCTCTAATTTTTAGGGGCTGCTGAATATGCAGAATTTATGCTCATATTGAGTGAAGTTATCAAGATGTAGTGCTGGCAATGCCTACAAGCACCAGAACTGTATTTACCAACAGCATCACCCTGCTGTACCAGTGATCCCATCTTTGACTCTCCCAGGGGAAGGGAAGAATTGGCTCTTTGCCCAAAATCACCACACAGTAACTACTGGCACAGCAGTTAACTAATAAATTAGTACCTGATGAGATGTGTTTTTGTTTGTTGCAACACACACGTGCAGATGCACATCCCATGGGTGGTGGTGGGTGTGGGGGCCTCGGGAGTCACCAGGGACCACTGGGGACCCCTCAAACAGGCCTTGCCTCCCCTATGTCTCCCAGACCCTCGGGTGGGCACCACCTCCCACCGCCACACTTCCTGAAAGGCCAAAAATCACAGAATCACAGAATTGTTAGGGTTGGAAGGGACCTCTGGAGACCATCTAATCCAGCCCCTGCCAAGGCAGGGTCACAGGAACGTGTCCAGATGGGCATGTCTCCACAGAGGAAGATTCCACGACCTCCCTGGGCAGACTTTTCCAGTGCTCTGCCACCCTCAATGTAATGTTCTTCCTCATGTTGAGGTGGAACTCCTTGTGTTTTTGTTCATGGTCACTGCTCCTGTCACTGGGCACCCCTTTAAAAGCCTGGCACCAGCCAGGCGCTTCAGGCTGGAGGAGACTGAGGGGAGACCTCATTTCAGTCTCCAACACCCTCATGAGGGGAAGTGGAGGGGCAAGTAGCAATATCTTCTCTCTGGAGACAGGATCCAAGGGAATGGCTTGAAGCTGTCAGGGGATGTTTAGGTTACGTATGAGGAAAAGGTTTTTCACCCAGAGGTTGGTTGGACACTGGAACAGGCTCCCCAGGACAGTGGTCACATCACCAAGCCTAAGAGAGTTCAAGAAGCACTTGAACAATGTTTTAAGGCACATGGTGAGACTCCTGGGATGTCCTGTGCAGGGCCAGGAGTCGAACTTCTTGACCCTGATTGGTCCTTTCCAACTTAGCGTATTCTACGATTCTGTGATCCTCTTGGCACCTGCCTTTCACATACTTATATACATTAACGAGATCCCCTCTCTGTTTTCTCTCGACTGAACAGGCCCAGCTCCCACAGTGTCTTCTCATACATTCTCATTCATTCGGAGATGCTCCCGACCCCACATCATCTTTGTGGCCTCCGCTGGACCCTCTCCAATAGCTCCTTGTCTTTCTGGCACTGAGAAGCCAGGAACTGGACGCAGCAAATGAAAGTGAGCACAAACACACACAGACAATCACTAATACATTCTCGCGGCGGGAAGCACAGGGACGCGGCGATGCCCCTGCCGCGGTGCCCGCGCTGAGGGGCGGCGGGCGGCGCATGCGCGGCGGAAGGGACTGGGGGCCACCGCCTCCTCCCTCCC
>VZTZ01008916.1:727787-806387 GCA_013400955.1 Drymodes brunneopygia | reverse complement strand
GGGAGCCGACCCCGGCCCGGCGGGAGGTGCGGGTCCGCGTTGGTGCCCGGGAGAGCGCCGGGGGCCCGGGGCAGACGCGGGCGTACGCAGCGCTGGGGCTACAATGGGCTCCGGCTCGGGGGGAGCGGAGACGGGGGCGGCGCTCAGACCCCACGGGCCATTGCGTGGCTGGAATCACACGGGCTTTGTTCGAACGTACGAAAAACTTGTGTTATTTTTTTAGTGCTCTTAAAGGTAATAACCCCTTCCTGAGAGTGCAGCGAGAAGGCCAAATGCCTTTGGTAGCTGGTAGCACACAATGAAGCGGTAGGGTTTGATTCTGCTTCAAACGTGCCTGTGCAGACCACAATAACAAAAAGTTGAGGAAAATGCCTCCTGTCCTGAGTGGATCGTGCGTACGGCGAACAGTTTCGGTTTAATCTCTGTGGCAGTTATTATGCAAAGATTTTCGTTTTTTGTTTTGGCATTGTTTTCTTTCCTGTATTTCCTAAGGTCAGACTCCTATTTCCTTGAGAGAAGATTAACATATTTGATACAGTTTTATATTCTTACAGTTTGTAGCAAGATGGCTTAATACCAAAATGTGCAGCGTGTTTGAGATGTGATAAAGAGGTGCTTATCACCTGATTTCAGGATGCTTTTTTCTGAGCAATTAGATGCGTATGAGCAACGAGAATCGGTAAAACTCTTAAATCGCCTAATATTCACTTACATGCTGCATGTTAACAAAATACTTTGAGGTTTATTTTACTTTCTCTTTGTTGCATCTCCACTGAGAGGTCAGGCCTTCGTAGTTGCAATGAGCTGATGGTGTAGCTCTTCAGGTATGTGGGATATGAATGCATTCGAAATATAATTACTATGCCATGTTACCATTTTTACATGTAAAGCATAGTATTTTGTTATATTTAGTGACGTCTAGGTTTAAAACCAGATGTTAACAACAGTCACAGTTCTGTTGAGAAGCTGAGGGAAATGTTGCCTACTTTGCTCAACAGCTCGGTGTCAACGCGAATATAAATATGCTAGGGAAGTGGGAGAAGGAAACTCGAATAAAAAGGGAAATGCTAATTTAGTGGTGATGTAGTTTGGGTTATATGCGTGGAAATGACACCAAATCACCTGACAGTTTTCTGAAGTGTTCAGAGTTGAAAATTTGGAATTTGGCCAAGCAGAATGGTTAGTAGGCAAATGCATGTGAGAAACTGCTTGATAATGCACATTCTGCAGTTTATTTTGTGGATGTTGCACGTAGGAAAGTCCATGTTATCTGAATACTACTTTTTCTGCATTAATAATAATTTTTGTTTCTTTTTTTCCCCCTGTAGTATCTCTCTGTAGTACTGAGTCTTTTTCTTCTGTGTTAGGGATGTTGGCACAGTGCTGAGGCAATTGTAATTGTATCTGGTATCGTGATTGAGCTAATAGTGCAAGCAGTTGGCTGAAAGAGCTGGGCTTGCCTGTCTTTTTATGAGAAGATGTCTCTTGTTATGACAGTATATATTAAATCTTACACTGGATTGTGGAGTACACTGAAGGCTTTATGTAGCTGTTTTCCTTGGGTGTTTCTCTGCAATGTTCTCAGTGGGCCAGATGTTGCAGATGTTTAGGGCAAGTATGTTAACAGAACATCAGCTTGCTGAATACTGTGAACTAGATCTGATTTTTAAACAGCACTTTCTAGTTCACTTTTAGATAGTGCCCCCTCTCCTTTGTTTAGTGATATTTGAGTGTGTACTGAATAATCAGCATGTGTAGAAGCATTCTCCTTGATAAATTAATCTTTTTCTTTGTACGGTGGTTTCCAAAACCCCAAAATTATTAGACCAAGTTTTTATACACAGAGGCAAGTAAGCCAGTAGAGGATTTGAATTCCTGCCTGTATGTCTTCCTGCCTTTTTTTTTTTTTTTGATGTGGAATTATATGAAAATTAACTGTCTATTGCACTAAAAAGAAATCTAAATTCTCTTGAATATTAAATTCTGTGTTAAGAATCTCCTGTAAAACAAGCATTAATACATTGTATTTTCTTTCTAAAAAGTTCGATAGAAACTCTACAGAGGAAACAACATAAGGCAGTAGACATGATGTATAAATGCTTCTCATTGCATGTATCAAAAGTGTAGGTATGTAAGACAATTATCAGTCTTCTTTCTCTTCAAATAATTTAAGTGAAAATGTTTGCCTCGTTCTGGGATTTCCCGACCCATAGCATAACTGTTGTCTTGCTTATTCCACATAATGCAGCAATTCCAGTGTTGCCATAAAGCCAGGGCCCAGACCTTCGTCTTGGAAATGGGGCAAGAAATCCTTCATTTAAAAGCTCCTGTCACAAATAATACCAATTGTGTAGTGTTGCTGGTCATGAAGTTGGAGGTACTTCACAGTCATATAGCGGAAAAGCATTTTAAACTACATCAAAACATGTAAAGGATTTGGTTCTAGCTGCTTCAGTGTAATTTTAAACAAGTTGTTTACAATTTCTACGATGGCCTGCATGCTGAAACTTTACAGCAAGGTTTAGTTTGGATCCCACTCAGAATACCTGCTGTGGCTTTTAGAATAGTAGCCAGGAGTTGGTATGTGAAATGTTTAGCTTACAAATAAAGACCACCTATCTCTAAAGATTATATTTCATTATTGCTTAACAGATATTTTTTTCTAAACATGGCTATTTAAGAGCAGTTGTAGGTATGTGGTAGAAATACATCTGAGGAGGTTATGACGACCATCTTAGCAGTTAAGAAGGAAATGCAAAACTATAGCAAAAGCATCTCAGTTATAATCCACATGTGACTTTTTTGCCAGTTCTCTGTATAGGTGTCTGTTTTCACTAAACTTGAGTGGTGATTTGATCCACTGTCTTCTGCAGGCTGTGTTAAAAACACATCTGCAGCCTTTCTAGGCAGGCTTATTTTTTGACAACAAGTATTTGTGTACATTGGATTAAGTAATCTGGTGTACATATTGTAGTTGTTATTATTTTTAATTTAATTTTTCACCCAACTCCAGGATACGTTGCCTCTTGCTTCAGTAAGGTATTGGCAAAAGTCTCAGTTACAGGTAATAGTTCTGGTTTTCTGTCTTTCCATATAATGCTTTGATTATGTAAATGCTAGTGGAAGTAAGTGGAGTCATGTCAGTTCAGTCTGTGTTCATAACTTTGCTCTTAGATTTCATCCATGTTTTTTCAGGAAGAATTTTGGGTGATGGATTGAACAAGTCATATAGTTATTTTGCATGGCTGATACGAAGTTTCATGTAGAATTAGATCATAAATCTCTTCAAAGAGGAAGTGAGTTTTTAAAAGCTGCATTAAGTTCTGTAATTCTTCACATGTGTGTATTGATTAAATACAAAGCTAGACTTGCTGGAAATGACTTTGTGTAGTTGTTCTAAAAATAAGGAGTCTGGCTTGACTCACTTTTTCAAGTATATTCTGTTTGTCTCCTTTATGATATACATTGCTTAAATTTTAGTTCTGACATGCTAAAATGATGAGTTAATCCCGTAGTCTGAAGCAAAGTTGCAGAATTCATGTTACTACAGTATTTTGACAATAAGCAAATATCTACTGTAACAGTTCTGATAAGACAAAGTAGCTTTAGATCTTGCATTAGTCAAAAAACCAAGATTGTTCAAGATTATAAAAATAGACTCCTACCATGTAACTGTCTGTATATTATATTTTTTGTTAAAGGTGCGACATTTGATAGTCTGTAAGACTCAGTGAATAAGGTAGAATTGTTTAGAGGGATTAAAGGAATGGTTTGTCTGTATTTGAGATCTAAGTGTTGTATTCTGATTAAATGTCTATTCACATATCTTAGATTTTAATTGGATTTACCACTTTCCTTTAGCATAAAAACTAAGACATTTCTTGGACTTGAATATTTTTTTCTCCCTACTTAGTTTAGATTGTAGGTGTTATTTTGGGTTTTATTTATGTCCATTCACATACCAAAAGGTTGATAATACATCAGTTATGGTACATTAAGAATGTGTAGCAATCATTAAGTGTGGGTGTTGAGGCAGGAACAGATTTTTTTTTTCCTGAGAGGATTTTGTTGATACCAAAGTGTTTTGCTGTTGTAATTTATAATTGTTTTAGGCCAAGTCTTAAATGTTTCATAAGTGAGCTGATGAATTTAATTCTAATCTGAGTCCGAAATCTTTATTTTGTGGAGACCCCCAAATGTACTGTTGTGTGGGTTGGAGACATTTAATGTCAATTACTATGTTAGAATGTTATGTGGCTTAACACATTTGAAAGAACAACTGAGGCTGGGGTGTAGTTGAGATGTAGTTCAGATAGAGAAGTTAGTTTTCTGTTCTATTTTGCTACTTAGTCTACTAATTATAGAATCAGACACAGCAGTATAACTGAATTAGTGGTTTTACACATCATGCTGGGTAATAATGTAAAAGAAACTGCTGCCTTTGTGATTGAAAATTGTATTTTGATTTTTTTTTAGCAAGGAAATACGTGGGCAAGCATTTATAATGTATGGAGCTCTACCATTTTAATATATTGTTTTGTAAAAAACTCTGTGACGCTTTTTTTTCTTTCAGAGTCCTAGTTTGGCAGTGGCATTTAAGATTTGAGGTTTAAACCAGTAAACATATTTCCCAATAAATATTGTTCTTGTATTGCTTGGACTTTTTTTCCTCCAGTCCTAATTATAAGAGCTATATTTATAAAGATATGTAGGAAAACCTTTTATGTTCTCAAGAGTTTTTCTTTTTAGCTTTCAATGTGGAATGAGCATTCCTTGTGTCCTCTTAGGCATGAATGAAGTGTCCTGGCTGGAGATCAGAGGCAAGATGACTGTGAACATTGGTCAGGAAGCCAGTGGGGTTGGAGTAGGAACAGTAGCTGCAGTAACAGCAGGGCCCAGTTCGGGTGGAAACACTCATCACACCATCCCTGTAACTGTGGTGTCAGGTGCTTCCAGTATCCAGGTACCCCTCAGTGGATATTTATTCTCCATGCCACAGTTGGAATTTCTTCAGCAGCAGGCTGGAGGGCAGCTGTGTGTCCGGCAAACACTGCTGGCCTACAGGAGATGGTGTTCATGTAGGGCATTGATTTGTTTTTCGTTGGAACAGTTGCTGTGTTTTGTGTCAAATCCAAAGAACAATATGTGTGAATTAAGCTGCTTTTTCAAGGCTGTGATATTACAAACTCTAAAACTTGCTGTTAATTTTGTTAAAGAAGTTATTAATGAAACTGCATAAAACCATTTTGCAATGTTCAGTTGGAACCATTTGTTTAACTTGCATAAGCATTCCATGTTTCTCTGAGTACCTGTTTTTTATCAGAGCATGATAAAATAATTCGTTTTGAATTTATGCAAAGCCATTGGTTCAGTTTGAAAAGTCACTCACTCCTGGTAGGCTTTATGAGAAGTAATATGCATTTAGTACTGAGTCATAGTTGTTACACTTAGAGATAAGAATGTTTTATTCAGGTGAAATAGAAGTAGAATTAAGTGTAAATTGAAATGTAACTCTCCTTTTGCATATGGTAACCTAGAAGAAAAAAAAATCCAGTTTTAAGCCTTTTGCCCTCAAATGTTTGATACAGCTTCCCAAGTTTCTTTTAAAAACTTTTGTTTGGATTTGAATTACCTTCTCCCCCAGGATTCTGGTAGTGTGCCACAGTTTAAGTCCACAAGGAACTTTTTGTACCTTCCCAAGCCCAAGGACATAGGGACTGTACTCAAAAAAATGTAGTAAGTATAGGAGCAAATGTAAATAAACAAAATTTGCTGACCTTACAGACAGGAATGCCTGTTGTGTCTTCATCTTTTTCTTCACCTGTTCTTTCTCATTCTTTAATTTCTTTTGGCATTTTGTTTCTGGCATTCACCTTTTACTATTTTCTTCCTCTTATATTGACCTACATATCAAAATAGAAAACCTTTTACCTGCCGTCCTGCTTCATGCTGTATCACATTCTTTATTACTTGTACAGAAGCCATAAAGCAGTTTTGTAAATCTAAAATTCTACAATATTTTATTTGCTCATTTGGATACACTTCCTGAGAATGAAAATAATGAGTTTCTCCTTGCTAGTGGAAGTTGCACAGGTAATGGCACTGATTTTTCACTAGCATTTCTCAAGGCTCATATGTAGTATAGGTAAAATTACTCACAGATAAGTAAATGCTGAATAACAGTTGCATCTCCCTTCTGCCACCTGCTTTCCATCCCCAGTGATCAAATCCAACCCTTTATCAGCAGCTTTGTTTAGTTCAGGTCCATCCAAATACTTCTGGATTCATCTGGCAGGTAAATGTCACGAACCTCTTATGTGTTTTCTGGTTATTTGAATGGGGGATGCAGGAGAATTACTCTGAATTTTTGAAGTGCTTCAGTGGTTCTGTGCATTGTGAAGATTTGGTGAAGGGGAAGCTACTCCTTGCTGTGCATTATCCATGTGGGAATAGTATCTAGCTTACTGTAATCATCATCATCTTATGCTGTCATTTTTTGACTCATTTGCTCTCATTCTTCTGTAGCAATATAAGCCAGCAGAAATCAAGGACAGATCAGGGGACTTCTCCACTTCAATTCTTTGATTTGAGTTCTGTGTACCAGTGTTCTTTGAGATTTAGTTAGGATGGAGATTACTGTTTTATTGAGGGTGTTTTGGTTTTTTTGGTGGGTTGGGGGGAGTTCTTGTTTGTTTGTTTTTTGTTTTGGTTTTTTTTTTTTAAGAACAGAAAACTATAGAGTTAGAAGTATAAAGAAATGGGTTTTCTAAAGTCTGTATTTATGCAAACAGTGAAAGGAGTTTAGCTGGGATTATGTTCTGTGTCTGCTACACAGTCTGTGTAGGTTAATCTATTAAAGACAGAAATTTTTTGTGCATTCAAAGAAAAAATGGAAAGAAAACGAATAGAAGCAAATATAGTAGAGAAACATCTTGTCATGTCTGATGTTCAAAGACTCACTGAATGGTTTGGGTTGGAAGGGACCTTAAGGATCATCCAGTTCCAACCCTCCCCCCCGCCACCGTGGGCAGGGACACCTTCCCCTAGATCAGGTTGCTCAAATCCTATCCAGCCCAGCCTTGAGCACTTCCAAGGACAGGGCACACACAACTTCTCTGGGCAGCCTATGCCAGCGCCTGACCATACAGTAAAGAATTTCTTCCTAATACCTGCTATAAACCTGCCCTCTGTCAGCCTTTTACCTTTGCCCTATCCCTCCATGCCTTGGTCCAGCCTTCCTGTAACCCCTCTGGGTACTGGAAGGTGCACTAAGGTCTCCTGGGAACCTTCTCTTCTCCAGGTTGAACAACCCCAGCTCTCCACCAAAACCCCAAGAACTTCTCCCCAGCATTGCACTCCATCCAGTCTTCCTGGGATTCTCTTCTGACTAGTAAGTCCCATGAGCCTGATGTGGTAACTGGTGGATTTAAGTAAATACAGAATGTGGAAAAACCTTGTATCCACTTTCATACTGGAAGATACCTGATACTTTTTGACTGACAGTGAATGATACATAGATGCGAGTTGAAACAGTTGTTTTTGGGAGCAGTGAGACAAACAGATCAGCTTGACTGGAGTCACTGATGGATTGTTAAGAATCTTCAAATTAGGTAAAGTGCTAAAGAAGCTCAGTAAGAGAATAAGAAGTTGGTAAATGTACTTCGTTAATTGCAAGAAATTAATTCCCGGGAAGAGCAGGAATTTCAAAACATTATCTTGGTTTTCTGAAAGCCATCTGAAATATTTTCAGAAGAACTGAACATAAGGCAAAACAATGTCTTTAGTAAAGATAATTATTTGTCTAGTAGATATTTAATTTTTACTGTGATTGAAAGATTGAGGAATTGCTTGTCAGTGTCCCTGATAAGGAGTTATTGAGGAATGAACTGTGGGAATTATCACTGAAGTGTCAATAGTTGGAAGGCAGTTCATGCCATTGATACGATGCTTTAACTTTTTGTCAGCTCTGAAGTGATCATGTACTTGGATTAGAAGATTCCTTCCAGCTGAAATATTCTATTATATGTTAATTCACAGTAGCATTAGAGGTCTTTGATAGCCCAGGGAAAGATCAAGTGGGTTATCCTGGAGATCCATGATAGTATTGAGGCTTAATGTACCCTAATTTGGAAATTATCAAGACTAATGGAAGAACTCCAGGTGGCACACACATTTAAGAGAAGAGCAGGAAATTCAAACACACCATGTGGGATTGGATTCAACACTTGGTTGAAATGGAAAATTCTTTTTGCTAAGTGTACACTTGACAAATTGGTGTCCAAATTAACCAGCTACTGGCTTGGAACTGACATCATCTTACAGAACATTTCAGCATAAGAGACACAGAAACATGCAAATTGGTCATGTTTTCAGTCTGTTGTGTTCTTCTATGGCTGCTTCAGCTGTAGCAATAAAAATTGAAGTGATGGATGACATTTACTAGTAGCCAGCACTTCAGAGTCTTGAACTACTTTGCAGGCAGAGGGGGAGGCTCTAAACAATTCTTCTATGGCAGCATAGAAGAGGGCAGAGGCTAGAGGAGCATGGTTTTACATGGGCGGTGATAGCCAAAAATCTTTGGACACTCAGCTGAATAGCAGTGCATGCACAACTCCTCAGTACAAGATGTCAAAGCCAGTGTTGTTAATTTGAGTCAGGACACCACCATTATGGTCAGCTTCCATATTAAAACAGTAGTGACCATCCAGTCACTGACAAGGGTAGGTATAAACTCCTTAATCTAGAGATAATCATCCCTGACTCTCATTAATCTTTCTTTAAATTATTTAATAGTGAAAAGAGTTATAAAGAATAATGAACTAAGTATAAAAATTATTTCACTTGAGCTTTTGATGTGTTTTTTTCCCTCAATACCAAAAAAGCATTTCAGTCTCTGGTCGTAGAGTGTTTGAGAAAGACTTCTGTGTGCTGTGACATCATCCTTTTGTTCACATCCCCATGGGGTTGCAGATAGGTTAATGATCTGTTGGTCATTAGTTCACATCATTTCAGAAATTAAGGATTGTCTAGGATACAAAGGCTTAGTGATTATCTGTGGGTATGTAATATTTGGAGTTACAGAGAAGAAGATTTTTGTAAACTCAGGATGTATCTAGGATGTCAGACTACTTGCAGATGTTCTTCCCACATGCTGAAGCAAAGAGCTACAGCAGTATGATACTGCCCAGGCTCCTTGTCCTGTCTTTTCCTAGTTCAGTCCATCCACTTCCCTTCCTCATGGCAAAGGTAGTTAAACACTTCATTAGTTTAATCTAAATACTTAGGGTTGTGAATTTTAACCTGACCTGGGTGTCTTTGCTTCTTGCTTCTGAAGAAGCAGGAGTTGATAAGCAAGACTGACAGGGAAAAGCTTTGGCTGTAGCAGCCTTTTCCAAAAATCCAAAGGGTAGTGGTGCTATAAACAAAAGAACATAAATTGTGTTTTTACACGAAGTTTCAGTTGAGCAGCAGTTGCTGCAACTCATTTGTGTTAGAATTGACAAACATCTCAAAGTTTTGTGAGTAGCTGCCATGACAAAGAAAAACCCTTCCTTGGAGGGAACAAAGGGAGGAGTCTTACTGAGTTCAAGAGCTTTTTGGCACTTCTGTGGTCTGGAGGAGAAGCTGTACGTTTCAGTTTTTGCAAGTATACATCCTGACCTCCGTGGGAGGTGGTCTATAAGAACTAATATAGCCATGAGAAAATGTATAGATGCTATTAAACAAAATGTGCAAATATTTAACAGGATGAAACGGACAGTTCCTAGCAAAAATTCTGCCTTGGTTTTAATAAGATTATTTTGTTTGTTGTTCAAATAAGATAGACTAATATGTTTGTGCAATAGAAATTGGGAAATCATTTTCCCATATGAGACCTCACAGTCATGTAACCCATCCCTTGAAACAATGAACATAATCTCTTCATTCAAATTGAGAACAACATAATCTGTTTCCTGACCTTACAGTGGGAATTGCATTTTGTCAATCATTAGTTCCTCCTTGAATAGATTTTACTTAAAACTGTCCCTAGAAATCGAAATATGCTTGCAGTCCATTTTTTAATTTCTTATCTATGTCTGCAACTTCTACTTCAGTTTAAAAGTGAAGTGTGAAATATAACTGTTTTTAAATGATTTCAAAATAATCTTCATGAACAGATTTTTTAAAGACTTGTTCAAGTGTTAGTCGCCTATACAACACATAAATACTTTAGTTGCTAATTTTTCATTGTAAAAGCTCAAGTTTTATCTTAGCTGATTGATGGGGTTGTTCTCCCTGTTAACATCCCTCTGAAGCTGTTCTGAAGCTCATTTATTTCTGTTTTCTGCAAGCAACAAGTTGTCTAGCAACTTTTTTGTGAGTAGTATCTTTCTGTGCTTGGGTTTGCACTGGTTTAATTTTGAGTTTTCTGGTGTCATCCATTAGTTCCAGTAGCATTTAGCTCCACCAAACTAGAAACCTAGATTATGGTTGTTGAATGTATGATTTAAGCAGCTTCTCAAACTTGCAAATAACTAAGACTTTTCAAGCCTCACAAGCTAGGAAAAGAAATCTTAGACTGAAAGGATTTTTCCATTGTGCCTAGAGGAGAGCTGAGGGGGAGGGCATTTGATTCCTGTTTTAGAAAACCTGTTCCCTGTTAAAACATCTTGTTTAGTAAGTTCCTGGTGAGATTTTTCTGTCACACTAGTGTTCTATGATATGGGGCAAATACTGTAAGTTTTTCAGGTGAATTACAAGGTTGGGCCTTTTTTTCTGTTAAAAAAAATTAAATGTCTTGCAGCTTGCTTAGTGAGATATCACCTTACTGCCTGCTTGAGACTCTCAGTTCTGATAGTAGACATAGGGGGAAAGAGGAAATGTGTCTGTCTTTCCCCTCTCTTTGATATGAAGTAGCTGGAAAACGAGCATTTTGTGATGTATGGCAACGTGGTTTCATGTATTTGGACTGAAAGTAAAGCATTGAGAAATTTTTGGTGATATACTTTAAAGACAACCCTAGCTAGAGAGAAGAAAATTACATTACAGCATTGAATTTTGCTGATACTTAGTTTGTATTTTTAGTATTTTCCAGCGTGTAGTACATGGAATAGACAGCTTAATGTGAACAGTCATCAGGGCAGGAAAAAGGAGAGTAACTGCAGTCACCTGACTGTGCAGACAAGTTTGTTCTGTGTGATTTCTGTTCTTTAGAGACTTTTTCTTAATCACTCCTTCAATCACATTTGCTGTTTCTGAGTGTCTACACAGTTTCTGACTCTTTCACCAGCATTTTGACCTGCAAGTGATGGTTTCGGCCAGTGAGGAACTTGACCGGTTCCCCTCACTACCTATTGTTTCATGTGGTGTCAAGTGGTGAACTGCTACCTCCTACATGTGCACTTAGTGTTAGCTGTGTCTTCATTGAATATCTTCACAGGTGTCCTTGTGCTTTCCAACATACTCCTTTGTATTTCCACCTGCCTTGATGTCTCCAAATACCTGGCAAGCATTGTCAAATGTCTTCATGTGAATGACTGCTTTATTCTCACTTTACCAATTTGGTTTCTGGTTGTATCAGTCCTTGTAATGTCTTACGCTTAGAGTTCTTTGAAGCAGAGTCCTTCATACTTTAGTGCTTATTCAATAATTAGCATAGGGAGAGCCTGGTTTGATACTAGAGCAAACAAATAGCATGTGGTCAACTGTGCATTATCTTGGATTTACATACATAGATAAACTGCTTTGTGCTTGTGCAGCAGTGGCTCTGCACAGAATCCGTTCAGGTCTGTGAGGAATTACTGGCAGCAGCATAACCCTGAACAGTGGTGCTGCTTCCAGAGGGAGTGTGAGCTGGGAGCAGCCTTGGAGCACGAGAGTGGGAACCAGAGACCTGAGCTGGTGGTGTATGGAGCCAGCTGGAGTTCTTTTGCATTCATTCCCATGTGCTCCAGGTTTTAGGTGAGACTGTGAGTGAGGCCTTGTTCTAAACGTGTTTATTGTGTGATTGTGGAGTTTTGTCCTAAAGTTAAAACTTGTTTTAGGCATTCTAGGAGAGTTTTGCATGACATCCAGGTGGTGGGAGCCGGGAGACTTGGCTAAAAATGGCTGCATATAGGCATTCAAGCATTTTGCATTTGCAGCACATTTCTTGATATGTTCTTATTCATTTCCTTACATTATTCATGGTGTCAAGAAAATAAAAATATGGATTAGTGTTAGTTCCTTTGCTTAATCTAAGTTCTTATCTGCGGGTTTACAATGCTGTTTGCCTTTTTGTTTTTATGCAATTTAAAATTGGTGTTTTTGAAAATATGACTCCGCTGTATTGCACAGAGGAGCTGCATTTAGCTTTCTGAGCTACCTTGATTTGGTACCAATTACATTAAAGTTAGGGTGAAGAAGGCCCTTGTGTGTCTTTGTGAAGAGTTATATGAAAGCTTTTTTTTTCTCTTCAGTGTAAAGACGAAGAGAAAAGCAAAGTGGATAAATAGTGAAGGGAAGCAGACAGGAAGCATGTAGTTGGGTAAATGATTTCAGGGAATACTTTATTTTGTGTGAGAATGAATAACCTAGAATTTAGACATCTAGCCAGAGATTTTGCTCATAAAATCACCATCTGATTTTTTTCAGTTGATAATTCAAATGTGGCTTGTTTTTATCCACAATTACTGCTTTTGCCTGCCATATGTACTGTGCCTGTTCATGTACTGATAGCAGCTTTTACATATAACTGCTCTTA
This sequence comes from Drymodes brunneopygia, assembly GCA_013400955.1. Lineage (NCBI taxonomy): Eukaryota > Metazoa > Chordata > Aves > Passeriformes > Petroicidae > Drymodes > Drymodes brunneopygia. The sequence continues at coordinate 793,666 of VZTZ01008916.1, read as the reverse complement.
AATTTCTAGCTTCTTAAATGAAAAAGTTGAAGTATTTGGCTTTAAATCCATTGAAGCACAGATGTATCAATATCAATCTTTGAACAAATTTTTGTTAAAAATCCTTTATCACTTCAATTTGAATTCTAGATAGCCTACTTAATTTTATTTTTTTTCTTTTGTTTACTGTCATTGGTGTAAAGTCTTTTGCATTATTTTAGACTTTTACTTCCTTTGAAGGATTATGCTAGGCAACATTTAATGAGATATTAATGTCCAAAACTAGGCTGCAACTCTTAGTGAATTAGAAGTGAGGCTGAGTTAAAGTAGTCTCTAGTTGGTTTTTTTAGAGTTGGCTGGTTTTTCAGCTTTTAGACAATTGTAGAAATCTATGGGTAGTTTAAATACATGATGTCCAAAGAGAACGTCCTTAGAAAATGGCTGAAATCCTTGATAACAGCAATTTCTTCAAATGTCCATTCACCTGCTATAGACAGATAAGTAGAAAACACATATGCTTCCCTATAGCAAAGGAGGAACTAAAAAAATACACTAAAAGAAACGTGTTTTACCATTCCCTGGCTCTCCTTGAGGTTATGCAGTTTAAAAGCTCGAAAACATTCAGGGTGGATTTTGAAGCAGACTGACATATACTTGAAACCATGGGGTTTTCCCCTGTTATTTTATGCTGAGGATACAGAGAAATTGTGTGTTGTGTCAGCACCTTCCTTTGCAAAAACTAGTTATTTGTAGTGGAATGAGGAGTCATGAGGAGTCTTTAAATTTCAAATTTCAAATTTTTGTTTTGTTTTATCAGGTGTTCAGTTCATTGCATAAGAACTAGGTAGTTTCATCTCTGGTTGTAGCATGCACTTTGAGAAGATCAGACTGTTGGTATTTCCTGGTTTCTTCTTGCCTGCTCAGGAGGAAATAAAAAAAACCAAACTGAAACCAAAAGGCCAACAGCTTGTTCAAATGGTACTAGATCATGAGGCAGAAGAAGCAATGATGCTAGAAACTTCTGAGCAGGAGAATTACTGGAAGAACTTTAGTTTTTCCATGTGGTATTACTGAAAATTATATCCTTGAGAAATTAATATTTTGTATGGTAAATGCATCTGCCATAATCAGGAGTAAACAAAATGAAGGTAAATGCCCTGAGGAAGGGGATTGTTACATATCAGTTGCTGAGGGTGGGAGGAATGTTTGTGATACCAACGCTACAATAACACAAAATAAAACTGTTTCCTGGAAATTCTGTTGGTGTGGCTTCTGGAATTTCCTCAGCCCCACTTTTAATAGGGGTGGGGTCTATGTGTATGTACGTACATATGAAATATTTTTCTTCATATAAATGATATTGTTTATAAATTAGTTATGTTACATGGGATTCCTTAAGATCACATTTTTTTTAAGACTGTGTTAAAACCCCATAATTTGTCAAACAGGAATTTAAAGTCTGGCTTTTTATTTTACTTATCAGACATTTGTGTAGGGGAGATGTTCTGTTTCAGAGTCCTTGGTAGTAAACAGAAAAGTGAAGATAGTTGAGATTTCTAAAGAAAACACATCAGCAAAAAGAGTACAGATTGCAATGTAGAAAATTAATTTATGGAAATTTTTACTTGATTCAAGGCCTGTGGGGTTCCAGTGTTCCAATTCTTATTAACATATTTAAGAAAAACTTGTTGACTCTATTAGAATGAAAGTTATGTTCCATTAATCATTACAAAATATACTGAGATAAATTGTCCCTGGTTCCTGCTTGTGTGTAGCTACTTTAGGATTTATTCAGTGTTTTCATCTTCAGAAAAGGCAAAGTTTTAAGCCTTTTTTATAGCATATTGCCTAGAGAGCACTTGAAGATCTTTTTTAAGTTTTTAAATTTACTAAATAAAGCTTTTGAATGAGAGCAAACGATGAAGTAATGAAGGCTGATGTTTCAAAACAGCAGCACATCAAATTAATGTCACACTTTTGTATAGAAGTAGCTGTGTACTACACTGACAGAACCTTCCTATGTAGAACAGGATAATAATGGTGTGACATTTGGCTCTTAAAGCACTAGCTACTGCTACCAGAAAGGTGATGCTGACTAACCAGCTTAACAAGAAGTGTAGATTTTTAAAATTAGAAAAAAAACATTTAGTCATGTGCATATAAGTAATCAGCACCAATTAAATTAAGCATGTTTAGACAGAAACTGCAACTCATATTTCATTTCACAGCTTTGTTTTCAAACATCTGAATATATTTAGTGTCTTTTTTGTTTCTGGTATATTTATGAAGGAACACTGAAGTGAGAGTTGCAGAATAATCTGTGCAGCAGAGGAAGGTGAAGAGTCTCACCAAATTACATGGGATTTATACCTGAACTATTTCATATTGAAGATTGAACCTGTACATTTTCTTGTATGAAAAATAGTTGTTCAGTTTGATTTCTGAGTAGTAAAGGACCAGTCATCCCCTTTTTTTAAGAATTACTTTTTTTTGTAGCTCATTTAAATAATAAACTAAAACATATATGGGAAATACTATTTTAATCAATTGTTTTAATTAAATTTTAAAAATTCCTCTTTACAGAAGCTCTCACTGGACAAGTTTTAATGAGATTTTTCTTCCATTTTGTAAAATTATATTATCAACTTTTTATCATGTTTCTAGATTTTTGTTTTGCAAACTTCTGTTACCCTTTCTCCTGTGCTATACATTTCTTAGAAACTCTTTTGAATGGATAATTCTTACACAATTAAAACCCAAGAAACCTGCTAAGGTTATTTAGTATAAACTATATGTCCTGTTTATGTAGGAATATATCAGTTCAGCTTTTCAGATGGAGCAAACTGTGTAACTGTTATAAATAGTTATGAAATCTGGTTTCAGTACAAACACAATTTATGTGAGCCTGGTAGCTCTGCCAGTATTTGGCTGTACAGATTAAAATCCTGAGCTTGAGGACATTTGACAGTAGTTTAGGAAAACTTGTACAAACAGTTCTGCCAGTCTTAGGGCAAAGCTTGAACTTGTTGGGTGGGAAAGAGAATCATGAAAGCCTGTGCAGTGAAGAGGCAATTTTCTTACACAATGGAAGAGTTCATTTTTAGGGGATCAAGTACAATTTCTTAGAGTCCATAAGCTGGCTTTTTAGGCCAATAACCATCATGTAGTTCTGAAATGGGGCAAGATGTCCATCATTTTCCTCTGCTTTTCTTGGTGGATAGTGATGATATCATTTCTCTATATCAGCTCTTGGCAGAAGGCTCTGCAAGTAAATCAGTATTTTCCAAACTTGATGGTGATTTGTGAGATGCTATCCAGCATGCTTCGACATACATATATGTAGCACATATGTTCCAGCAGGCTGGACTCTGCTTTTCCTCAGTATATTCCCCTGCCCCTTTAACATGCTGCAGAAACCACATCTCAAATCTGCTCTTTTCATTTCTGTCATTGTCAGTGTTCTCAGTGCTGCTAGGATTGCCTCTCAAACTACAGTACAAAGCTCACAAGGAAATAAAACACAAGAGTATTAAGATCCAGAGTGATTGCTGAGCCAAGCCAAGTAAATTAAGAAAGTTGGTTTTGTTAGAATATTTGGGTGTACTAAGGGTCATAAAGTGCAGAAGTATAGTACTGCTCAGTCTGAGAATGAGGTAAGAAGCCAAAAATATTGTAATTGAAGAATTATTCACTTGCCTCCAAAAGTTTTAGAACACCATTTTAACATAGTGAAAATTGTTAAGTGCTTACTGGAGGAAGACGTACTTTTGAGATTGCAACCATAGAAATACTTGTTAGAACTTAAAATTAGTTGCCTAAGTCTTTTGTCAGAAGTGCTTAACACCTTCTTTATTTGGACAGCTTAAGGAGCCTGGACATTTTTGGAGTATTTAGTGAAATTTTCGGTTGTGTTACTGTTCGATGTGGCTGTCAGAAAACCTTGCCTCTTATCAAAACACTGCACCTGTTGACTTTGAATTACTTGGGAACAGCAACTTTCATTAACCAGTTTGGTAGTAAGTGAACCTTTGGTTCTCTGAGGCTTTGAAGAGGTATGAGAAGATGCATCTACTCAAAAGCAGCTTTAATCAAATAAATGCCTTGTTTTCTTTTAATGTTGAAGAAAATAGTTGGTGTTTAAAACACTTCAGTTGTGCTTCTAGTAGTTGCCTGTTCAGCTACTCAACAGCTTTTGTTATCTGGATGCACTGTGAGTTGGCCTCTAAACCAAACTAAGGATGTTTTAGTTAATTGTGGCAAAAATATTACAGAGTAGAAATCTCTGTGTACAGCCCTTAACTGCAGTATGGAATAACAGGTTTCGAGAGGTGCAGTTTAGGCTGGTTGTATAGTTTTCCTTTCTTGTCCTTTGTTATGAATCTTTTCTAGACTTCTGTCTAATATTTGTATTAAAAATACTATTTTTATTTAGTAATTTCAAGTTGGCCACCCATCTGAAAGGTTTTTGGTGGGTTGTCTTTTTGGGACTTTTTTAAATGTCTAGTCAAGTGTCTGACATGACTTTACAACACAGTGTTTAACTTTAAGGAGGACTGGCAGATTTGCTGTGTACTGGGTTTTCAAAATAGTTTAAGTTGCTCATGATGTTCAGTCTCTGCCATAAGCATACATCATATATAAGATAAATGCTACAGAAGAGCCACCCCTGTAGAAAACTGCTGGAAGGGTATTTTGCATTGAAGTCATTCAGTAAAATTAAGAAAAAAGCAGACGCATTTGCAGTGTAAACAGCAGCTTCCCTTTCTTTCCAGTCCCAGTGCTTACCAGGTGTTTTGTGTTGAATTTCTGGCCTAGGACACAGCTTCAGCTGCAAAATATGTCTTCTTTGTCACAGTGGTTAGGGTATTCACCTGAAGGGGGAGGGGTGGGATTTGGAATTTCTTAATGCAGAAAAAGTGGTTTTCCTACTTTCTGGTCATCCGGTTTAGCCACTTTTGATGTATAAAATAAAGTCACGTCTTTCTCTTTGATACTGTATTTTTTGTTATTATTTTCCACAGGCCTTTTTTCAGAGAAGGCGCTGTTCTTTGCTTTTGCAAGAAAATGGTTACAAGCTTATTTCTGGCAAGATTCAGGGTTATTTGAAAGAGTAGTTGTCCCAAGATCTGGATGTCTGGATTCCAGAAATGGATATTACTGTAAGCAGTGTTTCTTGTGGTAATCCTAGATGACTTCCAGGCAAGGGTCTGCATCTGGAATTCTGCCCTGTATGACAGAGAACATGGTTTCATGTGACTGGTTGAGTTCCATGTAGCCAGCACTGAGTGGATACTCCTGTCCCACCTCGTTCCACACCAGGTTCCCCTTGGTGCTCTCCCCAAGTCAAATGTAGTGATCTTGTGCCTGTGGTGTTTCAGCCAGCTCAGCTGGGTGATGTGAAATTCTCATGCATGGAAAAGGAATGAAAAAACCTTCTGAATCAAACAGTTACCTCAATGGTTACCAAGTTTATTCAAGGAGAGTGGTAAAAGCTGTTGGGTGAAGGGTGACAGGACTTTCCTCTAGAGTCTCAACAGAGTAAACAAATGGGTTTTGTGTAGGCTTCTAGATTTATAATAAATTATTTTAAATTTCAAGGAGAGAGAGGAAGTGTAAACTTCAGGAAGAAAGAGTCTAAAACATAATTTTGTTTTTAAACAAATTTTGTGTTAAAATCCCATTCCTAATGCTGCAATGAAAAATGGACTAAAACATGCTGGTATGTTGTATCTTGAGCCCATAGAAGGGGAAGAAGATGAGAATTTTCTGTTGGTGTGTTAAGGGAGAGGAAATCATGAATGTGCTTAAGACATTCTATCTACTGAACAGCAGTATGCAAGGAACTGTTTTACCTAAAGACAGCTCTGATGTGTCATATCTGTTTGTGCATAATTTAAGGGCTCTGTGGAATGATCTGATGGGTATTACAAGTTTGAAACCATTGCCGAGCCCCCTGCCATGGGCAGGTACATCTTTCATCAGACTGGGTTGCTCAGAGCTCCATCCAGCCTGGCCTTGAGCAGTTCCAGGGATGAGGCTGTGATGTATTCAAACAAAACTAGAAAAAACCTTGTAAATGTTGAGCACTATGTTCTACAGACCTCTTTTTGACTTAGGAATTAATCTGGATGACAGGGTATGAATAAAAATAGTAAAAGGGTTGTTGTTTTTTTTTTAATGTTCTGAATTTGTGTTTAAAAAAGTATTAAAATGTTAATTTCTGGAACCTATGAATTAGGTTAATGTTGATATTGAATTAGAGAAAATAAAATTTCATAATACAGATGATCCCAACCAATGTTTCTCCTTTGGAGAAAGGGCATGTCTTTAAACAGTGGAGATCCAGCTGGGTGTCATTCTGGATGTTTTCTTCTGTTGTTGTGATGATAGGATGGGGTTAGTGTTGAAGAAAGGCACGGAGATAGTGGTGCTGCCTGTGTTTTCTCCAGTTTGTAAACGGTCTGTGTAACACAAATTTATGATATAGGACAGGATCTTGTGGGCTGTTGTTTTTGATGGAATAAAGGACCGTATTTTTTCTCTTACTGCGGGTGGCAATAGATAACACCAACTTAAATTCCATATTTTTAAGAAAGAGGCCAATGAGCAAAATTAATGTTCAGTGTGTTAATTTACAGTTATTTACAGTTTTATGGAACTTCAGTTTCTTATTATGGTCTCTGAACAGTTTAGAAGAAAAAAGGAGTTAGCTGTGCTCTTATCCTGATTCTTGGATTGTCTTTTCTTAGAAACATAGAAGGGTGTGTGGCCATGGTTTTGGACTTCACTGAATTGTGAAAAATAAGCATTTATTATTTGGTCTTGGCCCACCAAAGAACACAAACAAATAAAACCACCACCACTGAAAGTTAAAACAAAACCAACCAAAAAAAAACAAGCAACAAACTCCAAACAACCCAACCAAAAAAATTATAGGTCTTTCAAGCTTGCTTGTTTGTTATCTGACAGTGGTTTGGGTAGTGCTTATAGTAAATATAGTTTGACAAGCTTTACCTGCAAATTTTGTTCCAAGATCATTAGATCAAAACTACATATTGAGGCAGAAGTGCCTAAATTAATATTGGTTTGTAATTGAAACTAAAGTGCATGAAGTGTGAACAGTGGCCTAGGTAAGATAATCGACTCTCTCAGAAATCTGTAGAAGAAATTGTGTTTGCAGAAACTGTAATATTCAAATTCAGAAGTCTTCAAGGTTTGAGTTTCTGATTTTTAAGTTGTTGCTCTTCTACAGTTCTGTTTTCTATGTGGGTGCACAAATATTTGATTATCCCTTGGAGCTATTAGAAGTTTTGCATAAAATATGAATCTGTTTTTTAAAATACTCATTTGAAGAAAAATATTTTTAGCTTTTTAAAGGATATGTTAAAATCTGCTTTCAGTTTTTAAAAGAATAAAATCAACCTAATTAACTTAAGTGTCAGCATTACTGGAATAAGGCCAGTGTGTTGATGTGCCTACCCCACAACACAGTCTGAAATGAAATTTGCTCTTCAGTATCTCAGTGAAATTGTTGGGAAGTGATTTCAGACTCTTATCTTAACTAAAATATTTTTCTTCTTGAGGGAATAGTTCTTTGAGCTGTGAAATTCTTTGTCAAAAGCATAGAGACACTCAGCCTCAGAAGTTAATGGCTTAGAATGATTGAGGCAGTAACAATAGTTTGGGGGTAGAATTTCAAGAATGGAGCATCTACTGGCCACTTTCCCAATGCTAAGAAGGAATTGTTTGTGCCAGAATGTTAAAAGCACCAGATTGTTTCTTTGCCTAGTGTTTGAGGATCTGTTGAAAAGTTAGTTATGTGTTATCAGCTGCATGGAGTAACTTCAGTTTGGTTTATTGGCTGGTGTAAACAGATGGATTTACTGGTGAAAGTAACTCCTCAAGAGAGACTGGTGTTGGGCAGGAAACTAATTTTACTTTGAACTTGAATAACTTTACCTCCTGCATGTCATTATTGGGAGAGAAGGGAAGGAAAAAAAGCAACTCTGAATTTGCTTTTTTTACTTGTATTTCTAAGCTTATCCTGGCTTTGAAAAGTCATGGAAACCATTTTCTCAGAAAAGAATGAGCCCAGTGCATTGTGTCTGTGCCATGAAAAAAGGCGGTGGTTTATTGCAGCAGTAACTCTTACTTTAGTAAAATACCTTTCATATTTACAGCAAACAAAAAAAAAGAACAACCCACAGAGAATGAAAAATGCCATTTCCTGGAAGAAAACATGAGGAATTGTTATAATGCAGTCAGTAACTAGATTTTAAAAGCAACACATTGCTAGTAGGTTTTGTGACCTGCCGTGTAAGCTTTTCTTTGTTTGCTGCCAGGTGTGCTCAGTAACACAGTGTGCAACAGTTCCTCTCCTTTCTAAAGGATTTTATATCCCCAAATCTTTAATTTCATGTCTTTTTTTTCTCACATTCATTGCAAATGTAATGTTGCCTCTGTTTCTATCGTGAGCAATATATGTACAGATATGTGCAGATTAAACTGTTTAAGTCTCTTGGAATTTCTTGCATATTATTATATTAACAGGGTACATTAAATTGATCACTATTATCTGTTCGTGAAATGTAGCCTCATGTTCAGATAAAATTGGGAAGCACAGTTTTTGTCTGCTTTCAATATTCAGAAATCTTCTGGAGTATTGAAAACTCTTACTTTTGAAAAGATATTTTACTCATGGATTTTTCTTTTGGTTTTCCCTCTGCAGGTTCGATCTGTGGATGAGATGAATCATGAGTTTCAAGCTCTTGCCCTAGAATCTCGGGGAATGGGAGAGGTAATTATTGAGGGCTGAAAATCCAGTTGGTGGTTTGGAAATGTTGATGTAGTTTAAGAAGTCTAAATAATACAATATGAAGCAAAGAGCTTCTCTTAAGTACAAGTTGATTATTTCTGTCCAAGGTGAAGAGAAACATTAGTACTTTAAAAGAATGTTGGGATTGTTATTGACTGGTTCCGCTGTGTCTGTGCCATTCTTGTCAGATGAGTGATAGTTCTAGGAAAGTGAAAGGCTAATTTTTTGTAAGAGTGTACAGTTCTATGAAAGGATGCATGTTTTCAGTCTCACTGTATCTAAGCTAGTGGAACAATTGCTTGCTACTCCTGAGAAGCCAAGGAGACTGGGATTTGAAAAAAAGGTTTAGCTCCAGAAGTGAACTGGCATACCCAGCAGAAATATGTGTTAATTTACTATTTTTTTCACTGGTAATTACTCCGTAAAAGATTTTAACCAGGCTGAAGAGTGCTGTTACGTAATTTAACTGGAGGGAAGAAGGACTATTTCTTTTGACTGATTTGATTTGTTTGGGCTTTTTAAGTCAGTGTACTTTGGGGTTGGGGGAAGGAATTTAAGAATGTGAAAGATAACTTGGCTCCTTCAAAAGCAGTTCCCTGAACTGTTGAGAAAGTAATTGACAAGTATTAGGGTTATCTGCCCTGACAGGACCTGGTAAGAAATTAATGTTGAACCAAGACTTCAAATATGGGTCCTTTTGTCTGGCTGGATATTTACCTAATTCAGTTGATAGTTGAGCCAGTGACAATATTGCAGCCTAACTTTCTTAAAATATTGGTAGGAGTCTTTATGGAAACCATAACTGACTGATGAAAAGTGAGTGCTGTGTTCTAGTTGCTGAATGTTTCTGAGCTGACACATGGCCATTCCTACTTGTTTTTTTTTATTTTAATGAAGCATTCAAGCAATCACTTAGCTTTTCAGCAATTTTTGCTTCATCCAGGACTGTCTTTGAACCATCTCGCATTTGAAAAAAACAATAATAGATGAAGCCCGGTGCTTTAGAAACCCGAGTAGCCACACTGCTCCCCTTCCAGCTCTTAAAACTCCTTTTGAAAAGTAAAAGTGTTAGTGAAGTATCTGTGGATAGTACCAGCAGTGTCGTAGAGTGGATGGGTAAAATTCATGGTGGTGTTTGGTCCTTTGACACCCACAAAGTATTCTAAAAAGATTGAAAGCAGTGGAAGTGAAGGATGGCACAAATTACAGTATATATGACTGTTCATACCAATCTTCATTTTAGGTTATCTCAGATGGAGGGTTGTATTTCTGTATGATTAGGATTCCCTTAGTTTGTTTTCATGGCATTCAGTGGATCTATAAAGATGTTTAAAAAAACCACAAGGAGTCAGAGTTTTGATGCAATACTGCAGCATCAGAAACGGATACTACATTATGACCCTGCACTTACCAGGTTATTTTGTCTTTCATTTCAATGGTTTCTTCCAGGTATCTTGAGGTAATACAGGTTCACATAGTTAGGTTGACTTACTCAGTAATTTTCTTGATATATTGCACAACAATAAAGTAGTTCTGGGATAGATTCCATGGCTGTTTTAATCTTCTTCTTGATTATAGCCTTCCAAAATATTAAAGGAAACGTCCTTATAAGGTAAGCTAGAATTGGTAGTTGTAGGCTCCTACATGCTATCCTTCATATGCTTTGAAAGGTATGAAAGAGAGGTCATGTCAAGTGAACTGTTTCTAGCTATTGGGAAATTATGTTCCTCATTTTCTCTGTCTGCCAAGATTTTTCTCTGAACTGAAATTAATTTCTTTTTCATAATTCTAATCTTTACTGATACTTTGCTTCACAACTGGGTATCAATACTTGGCATTAGGAGGCTGTTAAGTCTGTGTTGCAGACATCTTTCTGTAAATGTCTCTTAAAATTTTAGCTTGGTTAAAATGTTAGATTGGTTATACACAGATGATGCTTCTGGCTCCATCTCCCAAAATCTGTGGTGACCTGTAAGGTCACGTTAGTATTCTGAAGAAATAAGAACGCATGGTGCAGTTTTCTCTCTAGGTCTCTGCTGTATCAGGACAAGCAGAGTGGGCTGCAGGACCTTTTGTGTGACCCACTACAGACACACACAAAACTTACTGCCAAACAGAACAGAAAACTAAATCTTTTGATAAGTCTGTTGGTTTAACTTACAGGGTCAAAGCACACACAGTTCATTTTAGGAACAAAGTATCCATTTATAGTGTCAGAACTTAATTCAGAGAAATTCAGCTGAGGTGTTCTTTCAGCTCTGTAGGAATAATTTCTGATCTTAAAAATAAAATTTAAAAAATAATTTAAAACCACTTAATTCAAGAGACAGTAATGGAGACTGCAGTTTCATGTCAGAGAGCTGGTGTAGAGGCAGCTTTAGCGTAACTGGTTGTTATTATTTGTGTGTTGTTCATCTGACAGACACCTAACAGGGATTAGTGCTGATACTGAAAAAGACACATTTAGTATACTTTTGGGAGAGTTTAGTAAGAAATACGACAACCTTCTCCATTATTTTTACTTAGAATTGGATATATCTTTGTAAAGTTTGTGTTTTATTGCACTATATGCAGAAAATGTTGAGGAAAACACATGCTATCAAAGAGAAAAGCACAGTGATTTTAGCTACCTGTATTGGTTTGTCATGACTTCCAGATGAAGTCTTCTTCAGTAGAACTAATCAAGCACATGGTTTTTCCTGTCTGTCGAAGAGGAATACATGTTTTGTTTTTCTGAAAAGTACTTCTTTTATTTAAATTCCACAATTAAAAGAATTGGCAACTGATAGGGCTGCTTATTTGACAGTCCAAGAGCTAAAACCTTAATTTAAAAAGAGCACAGTGTATGTCATATCTATCTCTCAAATAACAAACGTAAATCAGTGACCCTCAGGGAGCTGTAAGATTGTTAACTTCGTAAAATTGCGTTTATTTAAATATTTGAGGGATTTTGTTGTGTAGGAATTTTAATGAAAATAATTTCAGTAAATCTGTTTAATCTTTAGTAGTTTAAATTTAGCCTCTCAGTATGGATGATGCATTATGTTTTGTGTTAAAGATACTTTATATTCTTTATATACCAAAGTACGTGAAGACTGAAAGCAGTTGAATTTATCTGTTTGGAATTTGAGAGTAAGTAGTTAAAAAAAAAAAAAAGCAAACCTGAAAAAGAACAAAATAAACCTTAGAAAACCCTCACAAACAACAATAGCAGCAAAATCCCCCTGAAACAACTGGTACTTTTTCAGTGAGGATTATTGCTTCTTTCTTCCAGGGGACAGTTTTTCCCCTCTGATACATGGAATTATACAATCCTATGAGTTTTGATACCAAGACTAATAGTGCAGTGTGTTCTTCTCTAAATTTGCTTATTGTTCTTAACACTGAGTTGTCTGAACATACCTATCTGTTAGTGGAATTTACTAATTTCAGGGTAAGCATACTTCAGGTAATTCTCATTTTATGATACCTGAAATATTTCTAGATCTGTTTTATTCTGACATGGTTGTATTAGGTGGTGACACCTTCACTTATGTGTTTCAAAGCTCTCAGCTGGACACATGTTTGAAATTGGCTTAGACTGCATTTAAATTAAAACGTGATTCCCAAAACCAAGGTTTTGTAGATAACATTAAATGCTTGCTTTCTGTTCTACCACTCTACTACAAAATGAAAATTAAGTAGTGTTGCAAACCTGTTACAGATAGAAAGCTAAAAATGATGTATAGATTGCATAGGCAGATTTGGATTTTTGTAATCTGCTCTTAGTTGAAATGCAGTTGTAAGATTCCATTAATCTATTTCTCTGCCTTTGGATGGCTAACTTCATCCCTTAAATTTGGGGTAAACTTAATATCCTGCTGCTCGCCAATTATGTTTGGTTGACACCTGGTGGTGATTCTACAATGCATTTGAGAGTGGGCATCTCTGTCAGGGCAGATCACAGCAGTACAGCACCTCTTGGAAGCATAACACTCTCCTGTAGCTTTGTTGAGCTTTGGCTGTTTTTCATCCTCCAACCTGAATCCCTCTGTGTTAATGAATTTCTATAAGGAACACGGGGATTTGAGGTTAACGAGCCAAACTCCTTCATTTCTGGTAAGAGCTCTGGGCAGCACAGAAAAACAGCAATCCTTAAATTCGTCCAGAGGAGCTCTTGTCACCTCTGTTGCTGTGTTAATACTGGGGCCTGCAAGTGGCAATCTTAACCACCTCCTCTAGAGGCTGTTTTCACAAGGACTTTCAGTGTTACACTAAGAAATATCTGTATTATATACTGACTCCTGTTTGCAGTCTCATCAAGGCTCATACTAAGCAGCTGTGAAGTTCAGAAGGGTTTTTTAGTCACTTAAGTTACAGAAGAAGCAAATTTCCAGAATGTACTCATTTATAGCAAACTGCTTCATCAGATTATGTTTGTTTTCTTCTAATTTCACAAAATTAAAAATTCTAAATACAGCATTACATTATGCAGAATCTGATGGATTGTGCAGCTTTCTTCCCTATATTTTTCAAATTATTTTCAGTTTAGTTTCTGTTGATGTACCTTGTAAAGTACCTAATATATAGTCTGAGAATACAGTTTTTTAGTTAGAGATAGAGAAAATATGACATGTAGAGTTTGGCAGTTGTACTGTTACTGATGGGAAAAGGCACAGGAATAAAGTAGTAAAATCAAAGCAAAAAGGATACTAATATTTGAAGTACACTTGTTTGTGTGGTGCTTCTGTCATGGTGCACCAAGTCTTTCTGTCCTTGAAGATAAATGATGCTGATCTAATGTGACACTTTCTGTTTTCCAAGTAGGAATGAAAAAAAACATACATCTAAATAACACTGTTGGTATGTGGAACTTCACATATAAATGTCACAGATTTTTAACAGCCCTATGGTCTAAAGGGGCTGACTTACTACCATGTGTGTTAGTCATTTTCTAAAATTGGGAACATGATGCATTTGCAGGTGAAGAGAACTTCACAATGAACTGATGCCCTTTCTGGTTATCACAGTTTTAGTTAACAACCAAGCTTTTGAGTCTTTGGAAGGAAGGCACTCTTAGTTAAAGCTTCTGAGAGGATTGTCTTGATTTAAAACAGGGATTAATTTGATTTGCTTTTTTTCACAGCTGCCTCTATATTCTATATTTCTTCCTCATAACTGCAGAATCTCAATCCTGTTGGGGTCATTTTAGCAATTCCTTTTTACAGCATTAGCTTCAGTAATGGGAAGTAGACTTCAAATGTTAGGATCTCCTCAGCAATGTGCATTGCTTTAGTGAAAGCTGAATTTTGTATCAGTCCTCAGCACAGGAAAGATGTGGACTTGTTAGAGTGGGTCTAGAGGAGGCCACAATGATCAGAGGGCTGGAACACCTCTGCTGCTGCTCTGGAGACAGGCTGAGAGACCTGGGGTGGTTCATCCTGGAGAAGGGAAGGCTCCCAGGAGAACCCATTGCAGCCTTGCAAGGGGACTTACTTGAAGGGGACTTAAAAAGAGGCAAAGTGAATTTTTACAAGGGCAGACAGTGGTAGAATGAGGGGGGGAGCAGTTTTAAATTAAGAGAGGAGAGATTTTTGATTAGGTACAAGAAAGAAATTCTTTACTGTGTGGGTGGTGAGGCACTGGAACAGGTTGTACAGAGAAGCTGTGGCTGCCCCATCCTTGAAGTGTTCAAGACCAGGTTGGAAGGGGCCCTGAGCAACCAGCTGTAGTAAGTGGCAATCCTGCCTATGGCAGGGAAGTTGGATTTAGATGATCTTTAAGATCCCTTCCAACCCAAACCATTCTATGATCTCATGATGTAAAACGAATTACTCGCATATCCTCTTAATAGTATTGCTATTTTTGTCCATCTAGAAGCATATTTAAATAAAACCATCTTCTCTTTTTAACAGCTTTTACCTGCCAAAAAGTTTTGGGAACCTGATGATTCAGCAAAAGATGGACAAAAAGGGATATTCCTTGGTGACGAGTGGAGAGAGACTGCATGGGGAACTCCTCGTAAGTGATTGTTGTATATGTACTGAAAAATCAGTCATGACTACTGAATGTTGTTTCAAAGCAAATTTTGCAACTGTATATTTTTGAGTTTCCTTTCATTTTAGTTGTGAAAATGTATACTGCATGGTAATTGTGTTTCAATAACACTTTTTGAAACTATGATTTGGAATTTTTTATTTAATTTAATTTTTGTCTTAATAATGCTGTTGTAATGAAATGCAAAAACATTACAAGTTGTATTTAAACAAATACAATAGTTTTATTTTTTTATTTGTTTTTAACAGACCATTCTATGTCCCAGCCTATTATGGTACAGAGAAAGCCTGGACAGGGTTTTCATGGAAACAGTGAAGTAAATGCTGTGTTGTCTCCACGATCAGAAAGTGGTGGCCTTGGAGTGAGCATGGTAGAATATGTGTTAAGTTCCTCTCCAGCTGATAAATTGGATTCCCGGTTTAGGAAAGGAGCTTTTGTAAGTAATGCAGTGTGTTACGCTTGCCTAGTTACCTGCTGTGGTCTTTGTTACATGGTTATATTTTCTATTCTCTTCATCTGTTTTTATTTTTTAACTCTTTTCTTTAGAAGGAAGTGTGTAGTCGCTGTCTGTCTGTCTTCCTTGCTTAGAGGGGGCAGAAGAGTGAAGTGGTTTGGGAATCTTAACTAAATAGCTGTCTTAAAATGCTTTCCTAAAAACTTTATTTAAAGGTGGGAAAAAGACTGCAAATAGCTTAATTTAAAATGTGTGATGAGCTTTATGCTAGATCTTTCTGTTCTGTGTTTTCATGTGGGTTTGTTTTGTAACTGGATGTTTTAATTGTATAAAATAAACTTTTATCTAATTCAAAGTGTTACTGCTTTAACAGCACCGCTATAGTTAAGGTTGAGTTAGCTCTTCCATTATAAATCTTGGCATTCCTTTTCACATTTTGGCAGTTATTAATTGCATGTGGTTGAAACTTGATCATCAAGTTACCCACCAAATGCAATTTCATTGACAACAAACTGTTTGTATTGTTTACGTGCACTGTAGTGTAGAATTAGGTCACCTTGTGGTGCTCCTATTGTGTTCTGTTCAATATTCAGAGTCAAACAGATTCTTTTTCCTCAGGGCACTAGAGATGCTGAAACAGATGGACCTGAGAAAGGAGATCAGAAAGGCAAGGCTTCTCCATTTGAGGAGGACAAAAACAGAGATCTTAAACAAGGAGATGATGAGGATGTTACTAAAATAAATGGCAGAGGTTTGCCAAATGGAATGGATGCCGATTGCAAAGATTTTAAGTAAGCTTTTAACTGTTTCTCAAGAAGACAAGCATGTCTCTTAAGGGCATTATTACAGTTCTGGTTTGTGTGTCAGCTTTAAACATTACCCAGCTGCAGACTGATTCTTCCCCCCTCGAGTTCTCCCTTTCCCACCGTGCCACATGTTTCTTAGGATGTCATTAATGTGTGTGTCACTTCTCATGAGACAAATTCATCTTAACACAGTAATTACTAAAAGTAAATGGGTACCTTCTGAATGTGGTGAATTAAAGAGGGATGAAAACGTTAACCCTTTTAATGTAAAACTAAATTTCTTTCTCTCTCTGCTTCTTTTTGATACTACTTTGCATCTGGGTGTTCTTGTAGAGAGTAAGTCCTACAGAATTTTAACTTTCCTTCTGATTTTGCTAGTGGATACCACAGCCTAACACAACTAATCATTTCCCCATAAGTCTTTATAGAAACCATATCTTTGACTAAGGTAGAGCAATGTATTTTCTTATTCATATAATTGGCACCTATGGAATGGTGTTGTGGTTTCATTGTTTTTGTTGGGAAAAAAAGATTGAACCAAGCTCAAGCTTTTGAACAGTGAACTCTTTATATGACAATACAGCCAGTCTGGTTTTTTTTTTTCTAATACTAAACTGCATTTTAAATTGGGTATTTTTTAAAGACTGATCCTTCTTTCTTGAATGACTGTTATGCATTTGTAAGTGTCATACAGAAGAATTAAAAAGAGAACTAGAGTGCTGCTCATAAATTTGTATTAATGTGATGAACATGACCAGATAGTTGTGGTTTCATTAGTTCATTACTGAACAAGTATATTAAAATGCATGTTTGAATCCCATACGTAAGTATTTCCTGCCCTTTAAAAATGTATTTACCTGAGGCTAAGGAGGGATTCTTCAAGTCTATTTTTCAAGATGTATCATTGAAAATAATACAATACCAAGCATACCAGAGAGCTCACATTGGCTCCTTTTGGATGTGTACTGCATTATGCACTATAAACAAAGTTACCTTCAGTGTTACACATCGAAAATACAGAATAACTTGTGTCCTGCTTTTCTTTACCAGTGTCTATTTCAGTTTTGAAATAGGTGTTTGTAAAGTATTCTTCTTCTGTATTATTTAAAGAGAGAAGTTACTAAAAAAATACAGAAATGCAAAAAAGCATCCAAAGCCAGTAAACCTCTCAAAAAAAATAAACAAGGCCATCTAAATGAAATGGGCCATATAAAGTGGTGGTATAGAGCCCTCCAAACAGAGGTTTATAATTGAAGTATTGACACAACTTTAACTATAGCAACAGAACAACACCAATATAAGGAGCAACTTATATTAGCAAACCATAAGTATTAAAAAAGAAACTTCATCCTGTCCTCCTCCTTGTATTTTTATTGTACTTGTAGTGTTTTTAAACTAAGTATGTACTGAAATAACTGCCTTTTTTCCTTTTGTTCTTCACTTTGTTTATGCTGTGTTTCACTTGGGAAAAATAGGGAATATTAAATGGCTTTTAACTCAAGTTTTGAGCAAGACATGGTTGCTTGCTAGGATACTTAGACGGCAAACCCGCATGTTAGAGACAATCATAATGAGATTGCTTGTTACATTAAAAACACCTCTAGTCAAAGAACTCCTCATTTCTTTGACATGTTTTGTCCAGAGTAATAAATTATACAGTGTTGCTGCAATAAACTCCCTAAAAGGCTGATCTCTAGCTGTACAGATTTAAGTGTTGTTATCATCCATTACATAACAATTAGTAGATTTCTTTCCATTAGTCATGTACTTCAGTGAGTAACAGATACTTTGGATTTGGAGCCCTGAAGAAGAAGCAGAACAGGTAGTACTGGGGCTGTGTCTCTGACCTAGAATTAGCAGTACAGCAAAGTGGTCTGGCAGTGTAGTGCTGGAATAAACATAGGTTCTTCCTGCAAGATGACATTTGCTATTTGAGTCCAGTTTTCACAAGTAAAACAAACTTAACTACAAGTTTTATGTTTCCTGAGAAACAATATATAACCATAAAGTTCTGCCAACACAATAATATTAGAGGATCACAGATTTTCTCACACAACTCTTTCCTAGTAGTTAACTTAGATTTTTGCCAGTAAAAATTGACAGTCTAAACAATATGGCCTCCCACAGAAGGTGGGGTACCAGTCCAAATTAAGGTAACCTAAATCTAACCAAATTCAGTGTTGTGAATCTCTTTAGATGTGACTCTGTAGACATCTCACTTCATGTGTTTGCCTGTAGATGTTTATAGGTGCACAAAAAGTCCCCTGTAGTCGGTGGGAATGTGGTTAATACTGCCAGTCAGATGAGAGAGCAATTCAGCTTTTATATAATAATGTATCTATGACATTGTATATTCTATTCAGGGTTATATTAGGAACATTTTTTCCCCACCAATCATCAGTGTAATATAGTCTATTAAATGAGTTCTGTAGGAAATGAAGTGTTTTAGTCACGTGCTAAATGAAGTGGTTATTAGTTCATTTTACTCCAACTAAAAATATATTGTTTGCTTTCCAGATGTGAAAAATGGTTTATATATTACATGTTTGTCCTTTCCAATTGAAATTTTGCTGTGTCTTTCTGTTCTTTGGCATGAAATGCCATTTGCCATTTCTCTTTTTAATTTTTCTTCGGTACATTTCACGTCACTCCCAAAGTACAATAAAGAGACATCCCAAAATTCGCAGGTGGCCACAATTCACTCCATCTGACTCAAAATAGCCTCACAGACCAGTTTTTTTTTCTCACAAGTGACTTGAAAAGCTGTATAGACAGTCTTAAACTTTAAAAAAAATAAAATTATTCTTTAGAGTTAAATGTGTCCTTTATCTTGAGCCATCAATGCATGCTGGTTGAAAATGTTAGAATGACTGTGTTGCTTCCCTTTGTAAAGTCTCTTGAGTTCAGAGCTGCTTTTAAAGTAGAAGTACTGTGCTCTACCTGTGGACAGCTTTATTTAAGACTGAAGAGTGTATCTTAAATTTCTTCTGAACAGTCGTACCCCTGGAAGTCGACAGGCCTCCCCAACAGAAGTAGCTGAACGCCTGGGCCCCAATCCCAGCACCACAGAAGGATTAGGTCCACTTCCCAATCCTACAGCCCACAAGCCTCTGGTAGAAGAATTCTCAAATCCAGAAAATCAGAATCTAGATGCCATGGAACAAGTTGGTCTTGATTCTCTACAGTTTGACTATCCTGGCAATCAGGTACAAATGGACTCTTCAGGAGCTACTGTAGGACTTTTTGACTACAATTCTCAGCAGCAGGTTAGTAATAGACTGTGGCAAATCGATCCTTTCAGTTGTTAATTATCCTCTTTATAATCAGTCATTTCAACATACAATGCATTGAGTGTTGCTTTGTCTGTGACTTAGTCAAGGGCAAATAACTGTATAATTAATCTAGAAGTAAATTGTTTTCTAGTTTAGTAACTTGCTATTATGGAAGCTTGGTTTGAAATATTTTTTTTCCTAAACAAATCCAAGTATATTATAGCCCTGACTTTTGAAAACTGAAATGCATCTTTTATTTTTTTTCCAATAGCTTTTCCAGAGGACTAATGCTCTGACTGTTCAGCAGTTGACAGCAGCCCAGCAGCAGCAATATGCACTGGCTGCAGCTCAGCAGCCACACATAGGTGAGGTTTCTGTACAGTACAGCAAGTGTCCCTGGCAAAAGTGGGTGTGTTGCTTTGAGAGAATCCTTTCAATTTACCCAGTCTTGTCATTCAAATAGATACTGATCACTTGGCTCGTTGTAGCGGTTCTTATGAAAACTGCTCAGAATTTCTGCCTATGACTGTACTGTCCTTAGTGGAAGTTTTCTGTTGTAAATTATCCCCTTTGGACAGTTGTATACAAGGAAATAAAACTTATATCTGCTTCTATAGCACAAGAGTTGAATATCGGGAGTAAAACTTAAAAATGTTTACTGCTATAAGCAGTAATAGAAACACTAGCTTGATATACTAAAAACCAATACGGAATTCTAAGTTTCCATTGCAGTTTAGTATTTTTAGTAATCCAGTTAAAAACCATTCTAGAGTAGATACTGTTATGTTGATCAAGTTTTAATTTTTCATTGTTAATAGCACCATTTAAACAGCTCTTTTCTTGCAGGTACCCTTGTGATAGAGCTAATTCTTTAGCAGGCATTTTTTCAGTCCCTTTAGTTCAGTGAGTCAGTTAAATGCATAACGTTCTTTGTGTGCTGCAACTCAACAAGGAGCCTTTATTTCACTCATAACAATTTTATCTTCCACTGTGGGGAAGCTGTCGGTGTTTAGGGGAGGGAGGTTGGAACATACGTGGAAGTAATTCTTTGTTTAAGGAAGGGGGATAGTTGAGGTTTAAATATTTCCACTCTGTCCAGTTCCACTGGGCTGTTGAGGTGTGTATACAAGTATCTTTCCTCTGAGAAAAAAAGGTGTCTCAGGATCAGAAGGGCAGGCAGAAGTAGGAGTCATCTCCAGTGGCTTGTGTCCATGCTCTCCTCCAAGTAAGATTTCCCACCAGCTTGTGTATGTAGGTTGTGAGGTCTGCTCAGACAGGGATCAGCAGCCTAGAGCTGGGATTGAAAAGTGGCAGCCCTTTACTGTTACATAGCTGACAATTAACAGGCTGAGAGCTGGAAGCATGGCAGATTGAGATGTTTGTGTGTCCTGTCTTTGACTTCTAAACTTCGGAGAAGCCCCTACTTCGTATGAAGTGCTGACGGAATAGTCAGCTGGAATTTTCCCCTTTAAAATGCAGCCTCTTCTGATGTGCATATTAATGGCAATTTATGGAGAAGTATTTGGAAGGAGGGACATAGTTTGATGTGCCTTGCTTGCTGCAGCAGTTGCTGACTCAGTGTTGGATAAAGTACGTGAACCCAGCTGACAGGGGAAACTCTGGATAGCGATGCTTATTTGCCTAAGTTTCTTCAGTTGTCTCCTTCCATTACAATTCCTATTTCAAATTAGGATTCTTGGGAAGTAAGATTAGCATCTCCTAACTGGTTGTTTAAAAGCTAGGTATCTGACTTAAACTATATGGTTGAATTTTTTCTTAATTGTCAGTGAATAAAGTTTTTGTCTTTAGCAGGTGGTTCATTTCATCTGGCTGATTCACTTCAGACACTAGATGACTTGTCTGCTACAGATTTCATTGCAAGACTAGTTTAACTTTTTTCAGATAGTTAAAGTTGGGCAAGATGAATTCCACTTTGAATAATCCCTTCTGTATAGGGATGAATAGACACATACAAGATAAATCTCCTTGGAGTCCGTAGATCCAACAAAACAAAGCTGTTAGGCCTTGGGATTAGTAAGAAAGGACTGATGAGAAGACACAGAAATGTTGATTTCTGTAATTATGTACCTGCTCCTAAGAGCTTCCAAAGTACAAGCAGTTCTGATTTTGACAGATAGGCTGTGTGATTTGGGTGGTGTGAATATGATGATGCTTGCTAAGAATGTTGGCTGTAATGAAACTCTGTTTGTTACTGCAGCAGGCGTATTCTCCGCAGGCTTGGCCCCAGCTGCTTTTGTGCCAAACCCATATATTATCAGCGCTGCTCCTCCAGGGACTGACCCATACACGGCAGCTGGATTAGCTGCAGCAGCTACCCTAGCAGGTAACTGAACACTAGAAAGTGTCTGTCTTGATAACTCAACCAAAAGGGAAAAAAGGTGAAATCTATCCTGTTTATTCTCTGGAAATGTAGTTCTATGTAGAGACTTGTAGGAAAATAAACACTGCCTTTTTGAACATTTTTACTAAAGTATAAAGGATTTCAGTTTGTCATATATGGAGTCCAAGTTTCTCTTGCCACTGAACTTTCATATACAAAGGTTAGGGCTTCTTTTCTGTTCTAAAAGTGTTTATCCTTAATAAGGCACATCTGACATTGACAGTATGTATTATTTTCAAAAGATGAGACAGCTAGCCTTTCCTCGTATGTTTTCACTCAGTGCATTAATTTTATAATTCCAGCTTTTCTCATTCCCAGTGGGCATGAGAATAAAGATAGTCTCCAGCATGCTAAAAGGCCCAGACAACAGAGAAACACCAAGCCCAAGAAAATCTCTTAAGAAGTTATTAGATATTGCTGTGAAACAATATGACTGAGTATTCAAGTCCCAGCTAGTGGTCAGACTTGAGCATAGCATTTAAAAAAAAAAACCACCATTGTTTCCACATGGTGTTTCACAGGGAAGGCAGTAGAAAAAAAGCAAACAGACATGAATACATAATGCATTATATGTACAATGCCGTGATACGGAGAGATTGTTCTACAGGTTCTTCATCAACAGACTGGAAGAGTTAAGTATGCCCACTTTGAAGAGCATCATGTATATGCAGGGGAGGCACAGGCAGTAGTTGTGCTTATAATATAAGCAAGGGTATCATACAGAAAGGAGGAATCACAGATGATCAAAGTCTCAGTACATCACTAATCAGGAAGATAAATTTTGTTCATTCTGTGATGTTCTGAAATGATCTTTTCTTCCAGCCGTGAAAACTGATTTTGAGTGTTCTTTGGTGCACAGACTCTGAATGTTTTCTTTGTCATCTGACTCTCACGAGGGTATTGATTTTTTCATAGAGGAGATATGATTGATGCGAATTTTTTAAATAACCCATTTGTATTATGTGTCATTTTAACTAATATGGGAATTCTTTCTTTTTAATACTGATTTCTCTTCTGACACTGAGAAGATGGATCAATGAGGGATGCTACAAACACTATTTTAAGCAGCTGCACTAGATGGAATAATGATGCTTTCTGGTTTTAGGTCCTGCTGTGGTTCCACCTCAGTATTACGGTGTTCCGTGGGGGGTGTATCCAGCCAATTTATTCCAGCAGCAAGCTGCAGCAGCAAATACCACAGCAAATCAGCAAGCGGCTTCCCAGGCACAGCAGGGACAGCAACCGGTATGTTCAGCATGAGAAGCAGGGGTGCCTTACCTTAACGTTCCAGTGTGTAAGGGTCAGCTGCAAGAAAATCTTACACCATTCAGATGTTGCATATTGTTGTTTAATAAATTAATGTTAAACTCTCAGTGTTCTTACTGATTGTCACTGTCTTACACCATGTTATTTTACAATCTTGTTTCTTAAAACAATAAGCATTAAAAATGGTTCCTTTCATTCAGGTTGCTGTGCAGTTATGTGTGTGTGTCTAGGTAATGCTTCCTTGTGAAGTAAATTATTGTAAAGTTTAATCTAGAAAATTCATATAAGGGGATGAAAAGATACATTCTGGTAATTTTAGGAGGGTATTGTTTCTTTTAAGCTTGGGGAAAAAAATTTATATGGAAAATTGAATGTTAGACATTTTTCTATGTCTTCAAAAACTACGGAAAAACTAGGGAAATAAAGGTGTTATCAGTAGTTTTGTTGCTTCATAGGGAGGAAGGATTTCCCAGCTTATTTTTCTGTGCATTTACTGGATTGCAGCATCACCATGTGCCATATGAGACAAAACACACTTTACCTTGGTAAAGCAACAGTGAGCAATAGTTACAAGAACTTGTTGCAATTTCCATTTCTTTAAGTAATTTTTTTTAAATGCTAGTTTTCTATTGTTACTCTGGATGCAGTTTTAAACGATTGTATGATCTTTCAGTATAAATAAATGGCAGTTTTGACAAAGGAAAACCCTAAATTTTGCAAAAACTTTATACTTGAATGAATGTAAATATTTCAGATTTTTTACCAGCGACATGGTTAATTTCAATGCCATTCTTAGAAAAGTAATACAAGAAGTCTGATATACAATGTAATTCCAGGGGTTTCGTCACTGTTTCTGTATTCAGGTGGATATTTTTTTTCTACTGATTGTTTTTATCTGTGACCTGCATTGGTAACTGAACGTGTATCATCTCTGCAGTGTCTTTTTGTTTTCTCCATAAAATTTATGTCAGATTTATGTAAATTACATATACAATTCTTTGTGGGAATATATTGTGAATTGTATTTCCCCCTTCTTTTGGATCTGAAAAAGTTGATTTTAACCAAGAGTAATAGAGGAGATGCAAGAATTTAGATTGCTTTTCAATCAGATTCCCAGAGATCTGCTGTCAGAGCATAATAAAATATGCCTGTGTTACATGGTGATGGAGTGTTAATGTGAATGTTTAAAACTTAGTTGGTGAATTATTTACAGCACTGTTGGCAGTGGAGTGTTAATTATTTAGACAAGTTACTACAAGTGCTGAAATACTCAGATTTACATCATTGAATTGCCTGGAAGTAATGTAAACAAATGTGTTTATCAAGGAAGGTTAGGTGTTCAGTTAATAAATAATGTAGGTAATAAAAGTATCACTCTAGATTTTCTTCCTTTCTTTATACACATTGCCGTTGATGGAACATTCCTGAGTCCTGCTGTCCAGAGCAGGGCAGATATTTTATGGTCCCGTTTGTCAGCAAAATAGTATCTACCTTTTTTTCTTTGTATGTGTATATTCTTGAAACCAACAAGGTGCAGTATTCACAAAATGAAAATCAGGGCTGAGAGGCATCAAATACTCAAACCAGCCATTCTAGACCTTTGTTAGCACATAATAGATTGGCTTCCTTACCTTTTAAGGAAGGGCTGTTGTGTCGGCCTTTTCCAGGTCCTGCGAGCTGGAGCAACTCAGCGCCCACTTACTCCCAACCAGGGGCAGCAAGGGCAGCAGGCAGAGTCACTTGCAGCAGCTGCAGCAGCAAATCCAGCTTTGGCTTTTGGTCAGGGTCTTGCTACAGGCATGCCAGGTATGTATGTAATCAGTGGATTAAGAGACTCGCTGAAAGTAACAGTTTTGGTGTTATTAGGTAACAGATTAACAGAGGCCTGTTAAGTTTATGATAAGCTGCTTAGAATTGAGTTTTATAGTTTTATGTTTTTCAGTTGGTTTAAAATACTGGCACAGTATTTTTAGAGTTCAAGGAACTCCTCTAGCATTTGTTATTTGGAGCATTTTCTCTGTATTTGCTGTTACAAATGTATTTGCAAGGAATATCAGATTTTTGCAAGATAATTTCATACATAATGAAGCAACTGCATGCTGTCTTAAAAAGTCATATGTTCTCTAATTCCTCTGTAACAGGAGGTATTAATTTTTGCTAGAATAACTTGTATTTGGACCATAATAATACCTAAAATTCAGGTTCCAAAACTGAGAAATTAAAATTACTGCTTGATCATATCTGAAGATCATAAAATGCTTGGAAGCACTCCAAAGGTTGGAGTCTCAGATTGTTTTAGTGTGCATGACTTCTGACTTCCTGACGCATGGTTCATGTGTTGGGGAGTGGTTAGCTTGAAGTTTAACATCACTTCTAAGTGTTTGGTACAGTTACCTGAGCAAGAGCAATTTCAGTGTACTTAACCATTCTTCAGTATGAAAGTTAAGGTTTTCACATAGTTAAGTTAGATAATGTTGATGCATTCCTTTGACCTGTAAAGGTTCTTTCCTTGATTGACATCACTGTGAGATGCCCTGCAGCCTGGAGAAGTCAGTTGTTCACTGTGTGCTCTGGGGCTGCCCTGTGCACTTGGCCTCCCATGAGCACATTTTAGATTCTAGCTGTAGAGCTGACTGGCTATTGTGTTTTTCTTGTCTGTTTTCTTACATAACTGCAATTTCTATTTCTTCTCATGTAGTAGTTATCTTCAGCTTTTAGCATCTTTCTCCTAAAATGAGGAATCAGCAAAGGGCTGTCCTGACACCTGCCAAGTGGTACCTCTGCACCTCACCAAAGCAGTGGATAAGGCCTACAAACGAGGCATGTGAGAGATGTTATAAGCATCTTTGCACAGGCCTCAAAGGCTTAGCTATAACTTCTTTTTGGTTTTTTTGAGGGGGGTGTGGTATATGTTTGTTTATAGTTACTTATTCTTACTTTGGATCTGTCCAAAGAGTAGTAGGATCTGAGTAGTATCTGTCTTGACTCAAGACTTGCTCTTCAACCTCATAAAAAGCCCCCCCGCTCCAGATGGATGATTGAAAGCAATACTGAGTGGTCAAATACATAACCTCAGTACTGCAAGACCCTCTCCCTTGAAGAAGGTACTTAGACTTTTTTTCCTCTTCCACAAGCCTCAAAAGGTTTTCCATGAGGGCAGGAGCCTTTTTATTCAGTTTCCATTGTAGGCTCCTGGTTTCTTCTGTTTGATGCTGCAAGCCTGGATGATCAGAGAAGAACTTTATGCTTGTGAATATATTTCAGAGTGTTCTATAATAGGAATTGTGCGCAACTGACTTCAGCCTTACCAACCACACTGTTACAGGGAATAGAGCTCAAAATATGAAGGAAGACATTTATTTTTTCAGTCATCATCAGGTGGGTTCATAGTGAGTCATAGGGGAGTGCTGGTGATTCCAGCACTAGGGTAAGAAGAATATAGGATGAGGAAATGAATACATGCCTTTATATGTGGGAATCTTATTACTGGGTTTGATGTCTGTATTTGAGAGAGATGCTTGGGCTCCATTTATAGCAAGCAAAGAGAAATAGAAACTTTTATTCTTGATTTGTCTGCCTCTGTTTTAGTTTCTTGATTTAGGATAAAGTGAGTTTGGCTCCAGAGATGCCTTTTTCTATTACCTTACTATAAAATTGAGTCAAGATCTCTAAATAACATCTAGATAGCAAAATGTGATTTAGTGGATCCCAGACAGCACCCACTGAACAGCACATGTAACGTAATAAACAAGATTATGAAACGTGGAATTCATATTTCAATGGACTAAGATGTTTTACAAGAAAGTGAGGGTCCAAATTGAGTTCCAAGCTTTTAAATACTCTTTACAGAGAGAATATTTGTAGTTTGGCTTCACTGTGAGCTAGTGAGAGTATTTTGTTCAGCTTGTCCATGTTGCTGTCCTGAAACAATTTGAGCTGCTTTCTCCTTGTCACAGCCTTTATGTTGGATGACACTCATGTTATCCCAACTATTTGATGGCTTTATTTCCAAATTAGATATTTCAGGTGTTTCTTTGTTAATTATTTAGGAAGGTGTATTCCTGTGTCTCTTAAGATACCTGCCTCATTCTACATGCAGAAAGTGCCTGAAATCCAGGTTACTTTTCACATAATGTTGCTGTTAAGTCTCCTTTCAGAAAATCAGATTCATAGAATGGTTTGGGTTGGAAGGGACCTTACAGATCATCTCGTTCCAACCCCTTGCCATGGAATGGGGAACCTTCTACTAGACCAGGTTTCTCAGAGCCCCATCCAACCTGGTCTTGAACCACCTCCAGGGATGAGGTGGCAATAGCCATTCTGGGCTACCTGTTCCAGTGCCTCACCACCCTCACAGTGAAGAATTTGTTCCTAATATCCAATGCAAAGCTACACTCTTTCAACTGGAAGCCATTCCCCCTTGTTCTATCACTTAATGCCCTTGTAAAAAGTATCTAGCCTTCCTGTAGGTCCCTCTGGGTACTGGAAGGCTGATAAAAGGTAAAACTTCAGCTTCTTTTTTAAAACCATTAAATGTGAAATGCATTTTGCATTGGAGTTATGCAATTCCATTTTAAATTCTTCCTGTCCTTATTGAGCAAGTCATTCAAGAACAAAGATTCTTAAAAAACAGAATGTTTATGCTTGAATATATGTGCAAGAGAGTGTCAGAGGGTATTCCCAATTTCATAGTGCAGTCAGTATATATTCTGCTTACGAATAAGACCAGTCCTTATCACAGGCAATCTCTGGGCTTGGCTTAATCATCCAAAGTCAGGAGTCTACTTGAGACCTCAGCTATCTAAGGAGTCATTGTGCTCAGTGGAGTTCTCCCTTGTGCAGTTGCTGAAAAGAGGCTGCAGAGCTGCTCAGCTTACCCTAAAATAGATGTCTATAAAAGCAGGTCAGCCAAATCCCACCAGAGGTTCCATTGACTGCACTGACTAGGTCAGATACAGCTTAGTTTTATGGAGCTCACACAGTAAAGCTATCATGGTGGACCTGGCTTGCAGGTGGGCATGTAAAGTGAGTAGTCTGGAAAAAAAGCCCCATGTATAAAGCATTAAAATCAACAATTTCTATCCATTGGCATAGCATTTTTTGATTTTATTACCTAGAGGAGTTGGAAGTGTGACATTGCAGTGGGTAGTATGAAATAGAAGTCAAATTTTGTTATGGCAGGTGTACAGTATAGGCAAAGTTACAGTGGTTATAGAAAGTATAAACAGGTTACTGGCTTGATAGCAAGTTCTGAATTTGATTTGTGAGAGGATGTGCAGAGATGAGGCTGTGCATGTCTTCATCAGAACAAGCAAAAGGTTATAGAGGTTCAGGTTGGGGAGGGGAGAGGATGGCCTTTTTAAAAGGGACAGATACTTGAGTTGGCAGTGAGGAGTGTCACATCTGTTAAATTGTGTAGAGAGATGTGACAAACTGACATACATTTGGATGTCATCTCTGTGGGAAGTTGAATTACTGGATGGATAAGTGCAACACTAAGGATGAGCTGCATAAGCCAGAAGAACAGATGTCCTCTCATTCTTTAGGTGTATTCCAGGTTTGTGTGATAAGAATCTGAAGGTTTTTCAGAGTCTGTGGTTTCTGGAGACATTAAGAAATCATTTCAGCAAAACCCTATATTGATAAACTAGATTATTTACTTTCACATTCCCTGCTGATACAGGCAGTAAGTGTAGATAGAGCAATTGAACTCTAAAATAAAAGGTGTTATTAGGAACTGATTAGGAAACAGTATGTTTTAGTTTTCTGACTGCTTGGGAACAGCACAGTGAAATTGAATGTGAAGGCACTGAAGTGAGCTTTGATAATTGTTAATTTCGAGGGGAAATTGCACAGCCACAGGGAGAGATGATGATGTGATGGAAGGTAATAAAAACTGAAAGAGGAAGAGAGGGAATTAGAGAGGAGATCTGCCAAGTCAGCACCTTACCTTTGATAAGAGAAAAGGTGGGGGAAGTTTCTAGATTTGTGCTCACCTTTCTGGGATGAGGCACAGTTTGTGGAATAGTGCAAGGGAAAGGAACGGAGAAGATCTAAGTTTTGCTTAGAGAACTGTTCTTTAGTTATTTAATCTGATCTGAGATGGTCTCTCTGAAATTTTATTTTTGACATCAAAACAAAATTTATACCTGTGAGATTGCAGATGCACTTAGCAAGGTTTTAGCAATTTCACAAATAGTCAGTCCTCTGTTGTTTTGTTGTAGTAGATTTAAGTAGAAAGCTGAGGCCTCTTTTGGCTCAGAATGTATTTCATAAATTGGAAAAAGAGATGAACCCATCAGTTCTCATGCATAGCTTGAACCTTCTGTGACACACAGTATCTGGATGCTATTGACCTAGCTTATCATTACTTATTTCAAATGTACTGTTTGTGGGTGGATCACAGGTTCATATAAAGTCAGGGAAGTATCAAGAGGGCTTGGGCATCGTGGAATGTAAAGAGCAGGGGCAAGTTGCTTCCATTTTTTAATTTAGCAGTCAGATGAGTAAATTGTTTTAGAAAATCCAGTATTAATGTATTAAACTGCATTAGTATTAATTTCAGTAAATTTCAGTTATTCAAAGTGTAAGTTATCTCCCCTGCCTCCCTCCAAGTACTTTGCGTTGAAAAATAGGTGTGTTTACACTGTGGGCCTGAAGTCATATAAAAAGCTGTATATTAGTTTCAGATGAGCAGAAGGGTATAAACATAAAATCGGTGGGGTTTTTATGCAGTTATACTTAAACAGTTACAGCATTATTCCATGGGTTTGTGCATTTGAAGAGGGTAGGTGGGCATAGTAAATACTGGTAAGCATTAGCCAATTCAGAGTTCCGAAAAAGTGGTTTTATATGATACAGCAGGAACAAACAGCAGAACCAACATGGTATTATCAGTTGAACTTGCTACGAGTAAAAGCAGAACTTATGTAGGTACTAGTAATTAAACATTGCTAATGTGTGCAGGAACATGTGTTATTATAAAGAGCTTTCCTACTGTGTCACCTAATATTTTGTGGTTTCTACAGAACTACAGTAAAACAGACAACAGTTTGTCACCTTTCCCTACCTTGGGAATGTAGCAACCTTTCTTAGTGGTGAAGAGGTAGAGCAGAGCACGTTTTTGTAGGTGGAAGAGGTAGTGGCACCTCTAGCAAAGGTTTTCTAACCACTTCAATTGTAAGAACCTGTTTTGGTTGGTTTTAACTAGTCCGGTTTTCAGACAAATGATGTGGAGGACGGCTGTCTTCTTGTGCTGTTGCTGGGAAGAAGAAAGTAGATGTGCCTGGAATGCAAAGCAAGTAGTGAGCAGTGACAACAGGTTTAGAATTACAGCAATGGCAATTTTTCATAACCAGTATAATATATTCACCTCCAGAACTGTGTATTGAACCTAAAGATCTGGATTTTCATTGCTCCTCTCCTATTCAGCCAGAGTCTTCTTCATATCTTCAGATTTCCTTAGTGTGGGAGAATATTTGGACCTGTGTATCCAGCTTCCCTGTAGAGCACTGTAACCACCAGGCCAGAAGGCAGATGATGTTTCCAGCTCTTTTTTTGGCGTGTATCTAGGCAGAAGAGATTACAGAGATGTTTTAGAAATTGAGGAGGAGAGAATATGACTCGGAAGGCTGGTGATTGTGATACTTACCTTAAACCAGAGGTCTAGTTATATTCAGGTCTGTATGTATTTCAGAGAGAGCTCTGCTAGACCTAGTTCTGAACATACAAGGCAACTGATGTGAACAACTGACTTAAAATAGAACACAAAATCTTTGTTCTTACATGTACAAAAATAGATGTGTGACTTTTGCAATCTTTGCTTTTTTCTTCATAGTGTTAGTATATATTTGAACATGGGAGGAATATTGAAATTCCATTGGGTTTTGTTTTATTGCTTTATAAGAATAGTCAACCTAACAAGTAGAAATTGTTAAATTTTAAATATCAGCACCCTTTCTTAGATTATCGTAGCTTATCTTCCATTTTTTAGGGATTCTTATTCCAATTCATCTCCTTCACTATAAAGCATCAAGAGCTTTAAATTCAATTCTCTTGCTTTTGTTCTAAATAAAGAGGGGTTTTTTTGCTTGGCTTTCTTTTGTCTCTTTTGCTTTTCTTCATTCATATATTGTATCCTGTATTCCTTCCTACTGCTTGCTTTTCTCCTTTTTCAACTCCTCCTCCTTTTCTTCATCAATTCCAATTCTTAAGTGTCTACTGAATGAAGTATTATGCTTGGATTACAGTTCTCTTTATTCCTGTGAAACTGACTGGTCCAAGGTATTCCTGCACACACAGCATTCCTTTCCTAATGTGTTTTTGCAGATGGACTTCTAAGTGTGGCTAGGTAATGCATGGAATTGCCAGACTTGCATTTAGCTCAGCCCTTTAATTGTGCACATCTCAATAGCTTTTCCACCTACAAAGGAGTACAGAGAAATGTAGAGTATTTTAAACTGCTGAAAGAAATTGATTTGATAATGATGCAAATACTGCCAGTTGTGTTGTACCTGTACCTTCTCACTATGATGTTAGAAACTTTAACCTTGACAATAAGTTCGAGTTTAGATAACTAATTTTAGCTCTTATTTCAGTGGTAAAAAATTACTTGAAGCATTTCTAAATCTGATTTTGTCCCAGTGCTTTATGATGTTTACTGCATTTTCTTTGATGTCCAGTTGATGTTCAAAGACAGTGTGGCAGAAATGCTGGTTTGTGGTTAGAATATTTCAAGGAGAGAGGAAATGCTGACTGTATGAGACTCTCTGTACCACTAATCCTTGTCTCCTGTGTTGTGCAGGCTACCAGGTGCTGGCTCCCACTGCCTATTACGATCAGACTGGTGCCTTAGTAGTAGGCCCTGGCGCAAGAACTGGCCTTGGTGCACCAGTCAGATTGGTGGCCTCAACTCCTGTTCTAATCAGTTCTGCAGCAGCACAAGCAGGTAAATATTTACTCCTGCACAGAGGTTTCTTTCACTTAATCTACTGAATTTTAACAGTAATGTTGATTAGTATTTGATATCATTGTTTTCTATGCATCTGTGAAGTTTTCTAGTTGTGAAGGATATACTATGCATGCTTATTCTGTCTCCTCCTGTTCTCTGAGACTGCTGTTTCTCACAGATGGGGTTTTCCATTTTTAATTGGAATTTACAGTCCTCTTCCCATATGTACACAGGCATGTTTCTGGAAATGTTACTTGTCAGATAGGAACATTTTCTCCTTCCTCTCCCCATGCATTATAACATGCACTTCTCATCAGTCCCCTAAATGGTGTCCTCTAGGAAGCATCATTTCATTGCTTCGGCCTGGCAGAAGATGGACTGCTCTGGAGCCTTGTTATACTTTTCTCATGAAACGATGTTCTCCTGAAAAGTATGGCAAGGAAAAAGTTATGTATAGAATGGAAAGCAAAAGAGGAGAATTAGTTATATCAAAAGTCTCTAGTTTCCTTCTTCTTTTTTAGCAATTTTAAGATCTAGTATTACTTTACCAAAGCATTTATTGCATTTGTTAAATTAAAATCCAGAATATTAACCCTGGATTAATTAACTTAATCTGTTCAGAAAATTAGATTTTACATTAATCTATCAGCTTCTTTTTCTATGCAGAACTCACTTCTGACAGTATCTGAAGATGTCTTTGAATGACTCTTAGCTGCAACTCCGCTGTTGCAACTTTGGATATAAAAAGTTCAGTAAATAGTAAAGTCTTACATGTTTACACGGAAAATTCTCTCAATTACATTAACAATTCTGCAGCCTTGATTAGCCTAAAACATGTGCTGTCTTCACCTTTTTTCTTTGAGTAATTAAGATTATGTAATACTATTAAGTCTCAATTAGTCCTTTAATATGTGAATTTCTGCTTGTTTTAAGAGGGCTTCAAGAAAATACAATTTAGTTCTGAATAATCCATTTTCAGTCAGAAATGTTCGAGAGAGTAATTATGATTGAACACATGTGTTTTACAGCTGCAGCTGCTTCAGCTGGAGGAACAACAAACAATCTCGCGGGAGCCACGAACGGTCTATTTCGGCCACTTGGTGCCCAGCCACAACAACAGCAACAGCAAACAAATAGTAGCCTACAATCCAATTCATTTTATGGCAGTAACTCTTTGACCAATAACTCCCAGAGCAGTTCCCTTTTTTCACATGGTCCTGGCCAACCAGGAAGCACATCTCTTGGCTTTGGAAGTAGCAGCTCTTTAGGAGCAGCTATCGGCTCTGCACTTGGTGGATTTGGCTCATCAGGTAGGTTGTTAACATAGTGAGGACATTCTGTGAGACTTTTATGCTAAGCAAAAAAATGTATCTGTATCAGGCATCATATATATACATACATTTCTAAAAAGAATGCAAAAATAGGTTATTCAAGTTGAAAAATTATAGGGGAATAAAAAAACGTTTTTTAAATTCACTTGGATTGTGTATACAAGATGCATTTTTGAACAATATCCTATAGTCACAGGTATCTCCAAAATACTTTTCCATACTGATCACTGTACTCTGCCCCAGGAGTTTGTTACTGTTTTTCAGTAAGCTGCTTTTGTTTTCAAGGAAGTCTTAATTCTGTGGTTAAAATAACAACTGATGATAGTGAAGATATACATTCTTTTGTTGTAATTATCATATCAGAAAAATTCCTAATTTTTTTAAAACAAATTAAATAGCATGTGACTTTCTAAATTTGATCTAATATTGAAGTGCTTGTTTCCATAACATTTTTAAAGGATTTATAAAACAAAAATACTTAATACCTAAGAACAGTCCTTGTTAACTCTAGCAGATTTAATCTTAGATATCGTTAAGCCTAAATAGTTCTGTGCACGTTTGGGGCCTTTAATTATTTCAACAGATGCTCCTAAGTACTACAAACCTGTTCGTTTTTAAAAAAAAAATCATTCTGTCATGTTTCTGCTTTAAAGCAGAAATTTTATATTCACACAGTTTTTAAACGTGCAAGGTAGGTTTTCTTACATTTCAGATTCAGTTTTAGTTAGCCAAGACAAACAATTTTATTTGAGACTATTCCCTTTTGCTATTAATTGCTAAGTTTACAGCACTGAATTGCTTCTTATTACTAATATTATTTTAATGAAATCAGGGGAGCATGTTTAATCTTGCATATCTTGCAGATGGGTAGAAATTATGAGAATTGTATGTACTCTAACAGTATTCTTTTCAAAATTAAGGACAATTAGCGCTAAGGAAAGTAATTTAAAAAAAATTATTACAAAATAGCTTAATATATGGGGGAAAAAAAACAGAAGGAAAAGCACACCCTTCAGTGTTACGACATGGTAGTTGTTATTTGGTAACTAAGTGTGACTAATGACGTCAAATACATTGCATTCCAACACAGAGTTTTTCTCAGTGTTGTTTTTCATAAAATAATCAGAAAAATTACTTACTCTAACAAAACTGGTGCTAGGAAGTCCAAAATCAGGTTTTTACACTTAT
This sequence comes from Drymodes brunneopygia, assembly GCA_013400955.1. NCBI lineage: Eukaryota > Metazoa > Chordata > Aves > Passeriformes > Petroicidae > Drymodes > Drymodes brunneopygia. Next base: position 759,168 of record VZTZ01008916.1, on the reverse strand, counting down.
GCTGTCCAGTATTTGATTTGAAAGAGGAGGCTCAAAACATCCCATGGTCAATTTAAAAACAAATAAAAATTGAGGCTACTCAGTAGTGTAGGTTTTCTTAATTTTCCTTAATGCCACAGCAAGTAAATTTTATTTACAAAATTGTGCTATCCTGGTGTGTATTATGTAGTATAACTTGTCTTGAGCTATTTGTAGGGTTTCAGTGAATCCTTAGCAGCTGTGTTTTACTCTAGGTATTGTTACATTACCATGGTAGATAGTGAGAATAAATATAAATATTTAATACAGTCCACCTATTTAAGGTCTCTAGATAGAATAGGTTTAAGTCATAAAAGTTTTTAACTTGCATTATCTGAAGAACCTCCATGGAACACAAATTTTAGTTGTTTATCTACTTAAGAAAATCAGCATAGCTTTTTCTGGCACAGGAGATTAAGCCTTTTTCTTATTGCAAAGGTCAGTTCCAGAGCTTTGTCCAAAGCCCTCAGCACAGAGAGTACATGCTGAAATCTTGCAGCAGTATCCAGGGTGATTAATTAGCATGGTAGTTTGCACAGGGAAGCAGAAACTCTGTATTTGCAGTTTGAGAAGTGCTGATGAAAGGTGCTATCTAAACCTGAAATATTTTTAGTAGTATTATTGGAATAAAAGTATATTGAAAGTGCCCTTCTGCCAAGTTGAAATTGTGCTTGCCCTAATAGCCACTTAAAAATGCTTCCTGGTTATTTATTTATTTTTTTAGAGTTCTGACCTGTATGTATATATGAATTGAATTACACAGATGAGCACTTAAACAAGTGGTATTCATGCATATTGAGGCAAATTGAAAACAAGTTTAATTTTTTATGTGCCAAGGTTTCAGTGTCTTTGTAACTCCATCAGTGTGTTGAAAATGTTGAATTTCAGTTAAAATATAGCCATGAAGACTGATAGATGGCAGAACACATTTTGCCCTTATGTTTTCCATTTTTGCAGGGGGCAAAAATAGCTGCAAAAAATGCAAAGGTGAGCATGTTCTAGCTTGAATGCCTGAACAAAGTAACAACTGAAAGCGGCAAACATACCATAGAAATGACTGTATGTACCTACAGTCTGTTCTTTTATAATAAAGTTATTCATACTCCATTTTAAAGCTTTAGGTACATGATGATAAGTTACTGCAGCTTAACAGGTAGCCAAGAATTAGATCAACTATGGCAGCTTTCCAGATGCTGCCTTCTGGCTTGTAACAACTGTAAAGGAATTGGATTAGCTTAGAGAGGGGGGGAAGAGGAATAAGCTAATGCAAATTATCTTCTGGGTTTTGTGAGCTTTGCTTGTGTGTGTGAAAATGCAGCTCAGCTGGTTCGTGGTAACTTGTTAAGCTGCAGTAATTTAGCTGAGTAAGAAACCCTGAAAGATGGAAAAACAACAATCCATCGTGTAGCATTGTATTAACATTTATATGGTTCACTGAGCCAGAGCCTGTAGAACTGGTCTCAAAGCTTGAGATTTCTTTCAACTGTTGCCTTAATTTGCTCTTCTGATTTCTTATTTTCAATCTCCTTGCCTAGTTAGTCCAGTATCTTTTCCTTCTGATTTCTCCTCCAGTATGTCTTCCTTCCCAGTTTCCAGGCAACATTTGTCTCCTGCTTCCCTCCCCCTCCTAAGTATGTTTCTGTTTCTACTTGTACTGTGTGATGTTCCCATCAGCAGCTTACTATTCCAGTCTTTTTGCCCCACAGTCACATACACCTTCTACAGCCTAACTTTTCTTCAGATCTGCTTTCTTCTCATCCTCAGTCCCACTGAAAGTGCTTGCCAGTTTTTCTTGCAGTCTCTTTGTTGGCTCCTTTGTCTGACCTTTTTCTCTTCCTCCTTCTGGTTTCCTTTTCTCTTTTCCGCCCTCCCTAGTCTACTTCTTGTGTTTGGCTTTTGTCTCCCCTGCACTTGAAACAGAAAACTTCCTTTCCACATTGCCTCATGGGCCTTTCCAATACAAGGTGGAATCTTGGGCAGCAGTTTCAGAGTTTGTTTTTGACATGGCACAGTGAAGTTCAATCGCAGGCACAACCTTAACCATCTCAGACTTCCTGTGTATGGTCAGGAGTTTAAGTTTTCAGCTGTGAGTCTGTATCAGATCTGTGCTGAGCTTGGATGAACTGTGATTTTGCAAAGATTTTTAGTTCAGTCTAAGAGGGTGAAAATAAAGGTCTCCTGTTTTTGGTGCATTTGGTCTGAGTACCTGAAAGCATCAGCTTCTCAAAGAGGTAGCTAGATCATTTTGGTAAGCATAAAGCACCTTTCTTTGCCAGTATTTCTGAAATGGCAGTGTTTAGACACAAGTTCTACTAAAAATTTTGTCCAAGCAAGTTCCTGCCATGAAAAATATTAGCCAAGTTGTTAATGTTACGAGAAAACAAATTAGTGTCTTAAAATGGGAAGTTTCAGGCGACCTTTATATTGTGTCATGCTGCCAGCTTTAATAGGAAGGTACTTGAAAAGGATAAAGGTTATGGAAGTACAAATTCTGACCTTTCCTTTTTAAGTAGGCAGTAGTAGTAATCAATTTTCCAAATTCAGCTTAAGAAAGATACTTGTTATTAAAATATTCATAATCTTGGTTTGGTTCATGAGTATAATAATGTTCCAGTGTTTAAAACAGGCACTCTAGTTTAATAGTTCGCTAGTATGCAGCAGATACTAGAATTTAACATTTCTAAAAGCTTTTTATTGTTCTCCTAATTTGTCCTAGACTGCTCATCGCCCTGCTGAACGATGCTGTGCAGGATAACCACTCCTTCACTAATACACTGTTATCCGAAGCCTCTAGTCTAATTTGACTTTCAGAAACACTGATAGCAGTAAAATCACATTTTTAATTTCTCATCTAATTTTCCTATCTCTGCTCCGCTTCTCATCTTCTTTCTTGGCCTATTCCCTCTTTATATTTTCAAAACACTTCTTTGAGAGCCGTAATTCTCATAGGGAATTTTAAGTAGTCATTTTTTTCCTACAGGTGAGGGGTTCACAAACGAGGAAGTTCAGAAACAGCTGAACAGCAATATAAATTATTTTGTGAACCCTTAAAAACAACAACTAATTTCCTCTAGACTTTTTCCTGAAATGAGTGTCACTGTCTGACTAATAATTTATGGTGGGAAAAAAAAATTACCAAATAACTTAGTGACAATATTTTTACAATAATTTATCCTATAAAGTGACAGTGTAATTTAATCTTATAAATTCCATATTTGTCCAAAAGCCTGAAGCCAGGCATTTAAAACAGAGTACTGCAGTATTCCTGTGAGAAGTCTAGTGTGAAATGTTGAAAGACATGGACGTTGGTGAAATTACTTGTCAGTGGTATGTTTATACCCACTTAGATTTACTTAAAAGCATGTGTGGTTATCACAGTAATTGTCTTTGTCATAACGATTGCTGTAATTATTGTGATCGCATCTGTTGTTGCCCAGCTGTAGTTGGGGATAGGTTTTATTCAGTTGACACTGTGTAATTAGGGTCTTTTTATTTCTTCTTCAGTTGGCAGTTCTGCAAGTAGTAGTGCCACAAGGAGAGATTCTCTATCTACTAGCTCTGACTTGTACAAAAGATCTAGTAGCAGCCTAGCACCCATAGGGCAGCCATTTTACAATAGTCTGGGATTTTCCTCCTCTCCAAGTCCAATAGGCATGCCTCTGCCAAGCCAAACGCCAGGACATTCACTTACGCCACCGCCATCACTTTCATCACATGGATCCTCATCCAGTTTGCATTTAGGTAAAAAAAACAAAAACAAAAAACCAAAAAAACACTTTTTGTTTGTATGTGTGTATGTATTTCTATGTGTAAAATATGTGTTGCATAAGAGATGTCACATTACCTTTGCTGTTAAACAGTTTTGTAATGAAGAGGGGCCATTCCTGAAAGGTGAAGAGCACGTTCAGATGCTCATTGATTTGACAGTGGAGGGCACTAAGCTTTTGGCAGTATCGGGCCAACAACTGATTTTTCTTCCCTTGCAGAAGCCCAGTAGAGAGCCCAGTAAGAATTATTGGTCGTTTTTCTATTATGTTTCCACAGTACGACAAGCAAAGGTGCATTATTTTTGTTTCTCCTCTACTGTGTTACCACTGTAAGGACATTTTAGATGATGTGTTTACCAGTGAAGTGACTTTCATTAATGCCCCTTGCCATGATAAAGTAGAAAAGTGAGCAGTACTCTCAATGTAAAATGTATTGAAAGGTGGTTTTTGAATCAGTCAGGAAGACAGTAGTTTATAACCAGGCTGGTGGAAGGAATAAAAAAAGGCATTTGTCAAAGATGTAGCAAAGGCACTGTCAGTGGTGGCTCTCTGTTATCGGATGTATTTTTTAAGGAATGCTGAAAATAATTTCTTAAATGTTTTTTGGCTAGCTAGATGACATGGGAGCTCAACCTTTCTTTAAAAAAGAAATTAAAATAAAATTAAAAATCTAAAGAAACTCCACTACAGTATATTTAGAAGATAATGCCTCTAACCTGAGATTACCTAATATATTTTTTCTTTTCTGCTGCAAATATTTGCAGTCATTTAATTTGGATGCTAAAATCATACAGTGAAACTGGATGTAATTCAAAATTTAGTTGCCTGTTGCTCCAGTAACTGTTGAGTGCATGGTTCCATGCTTGCAATAGGCAGCATAATCCCCTATACTTCTTAGTGCACATAAAACAGGAAAAAATTTTAAATGCCTGCTGGAATGCACCTTAAGTGAGAAATGTGTGAGTGATTTGTATAACAAGGTTAAATAATTAAAATATATTACATTTGCAGTACAGCATCCCCTTCAAGGTTAAGTGCTGAATACCCAAAGTAAAACTGGGCAAGGGGATGTTTCAGCACATTTTATTTTTTTTTACTTACCTTTTTTCCTTTTTCAGGTCTACAAAGTACACCTTTGGGCTGAGACCAAGCATGGAAAGTTTCAGCCCAAATGGAGGCTTTTGAGAAAGTTCTGAACATCTGACAATGGGGTTATCATGGAAATCTTTTTCTTTCTTTCTTTTCAAAGTACTCTCACCATAGTTTTCATATTGCTGAAAACTATACTTAAACCAAATTTTGGAAGGCATTATCTAAAATTAAAAGCATTCAAAGTTTTGTTTGTTTCACATTTGATAATGTTAAAAGACTTTTTTTTCAGTTCTGCGAAAATAGGCTGTGATCAGTACAGAGGATTGCCTCTATCAGCAGAAATTGTTAAATACTGACTTTGACCCATTTTGAACTGTTTGGCAGTGTGAACTAAGCCTAACAGCTTGTTAAAATCATGTACTAGATCAGTGTGTAACTGCCAGAATATACAGTTGTACTCTGAAAATTGACACAATCTTGTTGACTTCCATGTGTCCTCTTCATCTTCCAAGTGAAGTGGGCCTTGATTACTGATAAACTTTTTGCTATATTACAAAATCAGCCTGAAATTTGGAAACTGAGGTATTTCGGATATTTCACAAAAAATGCAGTAATTTTTTTTAGCCTTTCTGCCCTGTTGCTGTATTTTTGCTCAGTTACATTCAAAGTGCACCTTCTCAGAGTTTAAGACTCTTTCTGCAGTTAATTGTCTGTCTTGTTATATTTATTCTGGTGTGTTCATCAACCACTCTTGGAAGCATGTTTCGTTCTCACTAACAAGAAATAAAAATTTAAAAATCAAAGCTTTCTCACCAAGTGAGAAGTTCTACCTGAAATCAAACAGGGAGTGTATTTTAAGAAGGGTATGGTTATCATGTAGTCACTTTTCAGAGTAGAACAACATTGTAAGTTCATGTCTGCATGCAGTTTCCATTGGTATTCTGATAATGCCTGTCAAATGCAGCTCTCCCTCCACCTTCCAAACTTGTCCTGCCTGCTTGTATCAACAGGTTCAGCTAAGTTTAACTCCTGTTTTAAAATGGGCATCAAACTCGGTTGCTCCTGTTTCAGCCACCAGAATTTAGAGCACAACACTGGGAAAGGGTGCATGGTTTTATAACCCCTTTGTCAGACACTGCTGCAATTTGTAGCTTAAAGGAACAATTTCCATTTTACAAGAAATTTGTGGTATTTTACGGTTTTTATCTCTTCTCACCAACTTTTATCCAACATCCTAAAATAGGACTGTGCTAATGACTTTGTGTTAGTATCAGTTTTCTTGTATTTGAAGGGATTTGTCAGTTGTCTGTAACTGCTTCTTTACTGTAATCAGTTGGAGCAGTAAGGTCATGAATTTGAACTACCCTTTCACTCCCAAGTAAAAGGAACTGCAAGAGGAAGTGTTTTTCTGTTGTCATAAAAAATCCTTTTAGGTTGATAGTCCTTACTCTGTTTAATGGTACATTGCAGCATTGTGAGAGTAGAGTTTTGGTGTAGAGCAGGATTTCTAAAATCTGGGCTTTTGAAGGTAATTATTTCCTGTGTGTGGCTAGCCAAGCTTGTTAGCAGTTGGGATTGATGTTTTACCATCAGAGATGGTCATTCTGAGTAAGAGTAAAGGCCCCTTGGCAAGGCAGTATGGGGCTCTTTGCATTGCCTCAGCTGTGTCCCTCCTCTGTAGGGCTGCAGTAAGCCAGGCATAATAAACACTTGCATTTATTCCAAAAATATATACAGATATGTGTAATTCTGTTTTCCATATGAATATGAAACTTTTAGCTTAGGATGAGATAAATCTACTTTTTTACAGATGAACAAATACTTCATAGAAATTAAGTTTAAAGCATTTATATACATGTATGTGTGTTACTAGAAAATACTGCTGACACTTGTAAATAAGTTACTATGCAGTAGATATGTTTTCTGTCTTTATTAGAAATAATTGAAAAAATATTTTGATAAATACTAACAGACTAATGTTGTCAAAATAAATGTGCCTAGATTTAGTTTTTAATGCTTTTTAATGTTCTCCTTAAATATGTTAAGGAGTCAATAATTTAGCATGCTTTGTGTCCTTGAAGCTTAGGCTCTATTTTAGATGATCTATATCCCCTTTATATCTCTCTGCCTTTTCGTCCCTATGGATTTGCCATGGGGATTTAGGTTGAATTAAACTGTAAAACAACTTAATATTACTCAGTACTTTGGAGATCTTTGTTTTATGAGATCAGAAGTGATAGCTAATTAATTATCTGAAGAATGAACTGCACACTTCATTCCCCAAGAGTTTGGAATTGTGTGGCTATACTGATGTCTAAAAAGCATTTTAATTTTTCAGTGGTTTATTCAGTAGGGTATGTTCCCCAAATAACTTATAAACCTAGGCTGTTATTTTCCTAGTTTGGAGAAGAAAAAAGGCCATTGTACTCACAGTTATGTCTGCATGTAATAAGTACCTAAGACAATATGCCTTTCTTTTGGGAGTTTTACTGTTTTCAAATCTGCAGAGTTACCACTGAGCAATAATATTGCTGTAATTAAAGGTTATATGAAAATAAAAGCTAATTACTTATTAAATGACTCTTTTTTTATAATAGTGTCCAGTGTTTTACAAGCTTCTGCTTTCTGAGTACCACAGGTTCTTCTGGGCACAATGGATGTGCTTTTTTAATACAGCCTTCCTGTATTACTGTCCTGCTTAACGTGATTGTCTGAAATAGTTTCACAAGCTAGACAGGAGCCTCCCAGTTGCAGCATAGTTATCTTACAAGTCTTAAAAAGTGATGGTTCCCAAATGCGACGCAAAAAAGGCTTGATAATTCTGAGCAGGAAATGTATATTGTTCATGTATAGCATACTTGTTAAACGCTACCAAGTTTCCTAATTTCTATTTTAGTTGCTGGATAAATTACTGCATTTAATTTATAGAGATGAAGGCTCAGTTAAAAAAACCAAGCTGAAACAATTCCTGATTCACATGTGCATTTCTATGACTGTGTATGTTGACTGTGAGCATATGATCAAAACTGCCCTGTTAGTTTCTGGCACAGAATTGAGCATGTGATCAGTGGAGTAACACAGATACTGCAACAGGAAAGCAGCTGATAAGTTCCTTTCAGATGGGCTCTGGTGCCCTCTCGTGATATTAAATAGTGTTACTGTACAGCAAGGAAGCCAGGATTGCACTCATGTATTTACATAGTCCACATGAGAAATATCATCATTTCAGCTGCATAACTATTTTGTTCTTTAGAATGCCATTCCTAGAGGTGAGATTACAGCAGAGCATCACTCTGCATACTGCTTCACCTGCAGAATGTTGGGGTTTTTATTTCCTTTTGTTTGTTAGTACCATAGTGTTTGTCAATGGAAACTAAAAATGATAGCTACAAACATTTTCTTTTCCTGGCGGCAAAAAGTTAAGAGGCTTTAATTTAAAGGAAAACCTAGTGGTTTTTAAAAGATATTGTGTGGCATAAAGTATTTATTGATGTTTATGACAGAATTTTGAAGACTAATTGTAAAATAAATACTAATTATTTCTATTTTGGGGCATAATACTATACAGTGCAATGAATGTGATGCTTGATGTGTCTTGCAGAGCACTAACATCTCAGATTCTGGTACTGGAATTTGACCTTTTGAGAAAGAAAGCTTTACCATTAATACATTGCCAGTCCACTGTAACACTGTTGTTGCCTGGCCTAATAAATACTTGGAACCAAAAGAAGGCTTGGCTGGGGCACAGTCAGCTGTTTTTCTTTTTTTTTTCCTTTTTTCTTTTTTTTCCTTTTTTTAAATTAGGTTTGTCATAGAGCACCATTCAAACAGCACATACTGCAATTTGTTTTGAATACAAATGTAGGTATTTATTCTGTTGACTTTGAAAGTGCTTTAATTACAGTGTCCCTCCCTAGACAGGGAAACAAAATGCTTTCCTTTTCCAATTTGTAGTCAATACTTTTAGGGGAGTGTTTGGTTTTTTCTTTGCTTAGTTTGGTTTAAATAGTAGAATTCAGGTTTCTATGTGGTAATTGTGTTTGAGTTTTTCTGCTTGTAGTGTAGTAAGAGTATCCCTCTAAAAAATCATATAGCAGTTGGGAAAGATGCTTTAGACGCTTTTTATGATAATTGCTGCCTGTTGTAAAGTGGATGGGTGAGGCCTGCTGCAGGAGTTCAGAGTGACACGAACTGATCAGAGAGCAGGGTGTGAGGAGAAACGCACAGGACTGTGGAGTGACAAGAGCTGTAGGTGGAATCACTGGCAAAAATAAATAGGACCTAGACACAGGAAGGCAATTCAGTTCTTAGAAAGTAAGAAAGGATGAGATGTTAGTGAGAGTGATGAGTGTCTATTCAGAGAGGAAAGGACTTCATGCTTCTAAAAGGAGCTTCAGTTTGATGTATCTGTGATTGTTTGATAACTAAGCAGAGCATTCTTAGTTACCTGGTTTGAAATTTGACATATTTAGTGCTGAGAAGAGGTACCAGATTGAAAGCTTGGGATGCTGAAGTCATCAAATAACCTGCAGGACAGGTACAGCATGACAAGAGGCACCACATGTGCCTCCCCGAAAATGCCCTTAACACGCTGTGAGTTGGAAAGGTGTCTCAGTAGGGACTGAAGGGTAGTTCAGATTTCATGGTCTATTTTGACACAATTGGCTAACTTCAAGACTACTAACAAGGGTATAAGCCAGTATGACTCGTAAAGTGGATATCTGCCCACTAAGCTTAAGGCCCACCCAGTAAGGCTGAGTGGGTGCTCACTTTACCTGCTTTGATATATTCTTCTAATGACATTTCTTTTCCTGGTGCCCTTCACATAAAATAAAAATGAGGAGGAGAATGGTTTTATTTATTGCGAGATAAAGCTATCTAACTCCTCCAACCATACAGAGGTAAATATAAATAACAAGACAACACTGTTGTTTTCTTTGGCTCCAGGGTGTATCCGTAGTTTTAGTACACTTGCTGTTTTGCTGTTGCTTGTTTTCCTCGCGGCTGTTACTGACACAAGTGCTTCCTTGTAGGAGGACTGACAAATGGTAGTGGTCGCTATATTTCTGCAGCCCCCGGAGCCGAAGCCAAGTATCGCAGTGCGGCGAGCACCTCCAGTCTCTTTAGCTCCACCAGCCAGCTCTTCCCTCCCTCGCGCCTCCGCTACAGCAGGTCTGACATTATGCCTTCCGGACGCAGCCGGTTGCTGGAAGATTTCAGAAACAACCGTTTCCCTAATCTTCAACTAAGGGACCTTGTTGGACATATTGTTGAATTTTCCCAAGACCAGCATGGTTCTAGGTAATTAATATAAGAATACTTAATAATATTTTACTGCTTTGATACTGTTTTATTAACGTCAAACTTTGGAATGAGGTGCTTGTCATGTGAATTCAAAGCATGCCGTTAATTGGAGCACATACTCTTAGGCTGACCTTCTCTAAGAAATATCATTGTAAAAGTAGTATTAATTTAACTGCCTGTAGAAGTTCTCAGTGTGGAAATAGCCTCGTAACTGGACTTGTAACTCTAGTATTTAGCTATCAAAAAGGCATTGATTAAGAAAACAAAATATGCAGCATCTGGAATGTAAAACTATTTTTTGTCAGTACATCATCAGGTACTTAGTTACTGTTATTCTTTCCATCTTTAATGGTTTTCAAATGAAAGTTTTCAAATCTTAATTTTACTAAAATGTATCCTTTTATATGCAAAGGCACTACTTTCATTTTAATAAATTTTATAAATGTTGACTGCTTTCTTTAGAGTGTTGAGGTGTCTCATTGAAACAGTGTTTGAGAGGTTTCCCTGTTGTTGATGCAAAGCATAATGTACTTTTTCTGCACTTAGATTTATACAGCAAAAGCTGGAGCGAGCTACTCCAGCTGAGCGCCAGATGGTATTTAATGAGATCCTGCAAGCAGCCTATCAATTGATGACTGATGTATTTGGAAACTACGTAATACAGAAGTTCTTTGAGGTAAGCATAGCACTAAATGTATGGATGGACATGCAAATGAAGTACTGTAAATCTGATTAAATTTAACTGGTCTTTCTTGTAACATCATAGCAGAATTCTACATGACTTTGACAGAACCCAAGTGTGGAACTCTGCATAGGTGTTCTCTGTTCCGTATGCAGTGTTTTTTGTCATTATGGGCACAGTTTCTCCCCACACTGGTGGTGCATGTGTTGGTGAACACTGGTGAATGCACAGGCTGAAAATTGAGGCTTCACAAGCCTCCTAGCAGAACTTAGAGACTTTCAGCAGATAAAAGGGAACATAAATATTTGAAAGATTCTTTTTATTGGTTGCTGCATCATGGTACAGAATGGGTCTGGAAAATGCCCTTGAGCTCAGACATTTGTGTGAGCTTCATCTGGTGCTGTATATGAGGAAAATCCCATAAAATGTATTGAAGCAGAAGAATTTTGAGTAAGGGGTATCTATCATAAGATACATCCAATATTATCTGCAACTAGTATTTAAAACAGATTTGCTTTCTCTTTGAAACTATGTGATAAAAAAAAGGCTTTATTACAAGATCTGGCTTGCAGAGAGAAGATAAAAGTAATACCTGTGTTCTGGGAAAAGTTATATGCAGTAAAATTATTTAGTATAGTGTACTTTAAATCAAGGGCCATATCAAAGAGTGGTGGGAAGAAGATGAAGCTGGAGAATGTCCAGTAAGGAATAAGACACTTGCTGTAAACAAGAATATCATTTTTAGTGAGAAATCCATGAAACAATGTGTTCGCTTTTTTTTTTTTAACCAATCAAAATATCTCCTGAAAAATGTCACTGACATATGATATGCAAGATCTTGATTTTGCTCAAGGGTCATCATTTGCTGTTTTTTTCCATAATACTAAGTTGGATGAATACACAGTTAATCTTTGTCAGTTGAGTGTTTTCATTTTAATTCTGCAGAATAGTTCTCAAGAAAAAAGTGCACGTGGCCTTACATGTCGTAGGGGACAATCATGTACATCTTGAAAATACTTACTCTGACATGTGAATTTTAGCATGCTGCAATATGTCTTCATTTGTTAGCAACATATTTATTTTCTTTTAGTTTGGAAGCCTGGATCAAAAGTTAGCCCTAGCAACACGCATCCGTGGTCATGTTCTGCCATTGGCCCTCCAGATGTATGGCTGTCGTGTTATCCAGAAGGCACTTGAGTCAATCTCACCTGACCAGCAGGTAATTGTAAGTTAGAGCAATGCTTTTTTTATTTTATTTATTTATTTTTACGGTATCCCTCTTTTTACATGATTAAATTGTTGATTATTCCCTTCATCATGAAATATCCTAGGGAGCTAAAATAGCTGTTTAAATGAAAATATTGAGGTACACAGTTAACACCAGTGAATATGAATGTTGGAGTAAGGATGAAATGAAATGAAATTGTTCCCCATTTGGGGGGTGGGGGAATACCATCATAAAGACAAGGATAATCTTTGTTTTTCCAGAATGAAATGGTGAAAGAGCTGGATGGCCATGTTCTGAAATGTGTGAAGGATCAAAATGGAAACCACGTTGTACAAAAATGCATTGAATGTGTTCAGCCCCAGTCACTCCAGTTCATTATTGATGCATTCAAAGGACAGGTACTGTCAGTGGTTCATTTCCTCTTTGCAAGTTGCTTAGAATTCACAGAAAAAGATTTGCAGGTCTTTGTCCATCATCATTTGCATGTACAAGATAGCATGTGGCACTTTGCACTCAGCTTGTTTTAAGTGGAATGAAAAAGGGGATGACAACATGGAAAAGCTGTTGGAGAATCAGTTAACATGCTGTAAAAAGATGTATTTGTTGGAGAGGAGGCTCTAGAAAGATGTGTTCGGATGTATTATAAATAATAATAAATATTTATGTAGTATAAATATATACAAAGGACTTCATGTTCCCAGGCTTTGTGTTTGTGTTTTGTGCTAACACCATTCCACATTTCCTTCACAACTCTTGGCAGGGCCATTCTTGATATAATAATAAGTATGTGCTCTCTAGCATATATTTTTCATTAAAAGTTACATTTTCCTCTCCTGTTGCTTGTGTTGCACGTGTGTCTTTGTGTTTCCCGATGAATGTCAGTCCTTATGGAACTGCAGTGATGAAATACACTAATCTGTTGCTTACATATGGGCTGTGTGTGAAGTGTGGACTGAAGGGGAGTCATATTTGTTTACTTCAGATTGGGGTTTTTGTTTTGTTTCCAAAATAAGTTATTACTATAAGATTGATATTGTGCTGCAGGCTAGTGAATATACTGCAGCTAAATAACATTTTAATCCTCTGAGACAAGTGTGTACTTTTATAGTCTTGAAAAGAATTGTAAAAATCTTACTAACTTGGCTATATAACTAAATTTTACTTTAATGGATGGCCAAATGTATTTCCTAGTAAAATCTACAATATCTTTCCCATTTTACACAACAGCAATACCTGAATTATTGTTGTACATAGTACTAAATTGCATACCAAGATTTCTAGGGTCTTTTAACACCTAAAAGTGTGTATTAGGTACATGAGATGCATTTTCTAAACTGTAAATAAAGCCCCTTAACTAAAGTGTGAGTGTGTTGATTTACTGAACATCCATCCTAAGCACTAAGTAATTCTGTTTAGAAAGTAGTAGCTAATACAAAATGGCAAATGAAAAATGACACACTTACGTGATATTACTTACCGTTTTCTCCTGCCTGCATCATTTGAGTTGATGCCTAATCATACAAGATTCTGTGGTCAGTCCTGACCAACACTGAAATTTTTGGAATTAATCCCCAAACCACAAACCTATCTTCTGGAGAAGCAAGCAGAAGGAATAAGCAAGGTTTTGCTGTATGTTTTGAGTAGTTATTTACAAACTTTGTAACTGGGAGCCTGTTGTGTATGCTGGAACATAAAATTGGTGAAAATCAGCCAGCATTATTGAATTCCTTTGTAAAGTGTCAAAGTCTTAAAATTTGAAAATGAAGTAAAAAGGAATGCTTGAAAATCAAACAGCACTTAAGTAAAAGGGTCATACTTCCAGGCTTTCCTGTGCAGCTATATAGGCTAGGAACATTGTAATGAACACTTGGGTTCTTAGTTGTATGTTTTCTGGAGTCCTTGAGACACAAAAACCTGCTTTTTCATCTTTTCCTGATTTTTGCTTGAAATGGAATTCTGGTCTTGGCAGGTAAAACTGTTTTTAATAGCAGTTGGTATGTTCAGTTCCATTTTGAATGCAGCGATATTGCAATATATGGGAGCTTTGGTTGGTCTAACTGCAGTTTGCAATCCTGTTTTCAAGGTATTTGTACTTTCAACTCATCCATATGGTTGTAGAGTAATCCAGCGTATTCTGGAGCACTGCACTGCTGAGCAGACTTTGCCAATCTTAGAAGAACTGCATCAACACACAGAACAGCTAGTGCAGGTTAGTGCATGTATGCTCATTTTAATGCACTTTAGAGGCTTTTATTGTTATCATAATTTACTCCTGTATCCTAGTTTAAATGCATTTGCCTCTTTTTAGTTTTGTAGACATTGATTTTTTGTTTTTCTTTCCTTCCATAGTTTTAATGAAAATGAATTTGGAAGTTGGGAGGCAAAGAAGATATAAAAAGCGTTTTTCTTACACTTTTGACTGTAGCTTGGTGTTCAGGGGAATATTACAGCTGTAAAAAAAGTATGATCTTAAACTTGAGGACTTCTTTCTTTAAGAGGATAAAAGATACCCTAGCAAAACACTGGTTTTATAGATTATTTACATTTTTCATGTAAAATTTGTGGTCCATTAAGTAATTCTTGATGAAGTATTTCTTGCATCACTTTGTTTCTGTAATGTTGACAGTATTGTATTTTCCTTATATCCATGCAAATAGTAATTTCATACTTTATGCTCATGTACAAAAGCTGTCTGTATTTATTACTTGGTATGAACACAAAAGAAAATTGAAGTCATCTTATTTTCAGGATCAATATGGAAATTACGTTATCCAACATGTACTGGAGCATGGTCGTCCTGAAGACAAAAGCAAAATCGTTTCAGAAATAAGAGGAAAAGTTCTAGCTCTGAGTCAGCACAAATTTGCCAGGTATTGCACAGCTTCATATATTAAAGATTCATTAACCTTGTAAACTTGTAATACTAGGTTTCTTTCTTGTGTTACAAAAGGGATACGATAAATTTTTTTTATTGTTTATCTTGCCTCCTGAAATTTCATATTTTTATAGAGATGAATGATAGTGATATTTTTATAATTGGTTTGGGGAAGTGAAGAGGCAAATGTTGTTCTGTAGCATAACAAAGGAAGTTCTGTGGGTTTTGATCACTTTGTGCAAGTGCAGGGAACAGGTTCCAAGTTTTCATGTGAGGATGCCCAGAGCAGGTGAAAAGCTCTGCTGGAACTTGGGTGATGTGCTGATGACGATAAACTGGGACTTGCTGACTCTCAATCCAGCCTAGCAATTTGCAAGTGTAACAGGGCTAGCTTTAAGAAGTGGTAGTTCAGTCTGACAAGGATTTTATGCCTTAGAAAGTCTGAAAGACTGCTGTAGGAGGCCTGAGCTTTCCTGAAATTAGAACCTGAAACTCTTCTTTGCATGCTTTTTGCTGAAATACGGACTATATGCCTTTTGTGAAGGAAAAATATGCCTCAGAATTCTAGGTGATTTAATGAGACTAACCTTGTCATCAAAATGAAGTAGAAATGCACTGTGACAGTATGGGGGCATTTGTTTTAAAAATTGCTAGCAATCTAGTTTATCTGGATTTTATTGTTATTTGCCTGAATAGAATTCTTCAGAACCATCTAACTTGCTTAATTTCTAAAGCACAAATTTAGGACTGGGATCATTTTGCTATGTTACAAGCTATGATGACCTTTCCACCTTCTGAAATAAACTGGAAAGTCAGAGACTTGCTCTACAAAAGAATATTTGATGGAATCTCTGATGTAGGCATGCTTCTGGAAAACGCATTTATTCAAAAAGCAGGAATCTTTGTATCTGGCTTTCTCTGTTGTATCTTCAAAGGGCCTACAACCAACATAGATGTGCTAGATCCACAGCCTGAAATCCAGTATACCTATGTAGGTTCAGTGGAAAAGTCTCTCCTACAAAATAATAAGTATCAGAAAATCACCTTTCCACTTGGGTGAAATAATAGGGATATACAATTGTGTAACTTCCTCAGTCATTAGACTGGAGATTTGGAAATGAGGAATTGTTGCATTTGCAACAATTGTTGCTTTTTACTGGCGTTAAGAACCCTGAAGAACTGATAACTTCCAGAGAAACTGAAAATCATTACCTGAAGGAATGTTGCACCTCCAGTGCCATCACGGGCTTGCCTTATTTTTCAGCAACGTGGTAGAAAAGTGCGTGACTCACGCGTCGCGCGCTGAGCGAGCCCTGCTGATCGACGAGGTGTGCTGCCAGAACGACGGCCCTCACAGTGCCTTATACACCATGATGAAGGACCAGTACGCCAACTACGTCGTGCAGAAGATGATCGACATGGCCGAGCCCGCCCAGAGGAAGATCATAATGCACAAGGTATGTGTGCACACCTGCAGTGATTCAAAAACACTGTCTCTGTGAGCTTTCCTGCCAGAGCACCTTGCCTTCAGACGTAAAACTCACCGCCTCCGTCATCTAGAGCTTGATGTGTAACCATGACATTCAGTGGAGCTTGCTAAAGCAGAAAACATTAAGGTCTCTGAGCATAGAGCTAAAACAGGAAGGTTTCAATAGTTGGATTTCACCTCCTGTCTTTGTGCCAGCTTTTATGTGAAAATACTTTTAACAGGAAAATGTAGTATCTGTCATCAATGTTAATATAACAGAAGAAATACGAGCTTCTCTTTTTATTTTCTGGTTGTGGGTATAAATCCGCTCTGCAGTTCCCCCAAAAGAGATTCCCACACTTCCTAGCATACAGGCACATTTCTGCTTAAGAACAGCCAGACATGGAGAAATGTGCTGTTGCCATAATGGCCCGAGGCTGTTTAACACAGGGCCCATGATATTCCTGCAGGAGCTCTGCTTCCCCCAGTCACCAACAGGTCTCTCCCACAAAAGTACTGCCTCCCTTTTCCTGCAACAGGAGCATCAGTTATTTGATGAGTCAAAATCACCTGTTCTACATCTTTCCAGAAACCTCCAACACTTTGAAATACAGGCTTCTGGCATCTTGTTGCATAATTTTTTTCAAAGTGTAGTCACCTCTACTTAAAAGTATTGATGTTAAAAAAAACCAAACATGTTTCTTATTACAGATTCGACCCCACATCACGACTCTGCGTAAATACACCTATGGCAAACACATTCTGGCCAAGCTGGAAAAGTATTACCTGAAGAACAGTGCTGATCTGGGGCCAATTGGTGGACCACCAAATGGGATGCTGTAAAAGACAAAGAGAAATGGAAGAAAAATTAAATTGTGAATTATCAAAACCTACAACTTAACTCTAAATGTTCTGATTTTTTTAAATCTATTTATTGACTTTGTTCATCCATTTGTAAAATTTTTATTCTTGTGTATATTTTTGGGGAGTGAATTGTTAAAAAAAAAAAGAAAAAAATATCTCCAGCCCTGATCCGGAGACCTATCAGATTGGATGGCTGGCAAAGCACAGAATGCCTGTATATGATGTAATTGTATCAAAATAGCTGTCACATATTTTGTAAATTTTTACCTTGTAAAGTCACTGAAATAGTTTTTAAAGGGAAAAAGTACAGTATTCTTTTAATACACTGGCTTGCAATCTGGTAGGTCTACCCAGCATCATAGCACAACAGGTTTATAGAGTTGTATATAGAATTAATCCTTATTTTTCCCTTTTGTGTGAAGTCTTTTATACCAGATTAAAATTGATCAGCTGCATAAACATTATTTAACATGTTGAAAAGTTAAGTTGTATTTTGGTGGTTCACAACATCCTATCCAAATAACGAACAGGGCACAGCAAATTAAAGTAGGGAAGAACAAAACAATGGAAACTTTAAAAGACTAGGTTTTGGCACTTGCTGTGGATACAGGTTTTTTTAAATCATGCCCTAAGGTTTTCTCTAGCAATGTATTAAAAATAAAGTGCTTGTATATACTTATATATTTAATTGTTGTACAAGGTAGAGGAATTAAAATGATGGTGGTACTTCCATTCAGCAAAGTACTCTGTTGGAAAAGGAGTGAACCCTGTATTAACTTTACAGTCAGTTTTACAATGCAGGAAGAGTAGAGATTTGTATTTTTTTATTTTGCATATAGAATTGTAAGGATTTGGAAGTGTTGAGCATTTATTTTGCTTTCTCACTGTAGATGCGAAAAATAGATAAAGAGAAGGGGCCACTGAAAAGTAAACTTGATAGCTCAACATTTAAGCATGATTGATTAAATATTCAGATAGCTTTTTGCTTCCTATAAATATATGCATTGTATACGTGTAGTTAATAGGTGTAAGTTTACAGTTTGAAAACAAATCTCTCGTTTCGATGTTTATTACAAAGCCTTGCTAATTTAGTAGTGATGCTTACCTTGGTTGTACAGATGTACATTTGTAAACCTTCATGCTGTAAATGTAATTTGTTTTACTCCTTTTTGGGACAAAAATTTGCATTTTAGTGTATATTCATATCCCCATTCCCTTCTTTCCCCCTGGCATATAGTGTTGTATAATGTAAATTTATTTCAGCAAATCAAGAGTGATTTTTTTAAAATTCTATCTTTATATGGTTTCAAAAATACGAACCAGCTTTCTTTTTATCTATTGTGAGAAACATTATGTTTTGTTTATAACATAGCTGTTGAATCTGTTCATATGGACACTTTGGGAAATCAATCTGTTCAAATTTTAAATCAGGATAAATAAGCATAGTAAGAAGTGGACTGAAATATTTGGTTATCACAGAAACCAGTGCTTCTTCCATCTTAATAAATGTGGCATGATTTTTTTGTACAGAAGAGTACTGTATTTTTGAATAGCCTTCTCCCAGCGTAAAGCAAATATGTATGATACTGTCGATTTTTTTCTCTGGACATATGACATTGTAACAGTAACATAAAGATGATGTACATATACAAGCGGCCTTATGTACATTTCCCAATGATCTTTTTAAGGCAGAATTGTGACCATATGTGTATAATTAAAATCCTTTTTAATCCTTTGCCTATGGAAATATTTTGGAAAAAGCTTACTTTGTATATTCAGTTTCTGAAAGATAAAGAAAGTGCTTTGTATGTTGTTGAAGTAAGTATTTTGTGTAAAATGTTCATTTGGATGGCTTAACGTAAAGTTTTGATCAACATGGTAGTTTGGAAACAACGTCTTGAGCATTGATCAAATAAAAGGCTGTTTTGGTAGGGGTGTGATCATGAGAAAGAAAATAGTAGTGGTACAAACTTCCATGAGGAATTCTGTCATGTTACTGGTGATACCAGGGTTACGTAACTGTGTACGAAAGCAGACATCTGAGGCACTGCATTTCTAATGGTAGTGATAACTCATTAATAGGCAAATGGGAAAGCTTCTTCTGGCCTACTTCCAGTGCCTGCATGAAGTGAAGTAGTAGGCCTCGTTATTTTGAGTAAGCACAATTCTAATTGCCAAGTAGTTTTTGCATGGCAGTTCACAAGATTCCTCTCCAGAGGAACCAGCCCTGTCAGAGCTTTCCCGTAGTCACCCAAAGGATGACTTCTGAGCCACTTCCTTGGACACATCAATTCTCCTCAGTGACTATCTTTACCCTGTGTACTTGTGCCGTGTGTTCCAATCCACAGAGCTGACATTCCTTCAACACGTAAGACAGTACGTCAGGCTTTCGGGGATGTCCAGGCAGAAACTGATCTTGTCCCAGTACTTTGTCCCTGCAGCACTCATGCCATGGTTGAATTTAAACAGTCCTGTAACTGTCATCCTTGGTGCTTTCAATATCTTGAGTATAATCTTCCACTTGCTCTCCTGAGATCATTTGTGCACAAATTCTATCCAGGAACATGAAAATCACTGGATGTCCTTTCAACTATTTTAGGGTTTGGGTAGAACCACTAGACTTTTTGCTCAAGTATTGCTTTTTGATATAGATTGTTTACGGACCAGTTTGATTAGGTTTGACTCCAGGTGGCTCATATTGAATAATGTAATGTTCACGTGTATATACTGTAAAAAATCAAAATGAAAATGTGTGAATAACACTGTGTGAAATATATCTGGTCTTGCGTTTTTCCTGTAGGAAACCAGCCATATTCTCAGTTATGTGACTTACCTGTGTCTGTGGAGCTCAGCTTCATGAAGGTGCTTGCTCACTTGATCTGATGGGAATTGGGCAATTATTGAAGAACCCTGGATTAGATCATTAAATTTCCAGAGGGCCGTTTTGAGCAGCAAAACCTTCCTGTTTTATATAAAGTCTTTACTGACGACTTGTTAAGGCTACAGCCTGGTGACAGTTTCTTCATTCACCTCTGGATCCAGGATGAGTTCTGGAGCATTTTGAGAGGGTTAGCTTTCAAGTGAGAAAAGAAATTGTTAGCACTCTGTGGCATCCCTGGATCCACACTCATTTCTGTTACTGCCCAGGAGCTTTTTCAAAAGACCATTTTTAACTGAAGGTGTGGAGTGAAGTGGACTGACAGCACAGGAAGTGAGCCTGGTGGGAAATAACTCACCTAACAGGCCCCTGTGGACAGAACAGTCATAATGCCTATCTCTCCATCCCTGACTTTTCCATCAGAGCATGGAGAAAATTGAAGTTTTGGGGTCATAATGCTTAGACGTTCTAAAGTGCTGATGCAAATTCAGAAACCAATTTAGTCACTGTTCTCTCTGCTGCGAGGAGCACGCATTAGAAGAGATGCTGACGGCTCACCAGAGCACAGTAACACAGCAGTGGGGTTGGGCTGTGCGAGAATGTTTGATGCTCAGCGTTCCAGTAGCTCGGAAAGTGGGTTAACAGTGGGGTGACAACAACTCCCACCGTGTCATTCGGAGAAGTAAAGCTGAGAGAATGCAAAAGCACTTCAATATCTAGCGACTGGTCATTGAAACTGCAGACTGCGTGTAAGTCATGCACCTGAGGGGGGAAACTCAGGGCGAACTACAGAGCAGCACTTTTCCCCTGCAGTCAGGGCGGCCACAGCGCTCCCGTGAGGAACCCTGCATGGAGCAGTGCCTGAGCATGGCGTGTCCTGAGAGCGGCACATCCTGCCCTCGCGGTGTCACCGTTCTCTGCTGCTGCTTGAGGAAGGAAAGGGGAACACCATGAGCTGTCTGATCTGAGCAGTCGCAGCCCACGGCAGGGCAGGAGTGGCTGTTGGTTTGTTGAGGCGGCAGCAATTCACGTCGTACCAAGCTGCCGGTACCACCTGAGGTGTCATTAGTCTGTGGGCAGCACTGATGTTCTGATGAGCTACAGGCAGGGCTTTACTCAGCCTGAAGAGTTTCAGATACACAGGCACTATCTGTGCCCAAAGGATGCTGATTCAAGCACCTCTTAGCTTGGGAATGAGGAAGCTTGGTTCCTGTCAGGGATATCTCTCTCTTGGGGCTCTGCTTGCCTCCTGGTGTCGGGCTAGGGAGGTGTGGGAGAACTTGGCAAGTGTAGATCCTGCCACCCAGGAGGAGACAGCTGAAGAGATGCTGCAGAGAGAGCCTGGGGTGTTGGTTCTTCTGTGTGGCAGAGCAGCCCAAGCCTCCCCAACTCTCTCATCAGAAGGGGTTAAAAACCACCACTGCTGTCACAGAGTCACACATGGAAAGGATGGAAGGATGTCCATCCAGTGTTGACAGCATTCCAGAGGCAATACAGGGCATGGGCTTTCCTGAGCTGATGCAGGAAAGGAGGTAACTGCTTTAGCCAGGAGAATGAACCAGATCTCAAGCTCAGAGAGCCCTACACAGTGGCCCGGGGGTGGGGGAGTGACCACCCTGCATCGAGGCATGGAGCAGTGGGGAAGACCAAGCATAGTTTAACTGAACTGCTGGTGTTCCTCAGTGAGGTGGTGCAGGAGAGTTTCCTCTGCTGGACGGAGCCTGCTCCCTCTGCAGGCTCGCTCTGTGGTTAGGGAACTTGCCCAGCAAACGAGATGCTTGAATTGGTTTCCATTACCAGCCTCAGGGTTTTGAACCCACCTCCCTCACTTCGCAGGCATTTTCCTAACCACAAGGAGCTGGGCGGGTTCACTTTCTACTCCTGAATTTGGGCTGGGCTTTTAGCACAGCTTGAACCATTCATTGCATCACAAAGAGCACAAGATGGAGCATGACTCCTAAAGCACGCAGGTGGGAGTGGGTAGGTTCTGCACCTGAGATCCTTGTCTCCACCTCGATTCTCCCAGACTCACTTAATGCAAAATATATCTTGGGAGCAGCATTCCCTCATCATTATCAGACTGGAAACTTTCCAGAGGCTTTATAAAAAGCAGCTGAAATGCAGGAAGACCTATTCTAAAGACCCTCTTCCTTTCATTAATAAGAACAAACATTGGAATAAAACGTTCACCCTCTCACCAGTGTCAGTACTCTGGGCACAGGAGGCCTTCTGTCTCTTCTGCTTGCTCAGTGCCTACCCAACCCTAAACTCCCCAGATCTGCAAACAGGAGCTGGGGCACACTGCAGGTGTCACAGCTGGTGTACAAACCCATCGGACAGGGAGAAACCCCTTACATAGCTGAGCCCTAATGAGCTTCGTTTGAGCTTCAGACCTGCCCGGAGGGCTCAGATTTCCTGGCAGCCGCACAGCACCGCAGCCCTTCCTCAGCCTGGCTGCTGGATCTTTTCCCAGCCCCAGCCTCGGGGAGTGAGGCAGCCCTTCCCCAGCACAGCAGCACTCAGGTGGTGGAGGCTGTGGAGAAGGCAGCCTGCTTGTCTGCTGATCACAGGGCAGGTTCACACGCTGCAGTTTAACAAACACTCATTCTGAGTGCTGGCTGTGCATTGCACCCACAGCAGCACAGAGCTGCCCCCGTGCCCGACTGCTGCGGAGGAATGGCACTGCTGGAGACTGGGGAGGAATTGGCCGAGCCTGCTGAGGTCCCTCTCCTTACAGGTGATGTTGGCTGTGCCTTCTAAGGCTGCAAGGCCACTGTCTGCTCCTGTCAAAGGGCTTTCCTCAGTGCTGGGGAAGCAGCTGCAGGTGTCAGGTCCCAAAGTCAAGTAAGATCCCCAAAGCCATACAACTGCTTACTGAGGGATAATGGAAACTAAGAAGGGAAGTGTTATGGCACGGGAACACACACAGGTGGTGGCAGAAAGCACTAGCCAGCCTGGCCAGCAAGGGAGATGATGACAGCATATTGCACAGCTATATTCTCTTCTCCCAAATATAGGCATCCTATTCCTTGTCTAAACCGGAGAGTCAAAAATTAGAAGTTCCCTGGTGGGAATGAAGACCTCTCTTTCCTCCCCTGTATAATCCTTATCTCCCTTTCTCTAAGGGAGCTAAAATACAGCATCAGAAAGTATTTCCATTTCTCCCTGCACAGGATCAGTTCTGGAGAAGAGGTTTTGGGAGGCCATCTGTTCACACAGGCTGGATCTTGGAGAAGGATTCAGCCCTGCTGCCTGGGCTCAGGTTTGGTGGGTCTGCCTAGATGCTGTTCCTTGCTCCACACCTGTGTGTGAACTGGATCCAGAGGCTGGTACAACCATCTGAGCAATAGCTCAATAAGCAAGAATAAGAGGGCTGAAGCTGGACTGAGGAGCTGAGAATAGGCAAACTCAGTGCAAATCACAGAGTCAATTCCAACCCCCTGCATGGAGGGATGGGATGAATGGAGCAGAGTTCACCCCTATCAGAAATCCCAGCTATACACTGATCTCTTTCAAGTGGGCCATTTGGCTCTTAAAAAGCCTTTTTGTATGAAAGCTCACCATCTTAAATGCTCCAAAATTCACATGATGTCTCCTGCTTCCTTGAAACATCATGTGCCTCATGAGAACTAAGGGTTTGATTATTCATCCCAGTTTGGGAGTCACACGAGTTCACATCCTGCTGGGACAGGGTCTGTCATGCAGCCCTACCCCGTGTGCCACCCCCTCCACATGCAGGGAACCAAAGAGATCTGAGCAGAGTGTTCAAGGTGACCCACCCCACATTTCTGTGAAGGGCTGCAGGGCCCCCACAGAGAGAAGGGACACTTAGAGAAGGGACACCCCCACAAGGGCCATGCAGCCACACCCCACCAGGGAGGCTATGGGGGAAATACAGTCCCAGGTTAAAACCACTTCTCTTTGGATATGGACACTTCCAGGCACTCATACACTGGGAACAGGTCCTGCTGCATACTTAGGGATCTGGTGCCATTGGAGAGACCCTTGAGCATCCAAGACACCTGGGCAGGTCAGGGAAACATTTGCTAGGAGCTTGCCTCAGCTAAACCTTCTCTTCCAGCAGAACGTCTTCAATGGCACTGGACACCTTAATATACACAGTGGGTCTCTTCACCAGGCACATACCAGAAACCAATAAGCAACATTTTATATATCAATGGTTAAAAGGGGGAGGAAGGGCAGGGAGAGAGGGAGGGAAGAGAAGGCAGGACTAGGCCCAAAGGGTTTGTTGGGGGTGGGAGTGAGAACAACTTTATACTGAAGAATGGAATGGGATGAGAGGTGGAGAAACAAAGCATCTACATCCACACACACGCACAAAGCTACTGTAACCACAGCATAATTAACAACCATAAGGACCTTATGGGTTACAAATAATGGGAGAAGGGGAGGGGGAAGGCAGAAGGAGCACCTTGAAAACCAAATGGTGTTTTTTAAAAGTACGTAACATAATAATAATAGTAAAAAGACACTTTATGCATTGCAAAACCTTCATTCCAGGCCTCCCTGTGAAGTATAGCTAATTTCACAGTCACCTAAAAAGAAATCAAACTACAAAAAAAGGAAACAGAAGAGCATAAAACATGAAGCAATTAAAATATCTGTGTTCACCCTGCAAAAGTCAGTGCTGTGAGAGTGGGGCAGGCATCAGGCACACGTGCCACACTGAGCTTAAAGCCATGGCAAACCCACAGCTTTCTCTTCCACACAGTCACGAAGGTCAGCAGTGCAGGGACCCCCAACTGCCCAAACAGGGTTACAGCCCTTGCTCCCCTCCTTCCCTCCAGCTCCTCACCCATGTGTGTGCCCCGCTGTGCCCCTGCCCTCCTCCCTGGCCCTGTGCCTGCCTCCCACCTGGGCAGATGCTCCCATGGAGGTGGTTCCCCACCAGGAAGATGCTGACAGGCAGACACTCGAGCACGGCTTGGTCTCTGCTTCAGCCTTGCACCAGCGCCATCCCTGCAGCCCCCCAGCACCAACCCACCTGGGGCAGGGGCATCCCAACCCCACTCCCAGGAGCTGGGGAAAGGCGTTCTCCTCATGAATGCATGAGAGGGCCAGGGTGAGGGGTGAGACAGGATGGGTGGGGTCAGTGGGTGAATCAATGCTCTGACAGCCAGGGCTGGAGGCACTTGCACCGCCCGGGGGGTTCGGCCAGGAGTGGCTGCACTCAGCCCTCAGACAGCCAATGTCTGCAGAAGGGTAAGTGGCCTTGAAATGCTAAATGAAGGATGGTAATTGCAGCAAGATGCATCCGTTTGGTTAATCAGGAAGAAAACCTGTACGTTATATCGTGTCAATGTCATGGCACAGTCATGATTGGTAGCAAGAGGAAATGGTAAAACCTGTGCCTGGCCCCAGAGCCATCATTCCTCAAAGACCCTCAGCCAGCCTGGGGTCCAGATCACCTCAGGCTGATGAATACACAAAAAAACCAACAGTATTTTTTACAATGTTCGAAGAAATATCTGTTCTAAGCAGCTGTTACTGAAATATAACTAAAATCTCTGGTGCAGCCTAGCCCTGCTCTCACAACTGCTCTGCTGCTGCATCTGCTTCTCCCAAGACCACAGCTTTTTTGCATACGTAGGAGTATTAAACCTGCTTTGGCAGAATTCCTGGAGTTAGACGTGCTTACTCAAATTCTCCATGTAGCAGAAACACCTAGCCCAAGGTACTTGGCTGTTTAAAGGTGACAATCTTGAAACTTGTAGTCAACATGTTTCATGTGGACTGAATACTTCTGTATTTTGGTTAAAACTCTTTAGTTTTCTCCTTTGTTTGGAACTTTTAAAGCAGCAGTACAGCTCTAGTTTGTGCAAAAACTGATAGCTAACCTCAAGGGTACGTGGTATATCGGGTATGGTCAGAGAGGAACAGGGACCACGTTCCACAAGGAGAGCTTTTATTAAAGTTTTGTGGAAGTTATTCAAGCATAACCTATCATAAGATAGAACATAAGCCTCTATCACGAATCAGGACAATAAAGGAATACAGAGAAAATACAGGAGGCCTTTGACAAGAGATTAAACCTCATTTGATCTGGAGTCCCCATCTCTCCCAGGTAAATAATGGGTCTCTGTGACACTGCCAGAGCC
The DNA here is from genome assembly GCA_013400955.1 of Drymodes brunneopygia. Taxonomy (NCBI): domain Eukaryota; kingdom Metazoa; phylum Chordata; class Aves; order Passeriformes; family Petroicidae; genus Drymodes; species Drymodes brunneopygia. The sequence goes on along the minus strand of VZTZ01008916.1, from coordinate 732,873 downwards.
AGCAGTTGGATTAAAAATACACGTATTTTATTGTCATAGCACTTATTGAGGTACTACAAAGGCACCAAGTATCACAGTTCCTATTTTGCAGGGTGGCAGGCAGCTGTGCAGGATCCAACTTCTCTCATGGTCAGGGTTTGCAACTCAGGCAATCTGCAAAACTTCTCCTTAGCACTTCCTGACTGAATACACTTAAGAAAGCTCCTGTCCCCAGGGGGACCACAGGATCAACAGAAACCTCCCCTGGAGGAGGGGGGCAGCCACCAGAGGGAAGGTCAGCAGGTACCAAGCAGGGGGTGCTGTGCAAACAGGGCAGCTCTGTCGTCCCTGTGCTGCTTGCCTTTTCCCCAAAGCTCCCAGCAGCTGCCTGCCCTGTATGTTCCTGGGAGTCGTGATACCCTTCTCTCCATGCTCATTTTCATGCCAAGGCAAACCCCATTCTGTGCCCAAATCATTAGAGGTCGAGGGATCATGCACTGCAAGCCAGCATGAGTCACTGAGAGTAAGCTGCCCTGAGCTGACCACAGGGCAAGTGCATCACAGAAAGGCAGCAGAGCGTCTTCCTGGGCAAGGGAAAGAACAACAAAAAAAGTGGTTATTCAGGTGAGTGCTTTCATAGTACCTGCCTAGTCCACAAGCTCTGAAAGTGGTGGGCCAAAACTGTTGAACAGTGAAAGCAGCAGGCAGCACTACAGGAAAAGGCCTCATTAAGAGGGAGAGTCAGTCTTTTCTTGTGGGCAACACCCGCGTAACTTCGGGCTAATGGGAAACCCCTCCGTAGGTTTTCATGGACCAGCCCCCAAAATCCAGCTCTGAGGCTCTCTGTAATGAGCATGCAGGATCCTACCAGGCCCTCACACACAGCATCAAAGCAATGCAGCTGCTTTTATTACAGCTGTTTATGAAAACTATCACAAAAGTGGCATGCCACTGCCAGCTGAGCTTTTGCCAAAGGAAGCTCTGTTAAATTAGGTCAAGAATTATTTGGTTAGTGCACAGACATTCATTTATAGTTTTCAGTGTCCACACAGAAATTCTCACTAGCAGAACACAGGGAAAGAGGATAGAGGAGAAAGAAAAAAGTCACCAAACTCTTGGGAGAGGCAGCCAAGTTGATTCAGTTAGCGACTACAAAGCCAACGCTACAGCTATCCCGACACTTTGGACCATTACACTTTGCATTGTTTAAGTGGGGAAAAAAACCAACCTCAGATTTTTTACAAGAAGGCTTATTCTTGTCCAAGTAAGCAAGGTCATCCTTTCCATCGGAGCATTGCACTGGGGAGAAGAAAGGAGATCAGAGCAGACATCACCTCAGGCTAACTTCACACTCCACACCTTAGGGTGGGCCACAGGGGAGCCTCCTTTGGTCTCTCACTTCCTGGGAGTGAAAGCCAGGAGGCAGATGGAGTTGCTTAGAGATGTCTGACTCACTGCAAAGGCGGCCGGACAGAACAAGCAAAATCAGATATCACAGTGCAAGCAATCTGGGTGCGTTCAGGTGATCCTGCTGCAAGTCACAGCTGCATGAGAAAGGGTCAGAATCAATTATTTCTACATCAGAGGAAAAGGACACCCAAACCAAACTGCACAGGATTTGCCAAGGCATGTAAGGAGTCAGGAAGAGTTAAGTGCATTTGATGCCACCAGGCTGAACAAGGAGAAATGGCCTGGTGAATAGGGGAGCCCTGTGTCTGGGGACCCAGAAGATAAGTAGCACAATGGCTGGATGCCAAATGTTGCACGCTGACAGACAAGCTCTTGGTAATCTGAGGCTAAAGGTCCAGTTTGCTTCCTCTTCAGACTTGTTCTTAATGCTTGTATTGGTTTAATGACTGGGCAGATTGCTCCTTTGTTACTGCATGGAGTTAGAAAGAGGAGGATGTGGTGTGAGCCATGGATAATAGAGGCACTGGCCTGAGGAACTTGAAAGGGGAAGAAGAAGAGAAGCTCCAGGCTAGCAGCAAATGAAACTTGCAAATCTTCCTGGTCTACACAGTCTCCAAAGAGGCCACCAGCCGCACTGTCCCAACCTACTCCTGTCAGGACAATCCTTCCTCTTCCATCTGCAGGTTTTAGCCCACTGATCAAAGCTTCCTGTTGCCAGCTCACCATTCTGAGGCACCATCCTTGGGAAAAACCCTGATGCTGAAGGGACTGTCAGTGATAGTATTTCAAGCCCTTCCCAGACACCATCCCTTTTTTTGGGTGCATCTCCCACCTCACTCCAAGAGGTTTCTAGGGCAGACTGAATCTGAATGCATTTAACTAAATACATTTACCATCTTGTAACTGCCCCTGCATCCAGAGGCATCCTCTTTCCTCTCTGTCCTGTTCAGCAATCACCACACACATTCAGGGTTTCACTTAAAGCCTTGCCTATATGTTACACCTGAGAAGTGAAACACATGAGAGCCGTGGGTTTCCTGTTCTTACAAATCCCCTTTAGCCAACTGAGCTACCACATAGGGAGAAAAACAGACTTTTTTCTCTGTCACAAAAGCAACAACAGAGAAAATGGCAATCATCCTCTTGGAAGCCAACCAGAAACAGCACATGTGAGCAGTGAGCTGTCAACCCGAGGAGGTGGGCAGCCTGGACACTTAGAGCAATCTCAATATTTGCACATACTCTAACCTCCCACTGTGTGTTAGGGAATATATTTCTCTTCTCCATCCCAGGATGTCTGGCTATAGCATACTTAAACAAGTTTGGCAGCTGATGAAATCCCCGAGATGTGATGTGTGAGTCTGTCCAGCTTGATGCCACAGGTACAATCCAGCCCTTGTTAGGGAACTCAAAGCAGAATCTAACCCTTTTTTTAACCCTACCCCACCTGGTCAGTCAGTTAATAAACCATTTAAGGACACACGGCAGGAAGCTCCAGGAGTCACTGCTGAAATGCTCTGCAGGCTGCAGTGCTGCTGACGGGCAGCTGCCAGCTGAGGACACACAGTGACAGTGGCACATCCTCACCCACTCTGCTGTGGGTGGGCCTGACGCCTGGAAAGCCAGGCAGGCAGCTCCTGCTGCTGCGTGACACTCACATTCATCAGGGGTAGGGGACCATGGCTTCTGCTCCAGAACCCAGTGCAGAAGGGTGGTGGTTGCCCAAAAGTGACAGTTGCCATCCCTGCTCCCGGCTTGCCTCTGGTGGTGGTGGAAGCGGTGGGCTGGATTCCTCCCGTGGCTGTGCTTCCCCTCTTCCCATGGCAGCACACAGTTCAAACCAGATCCTCTTCCCCAAGGAGGCTGAGTTCAATTGGGCTACACTGCTGGAAGCCCTTGATCCAATTCTGGGAAATCCCCACAGCTCCACTGTACTGGGCAGAGGCAACCAGCTCCTATGATCCCCTGAGCTCCGGGCTGCCAAGAAACTCCTCTCCATACAAGTCTCATCTGGCTTTTCAGCATGGAGTTCTTTTGACTGAAACCACAATACTTAACATGCTTCAATGATCAAGCGGAGGGCACGGGAATGTCACTGAAAACACTTGGCTCCCAAACGCTGCATTGTTCTTCCCTCACCCCTTTCACAGATCCCAACCAGAACATCCCCATCAAGCTCTAAACATTTTCTGGCCAATCCAACAAGAAGCACCACTGCCCTAGGCTGACATGAAACCCATGCGCCGCTCAACCTCAGCAGTGCCTCGCCACTGCTCCCAGGAGTGTTGTGGAGTGTTGTGTTCCCTCCCTCCTCCGTGCTGCCAGGGTCCACCAGATGCAGCCTTGGCCAAACTGACCCCTGCTGTACCAAAATCTGCTGAGAAGGGTGACCATGCCCAGTATGCATTTCCTGATTCCCAGTGATGACCATGCGGCTGGATGTCACCACCTGCCCACCAAGTCTGGGTGGTGTTTTCAGCCTCGTGCTCTGCAGGCCCCAGCACCAAGCACCTCTGACCCAAGCCCCATCCCAAAAGTCTCATGTGCAGTGTTCTGGCTGCACCAGGTTCCAGACATGGCAGGAAGAAGAACACGGTGGCCACAGCTCATGTGAGGGAAAGGCGGGGTGGTAGGAGCTGCATGAGTAATTTAAGAGAGAGGGAAAGAAAGCAAGCTAATTAAAGACGTGATAAAATCTCAACAGTTTTAGCCACATTGAATATCCAATTAGGTCTATAAAGCCTTTGGGCCACAGCTGTGGGAAGGGATCCTGGGTCTGGCACAGATTGACCAACACCCACCGAGAGCCTCCAGAGATGCCAAGAAACGCCAGTTATGGCTCTTTTTTGGTTACCCCTCCCCCAAGCAGCTCCAGGGCAGCAGGGCCCAGTGGCTGCAGCCTTAACCACATCCCTCATCCATCCAGCTGCCCCATGGCCATGCTGTGCCCACTGGCCATGTGGCCAGTGCGTGCTGCTACAGCTTCCAGCAGCCGTAAAAAATTCCTAAAAACTGCCCTTTTTTTTTTTTAATAATATTTGCACACACATTCAGCTGCATTGTTTACAGCAAACATTTCAACATGTGCTGGCACAAGCACAGAAAATAAAACAAGACAAATGAATGGACTGGAACAGGAACTCCAGCCCTGACCCTGTGGCACGGTGATATAATTCGTCCCACGGTGTGTTTTTGCTGGATGGTTGTTGCCTCATTTTTGCCATCCTCAGTGGGACGTGCGAAGACCAAGCCACAGCAGCACTGAAGTCGCTTTTAACTCAAGAAAAAAAAGGCGAGTTGCAGGAGGGCACTTCTTTCAAAGCAGCATTTTTTTGCCGCAAACCTCTCGCAGCATTTTACGCTGCCAGAAATCCTGTTCCGAGCGGCTGACAAACGTGTGCACGAAGGCACGGGCAGAGACTGTGGGGCCGGCCGGGGACCTGCGGGCGGGAGGGAGGACACCTCACTTCCCTAAACACGTATTTTCTGGGGGAGAAGCCCCCGCTGGAGGTGACCGGGAGCTGGGAGGGTGGCGCCGGGTGCGGGGCCACCGGGGAGCGCTCCCGCCCCTCTCTCCGGAGCGGCGCCGGGGGGAGACGGCCGAGCGCCCCCGGGCTTTTCCCACAGTGGAACGGGAAGGGAGGGCTTTTAACAGTATCATTATTATTACTATTATTTTGAATTATTATTTTGAATT
>VZTZ01008916.1:614843-727191 GCA_013400955.1 Drymodes brunneopygia | reverse complement strand
CCCGGGCAGCGCGGCTCGGCGGCTCCCCGCCGCCTTTGTGCCTGAGAGCCCCAGCCCAGTGCAGGGCACGCCCGGACTCTGCTTTCTGCCCACGGAAACGAAGGTCCCGAAGCTGCCCGGCTGGGCGCACGGCCGCCCCGGTGCCCGTGCTCGGACCTGGCCCCGCTCCCCGGAGCGTGGTGACCCCGCGGCAGCGAGGCCTGTCCCGGTGCCGTGTCCCGGGAGCAGCTCTCGGGGCAGCCCTGAGCCGTGGGGCGCGCTGGTCCCGCGGCAGCAGCCGCCAGGTGTCATCCGCGGACAGGGCATGGCTCTGCTCCGGCTGCCGCCCCGCCTGCGAGCGCCTTTCCGCGGAAACCTGGCTCCGCAGCCCCGCCAAGTGCTGTGCTCGCTGCTTCACGTCTGTGCTGGCAGCCTGGGCGCCGTCGAGCCCGGTGTGCGGTCGGAGGGTGCGGGGCAGGAGGCCTTGCGGCCGCCCCTCGAGGGGCACAAAGCCCCAGTCCCACCCCTTTCTTCTGAGATGAGGGATACGCAGCTCTTTGCTTCCCGTGTGCCCCCCACCAGACCTGAGTGTGCACCGCTTGTGGAGTCTTCCCCTTTGGATGAGTTAGGAGGAGAAAGCGGAGCATGAGGCAGTGTGAGTAGGCAGGGCCATCAAAGTAAAACTGGCGGGTTTTTTTCTTTCTGAAATGGAGTAATTGATTTAGAACTTGCCTAGGGATGAACCGCAGCACCAGTTGGATAAGGAGTGGCAGAACAGAGTGCACAGTGGGATCTGAGCTGCTCAAAATACCTCTGGTTTTGCTGTACCATTCTGTCTGCAAACTTTGCCTGTAGCTCTGGACATGGACCCTCCTAGTCCACATGGCAGTGAGTCGTTACGAGATGGCTAAAAATTATAAACATCTGAGTGTAGGCAGCGCTGTTCCATGGGAGGAGGGCTCTGCTCTCAACTTCTGAGTAAGCTTCTGCTTGATTAAGTGGGAAAACTGCCGTTAATTTGCAGCCTCTCTACTGTATTTGGATCAAATTCCCCTGTGATAAATATTCCTTACTAGAAATGATAAGGACATGAAGTAAATGCTTTTCTGGAGTTCTCCTGTGCCTATGAGACACTCGGCCTGGGTGGCACTGCAGATCGAGGGGTTTCCGGGGTGAGCACATGGAGGAACAGAAGTCCTCGGGGCTCTCCAGGGTGACTCAGCACTGGGGCTGTTTCCCTTCTGGTGGTCACATGGCTTTTTTCCCCATGTCAAAATGTCAGTGACAGGGACTAATCTGCTTTTCCCACCCATTTGGAATAACTGATTTTGCATCGAGTGCTCTTGTGTTGGACACAGAAGCAGAGTGACCTTGCACAGTGCTCTGAATCTGCCAGACTGCAGTGCCGTGGGCATTGCCATGGTTGTTGTTGGGTTCTTGGTTCTGGTTCTTAGGATGAATGCCACTGCTGCTGGCACATGGCTGAGCCCTTGGCTCTTGCTGTGTAACTTGGCTCATCTATGCATATTTTCATTGGAATCATAAACAGGAGCAAGTAAGTGAGCAAACAATAGTTGTTTTCTTCCTGAGTACTCTTACCTGCAGGAATGATTGGGGAGGTTCCTGGTCTCCTTCAAGGTGACACTTTATTGCCTAAAACACCCTTTATGAAAGTAATTGCCCTCTGTTGTTATGATGGGGACATGGACTTCCTTGAAATAAGAAGACTGATACCTCTTACCTTTTAACAGTTTTACCTTGTTATTCTCTCAAATGGAAACTTTGACACAGTATGACACTGCCATGAAGCCAACTGAGCTAAGATGCACATCGTGCTGCAGGAGGGCAGTGGGCAATCCAGCCTGGATGGTGAGAGAAGGAGGGTTCTGATTGTTTCGTCTGGTGTCGGTGCATGCTCGTGGTTGACACAAGCTTAACACAGAGCAGGCCAAACCTTTTTCCAAGGGTGATGTCATTCCTATCTGAACATAAACTAAATAGAAGAAATTGGGTAGTCCAGCTTGCTTGTTAAACATGCAGGCAGTGGATAAGGAGGAAACACTTTCTTCTATAGTATGCACAGAGCAGTGTCACAGTATTCATCCAGACCTGTAAACAGAGCTTCTCCATCTGAACACTGGCTTGGCCAGCTCCTGGTGAAATGGTGACTGCTGTATCTGGTCAGCTCTGAGTAGAGCAGTGACAAATGAGCTGGAGTTTGTATGGTGTAAGGGGGCTCTGGTATGGTTTTGCAGTCTTTGTTCCAGGTTTCTCTCAGTTTGAGAGTGGTGAGAAGCGCTAACGTTTTTAATGGCAGCACTCTGAAATTTCTGGAAACAAACAATCCTCTCTAACAACCTGAGACAAGTTACAGCAAGTGCAAGAAACCTGTAAGCCTTCTAAAATTAAGTTAGTGCACAAACCTGAATTGTAGGCTGCTGTTTTAGCAGCAAAATCAGTCCATTTTAAGTATGTGTTTTGCATTGCCTGTACTCAGATGTCTCCAGGTGGCCTGTATACCAGCACTTTGTCCTGACCTGTGTCCAAGAACCATGGAATAATATAATATCCCTGAAAATGACATTCCACACTTGTTCCTGGCATCTGGGGAGCTGGGATTTTAGAGCCTCCTTACAGGGAGGAGGGAGCTTCTTGGGAGAGGGAAGATAGGCCCTTTTCCTGAGTAGGTCCTGCCAATTATAAAATTGCATTACTTCAGCATTGCAGCGTTAGTGTTTTCATCCTAATGGCTTTGAGATAATAAAGAGTAGAAGAAGTCTAATACAGCACTCCATGACAGCTGAAGATTGATGGGCTTGCTGTGCTCAAATGGCACAAGTCCCTCAGGACAGGGTTCAGTCGATGCTGAGGCACCTAAATGTAGGTGTCTGTGTGTGCTGGGTGCTTAAGCCCTCATTAGAGTCAAGGCAGTGTAATCAGTGGAGCCAAAGAGGGCGATTATCTGACCAGCCCCTGCACGTCCACTCCAAGGTGAGTTGCTTTGTTGGCTAGATCTCAGGTTGCCTATAAGAGGAGCACAGACACCTTTACTTTGGTGCCTTTATCTGAGAGTGATTTAGCTCAAAGTGATGGACCTTTTATCTGTGGACATTTATGGTAACTCTCTCCATAAACAAACAGACTGGGCAGATGTTGATCCTGCCAAGAGAACTAGCAAAGCAGTGGGGAACATCAGCTGCTGGCTAGAACAGCAGCTCTCTCCTGTTCTAGTGCAACTGTAGTCTTGCTCTGCTAAAGGTTGTGAAAAAAATTAGGCATTATAGCTGGGTCCTGTCTCAGCATTCCGAAATGAGCAGAATGTATATGACCAGAAACATAAGTGGATGTATTTAGGGGGGGGATGGTTGTGAGCTGTTGGATTGGCATCAGAGCCTTGTAATATTTAAATACACTGTTTATTTGTGGATTAGACATCAGGAGCTTTTGTTTCATATAGGCAGTGAATTTACAGTGGGGAGGCTGTTTTGACCAGCAGTGCAAGGACTTCCTGTGTTTCTTACAGGCTTACTTCTGAGCTGAGAAGGTACTCTTAAATGCCTCCTTTGGAGTGCTGAGTGTCAGCTTTGTTTCCAGATCTGAGTTAGGGCTGATGAGTGTACTGCACTTGAACTGCTGCTCTGCTGGTGTACCGCAGCAGCGAGCCTTATCTGGGCTGGCTAGAAACCCAGGAGAGGGCACTTTCTACTGTGGGGATGCTAGTGGAGAACTCACTGCTCTGTGAAGCCTCACCTCAAGGTGAGATAACATTTGGACCTCCTACAAGCGACTCTTGTGGGGCAACATCTGCTAATGTGGTGGTTTCCCAAGCTCTCTGTTTCTCAAGCAGTGCTTGGCTGCAGTCGGCGTTCTGGGTCTTGTGGAACTGGCACGGGTCCAATAGAGTCTGTTAGCTTGGGCTCCTTGCCACGCTCAACTGTAGTGTTTGTATCTTGCTGCTGAGACCAGTCTCACCAGTGAGGCTTGCTTTGCTGGATGGGAACCAGTGTGTTAGTGGGATTTGGATGGAGTTGGCAATAGAACTTCCCGTTGAGTCACTGGGGCTGCAGTAACAACTGAGTCATGGAGGTGTTGTAAGTCATGGCTTTCCCTGCTAGGCTTCTAGTTAGAAACTCCTTGGGGGTATTATCAGTTGAAGAACTCTTGCTGCCTCATCTCTGTGTCTTGGTGCTCTGCTCTCTGGCAGAGCTATCTTCTCCACAGCCCATGTTTTTGCAACATGGTTCTCTTTAATGTCCATTCATTTTGTGTCTTAGTGTTCGGGCTTTTCTGGTAACTGTAAGGTCTTCTGGATTGCTCTTGCAGAATGACTCCTGACTAAATCAAGGGTCCTGATATAACAGATAGGAAACTGCCTGCCAACCAGCTTAAAATACTCGTGGGTATCCTTCCTTTGCATGGGGGCTCTGTGTTGTCATACTCCATGGTGTCACTTTTCTGCACTGCCTGTGCAGTAATGTCAATGTCTTGGTTGCCAGTCATAGAAGCAAAGGCTGACAGTCTTGATTTTTGTCTGTGGGCAGTCCCAGGCACACACTCCTGTCAGCCAATCTTCTGCAAAGTACAGCCAGGTGACACAATAGCTCCTCAGAGTGTCCTGGCTCCATCACCTGAGCACACACAAACCATAGCTGGAGACTGGGGCTTGCTCTTTGTCTCTGCCACGTGATGAGGAGCTTATTGCCTCTTTTAAATGTAAGGAAACTTGAACTCCATTCCACTTGGAAGGGAGCATGCTGAATGTTTTCTGGGCAGCACTGCAGGCCATGATTGTCCTGTGCTGTACACAGGAAAGCTCTTGCTAATTAGTTTCTAATGCTGGTGGCTGTACACACCCTGGTCAGAGCCAGGCAGCAGCTCCAGCCCAACCCCTTGCATATAGGGATTACTGGAGGAGCAGACTGTAGATTGAAGCCAGAGGTGGGCAGGGGTGAGTGGAGCCAGTCTGCTTTCTAGAGAGCAAGTGGTGATTAATGTAACGAGTTCCAGATGAGAGCTCTTGTGAAGCTCCGTGTCATAGCACTGCTGCTGCTGTGGCTGTGCTGGTCGGAAGCCTTTGTATATTCTCTGGGGATCAGAGCTGGCAGCTCCAGTGCTGTAGGAAGAGACTACCTGGCTCTTTCCTGTCAGGAAACAGGCAACAGGATTCCATGCTGCCTCTTTCTATGCTTTGAGACCAGAAGAGCAGAGAAATACAAATATAGGTATGTATATATTTATAGAGAGAGACATCCATACCTGTCACATGCTACTTCTTATCCAGCTGACAGCAGAGTTTGGGGGCTGTGTGCCCTGGCCCTGGGGTTGTGATCTGGGAGATCTGATATCAATGCTCTACACAGCCACAGGAGCTCAGAGCAGCCTCTTGATTTACCAAAACATCAGTCTCTGGTAAAAGCATCTGCAGAGGAGAAACCTTGTTATCTCATTGACCAGCTAATAGGGATCTTCTTTAGGGACAGAGCTCAGGCGTTCTTCAGTCAAGAAGCTGATGGGTAAAAGCCCAAACTAGAGGAACCACAAAGCTTGCTTGAATTAGTATCTAACACAGATGCTAATGCATGTGATAATCTTCACTCACTTGCTGTACTCCATTGCTTATGAAACTGCAATAGAGACTCTCACACAAGCAGATTTGATGGACAAATGAGATTTGTCCACCTCACTGGCTCTAGCAGTGTGTAAGTGGCACCTACACATAGTGGAAAAGTGGTGGTGAGGCTTGCATCGAAACTTGCCCAACAGCCTGCAGCTAGACAGCTTTGACTTCTAAATCTCTTTCTGTCCTAACGGAGGAATCATCGAGATCGTGACTATTTTCCCATCAGTGAACAAAGCACGGAACAAAAGAGGCTGGCTCTGGCATGTCTGGGCCGTGGCAAGGAGTGCTGTGCTATCGTGTGCTCGCATCGACTGACTCATGGCCTGCAGAAGAGAGCTGCTGGCTTAATCCTGCCGCAGCACCGGCTCCCTCTGAAGGGTGTTTAACCTGCTGAAAGTTCCCCAGTCTGCATCTATGGTTGCACTGAGCTGTGAAATACTGGTGAGCTTCTTTCTACACAAGCTGGAAGATGTGATTATGAATAATTAGAAGTTATTACTCTGGTAGCTCAGAAGTGCTAAATGCTCAGTGTGCCCTCCCCCCACCCGGCATGCAGCCAGAAGGGGTTAAAAAGATTCACCAAACCTTCCTACACTGCTGCTCGTAAGTCAGTGTGGTGGGTTGAGCCTGGCAGGGCACCAGGTGCCCACCAAAGTTGCTCTGTCACTGCCCTTCTCAGCTGGGCAGGGAGAGAAAATATAAAATTATCTCATGGGTCGAGATACGGGCAGAGAGAGATCCTTCACCAGTGACCATCACAGGCAAAATGGACTTGGCTTGGGAAAATGAATTGAATTTATTACCAACAATCTCAGAGTAGGATAACGAGAAGTAAACGCAAATCTTAAAAACCCCTTGTCTCCATTGTCCCCTCCTTTTTTGGCTTTCTCCTCCAGAGTTCAAGGGGATGGGGAATGGGGGCTGTGGTTGGTTCATCACATGTCTCTGCTGCTCCTTCTCCTCAGGGGGAGGCCTCCTCACAGTCTTCCCTGCTCCAGTGTGGGGTTCCTTTCACAAGAGAGAATCTCCACAAACTTCTCCAATGTGAGTCCTTCCCGTGGGCTGCAGGTCTAAATCAACTGCTCCAGTCTGGATCCCTTCCATGGGCTGCAGTCCTTCAGGAGCAGGCTGCTCCAGCTTGGGTCCCCCACAGGTCCTGGCAGCAAACTTTGTCTGGTATGGGCTCCTCTCTCTATGGGGTCCTGCCAGGAGCTTCTTCCAGCATCAGCTTCCCATGGGGTCACAGCCTCCTTTGGGCATCCCCCTGCTGTGTTGTGGGATCCTCCACAGGCTGCAGGTGGATCTCTGCTCCACTTTGGACCTCCATGTGCTGCAGGGGCACAGCTGCCTCACCAGGGGCTGCCGGGGAATCTCTGCTCAAGCCTGGAGCATCTTCTGCCCCTTCTGCACTGGCCTTGGGGTCTGCAGGGCTGCTGCTCTCACATATTCTCACTCCTCTCTTTTGTGGCTGCAGTTACTCCTGTGCAGTAACTTCTTTCCCCTTCTTAGCTGTGTTATCCCAGAGGCACTGCTGCTGTCACTGATGGGCTCAGCCTTGGCCAGCAGTGGCTCTGTCCTGGCTGGCTGGCTCTGGCTCTGTCAGGCATGGAGGCAGTTCTATCTTGTTGGAGAAGCCACCCCTGTAAGTCCCCATGCTACCAAAATCTTACCATGTGCACCCAGTACAGCGAAACACATTAGACACAACGTGTCCTGTGGTCAACTTAAATGCTGGAGTCACAACTGTGTAGGAAATCAAATTTTCTGGCCTATTCTGTATTGCACCCCCCTCACCATGCTGCCTGCTGAGAACCTCCCTGTGCTTATTTGGGGGGCGTACTGGTTGTCAAGGCTCAAAACTATGCCATAAATCGTTCTAGTAATATGATGGTATTGGTTGTGTTCTAGTGCCTGGGGAATGTTCTCTGATGTTATTTAATTTACTAGTATGATGTAGCCAGTGGGTCTCTGGCTGCAGGCCCAGAATATTATGAAGTTGAGAAAACTGCAGTATCCAGTAAAAGAAAGTGAAAGTTCACAACAGGGGATCACGACTCTTCTGTTGCAAACTGAACCTGTTTTGGATACTTCAGAGAGATGAGCAAGTACAATTGTGTGAGAACTCCTGTGCAGTCTGTCAGCTGAGGGTTGCAAGGTGAATGCAGCACACCTGGGACAGCACTCAGTGTTGTTGTGATGGTGTTGGTACATGCCAGTGGTTCAGCGTGTGCTTTTAGACTTGGCTCAGGAAGTGATCCTTTAGCTTTATTTAGAGGGATAATGTGCTGGCTAGAGTTGGTAGTCAGTGAGTAGGTCCAGAAGTTTATTCATATATCTGAAATATCTTCAACTTAGTGGTGTTTGGACACAGTGTCTTACAAGTTTGATCTGTTATGTCACATCTTGGTTATCCTGATGGTACTTCTTGACAGAAGCTGGTCTGAACTAGGGGACATGCTGTGCTAGGAGTAACTTGGTAGTAAAGCATTCACCTTGCCTTGCAATTTTAGCACTGTTTTATGGACTTGTCGTGGCACTTGTCAATCTCTCAGCGGAGGCGTTAGTGGTGTCTCTTGTCTCTATACTACACAGTATAGGTGTGTAACACAGGGATGTCCAAATCACAAATTAAAATCTTACAGCTGCCTGTATGAGGCAGGAAAGCATCCAGTGTGCACAAACAGGGTAGCATCTCCCACTAAACTCAAACCTCCCTGCTTGATTTGGTGGCTGTTCTGAAAGAAGGCCATGGGAAAGACAGGTGAACAAGCTGTATACCCAAAAATGAAGGCATGGGGTGAGACTTAGGTAACAGCTGAGATCAAAGGGAAGCTCTGATTTATCTGGCCTTTGTAACAGTCCCTTATTCAGGACTCTGCTGTACAGATGTGGTGCAAAACAGTGTAACTGGGTGAGTAGGTCAGAGTTAGTTTAATCCAGTAGGTGTTTGGTCAATAAATGCCTAATGTCCATTAATTAAATGAGTGGAACAGTAGGTGACTGGAGCACAATTGCAGCAGCAGGTTTTTTTAGGACTGTTTCTAATGGGAGGATTTCATTTGGTGCTTCATCACTGAGATGATACTTCAACACCCTGGTGACTCAGCATGGCAGTACACCAGTCAGCTCTTATAATCTCACTGAGGTCTTGCATAATTTAATTGTGAATGGAGCAACTGCTGTCAGCAAGCAACTGTTGTTAGAACTTTTTAGTGTGTGCAGGATTAGCAGTGCTTTTGTCCACCTGGGACCATTAATGTCCTAGAAGGAAGCACTGTGAGCTTGGTGTGTGCCATTTTATGTGGGTAGATCACTGGCTGTGTGCTCCAGTGGTTGTGAGCACATATGTTTCTCAAAGGGAATTCATGCAGTCTGAGCTGTGTTCTGCCTTAGAATAACTCAGTGAAATGAGGTCCAGCCTGTGCCCAAAGACCATCTGAGCTACTGCTGCTTGTTCCAAGGAGACCAGTAGCACCCAAAACACTTGCATGCTGCTTTTCTTCAGGAGCTGCTAGGACTGTTGTGGAAAGAGGGGGTGGTGCTGAAAGTGCCCCTTTGAGAAGACTCTTGTGGTAGGGGAACAGGGTATTCCTGATCTGTGTCTCCTGCATGTGGTGGTGATGTTTCAGTCCTTTTATGAATGGGTTTGTCGTGGCAGTGTAACTGCATCTTAGCAGGGATGACTTCTGCTTTATAAACAACCTTGGCTTAGTCAACACTGAGATCCTGTGGATAAAATAGATGTGATAGCATGCCTCATAATGTGGGGAGAGACTTGATTTCTTCAGATCTAAGCTGGCAGTGGTGAGCCATAGAAACAAACATAAAAAGAACACCAAGAATCATAGAACATACTCAGCTGGAACTCCACAAAGATCATTGAGTCCACTGTGTGCTCATGTAAGACCTGCCAAGGTGCAGGAACTGCCTTGCATTGGGTCAAACCCCAAGTGTAAAGCTGTCTGCATGGTCTGTGTGAGTCCAGCCACTGGCTGTTGATTGAGACCCATGAGTTCCTTCTTAACAGACTGGTGCTGACTGCTGTGAGCCCTGCTGTGCAAGAACAGAGTCCCTTAGAACTGGCTGGAGCTTAGCTATGACCAAGTCAGAAGGCTGTGCAATGCCAACTCTTGGCTCATTTTGCTGCCCAAGTTTTGCTTCTGTAGCTCCCTTGCAAATAATCAAGGTCTTCTGTACCAGACTGACAAGTAACAGCACCAAGGGATCAGGTTTTGGGATGTCCCTGGTCCTGCCACCTGGTGTGCACGTGTGAGAGAGAGATTGCACTGGTGCCTGTTTGAGCCAGGGAGCTCCTTCTGGGTGCTTCCAGTCCCCTGATCCATCAGCTCCACTGTGGGGGTTCTGGTTGGAGGGGCTGGTGGTGATGCTGCAACTGAGAAGTTGGCTGTGAGATTTATAGTGAAATGTAGCATTCCAAGGGAGCACATGTCTGGGATGTGTGTGTGGAAAATACAGATTGTTAGCAAAAAATAATTTCACAAG
Source organism: Drymodes brunneopygia (assembly GCA_013400955.1). Taxonomy (NCBI): domain Eukaryota; kingdom Metazoa; phylum Chordata; class Aves; order Passeriformes; family Petroicidae; genus Drymodes; species Drymodes brunneopygia. The sequence goes on along the minus strand of VZTZ01008916.1, from coordinate 717,089 downwards.
CATTGGAGACTCCATTGTGCATCCCTCTGAAGAAAATGTGGAATTTACAGAAGCAACCAAGAAGGGCTTGCCTTGGGTTGTTGAGGCTTGGGCTGTTGTCATGATATGAAGGAGCTGAGTGTGTTCTGTCAGTTAAACTGTGAGCAGATGAGCTGGGAAGGTGAAGCAGAGTTTGATAGCAACAGGCCTTGCAGCTGGCAGGTGTTTGTGTCACTGACAGCAAGCACATAGAAGGAAACCTTTGTTGTCTTGTGCATATCCGGTTGCTGTAGGATATATCCTCTTATATAACATTATCTGGGCAGTTCCACTGTAGCTCTGTGTAACTAACTGGAACACCTGGACAGTTTTTTTTGTTGTTGTAAGGCCAAGTATTTGTAAGTTTAAGTAGTCTCACTTAAGTTTACCAATGGCTTTAGCTGAGACCTTTGGTACTCAGGGGTTTTTAAACAACATCCTAGCTGCTAGAAACCACCAGTCCTGCCCTTAGTTCAAGCTCTTAGTTTGGTACATTAGGGGTTTTTACCTGAAACTTGGTTTTTGCTAATTTAGTATAGCACTGCAAGCAATCTGCTCAAATTAGAAACATGTATGTATCAGTAATAGACTAAAAATGCCTCTGTGATCCTTCAGGAAATCTTAGAGCTTTGTCTCCTGGCTCCTTGGCATATCTCACATTAGGTAATTGCTGGACTTTCAGGGTGGAGAAGAGGGAAACTCTTGAGATAAGAACCTGAGTCTTTCCCTATCCGTGTGTCTGGACACTGGAGGCTGTTGCATTTCTTCTTGTCTGACAATTGTTCCTGGCTGCATGTTGGCTTCCCTTCCTCAGGTGAAGCAGGACAGCTTCTTTCCCCCTCAGAATACTGTGTAGCATAGTGATGAGGTGGTTTTTCACTTCTGGGACCACATCTGCCCAGGCCAGGGCACTTGTGCAGCTGCAGCACTGCTTGTGGTAGTTTGCTGATCACATCAAAGCTGGCATGGAGCTCATTTGAAATGGGTGGTAGCTCCACCAGGCAGATTGCACAGCATTTGTCTCCAGGAAACAGGCTTCCCTAGGCCAGAGGCACACATGTTCTGGAGCTGCTGAGAGGCATCAGCCATGCACAGGGTGCCACCAGCCTAATTTGAAGACTTGAGATGCCACAGAGCACGTCTTGCTTTCCTATAGCCATATCTCTGATTTCTGAGCTGGGACTTCCTGAGCTGAGTGGCTGAAGATGACAGGAACAAGTTGTGCTCCTGTGGGACCAAAGTCCCTGAGCTGCCTCTGCTGTGTCCTGACATGGGTGTGCTGCAGGACTGTGCTCTGTCCTGCAGCCATGGCCTCAGCAGGAGGAGCTTGCAGGGCTGAGCCTCTCGGTGTCCTGGCACTGGCTGGGAGCCCCACGCTGACCATCTGGAGCTCACAGGGCTGCTGGGAGAAGCCAGATCACAAATGGAATGAATGGGGGCACTTGCTGCTTGCAGCTCTTCCCTAAACCCAGCCTTGGACTCCATTCAGCAGCCTCGGGGCTGTAGTGCCAACTCATCTGCTTCCCTGGGAGCTGGGTGGTTTCTTAGGTGTGTGCAGAGAGGAGACTGGCTCCTGCAGCCCACACATGCTGTTAAGGAGCAATCAGGCAATCTGAAGCCCACTGTTGCATTTGTCAGAAACTCTAGTTCTGTAGCAAGCCTGACTGTGATGACAGTCCTCAGTGCTGATGGCTGGACAGGGTGGGTGGGTGTCAAGAGATGGGCAAGGAAAGGAATTTGCCTCCACCACAGGCCAGCTGGTTGGGAATGATTGGCAAAGGATGCTGAAGACATAAGCTCAGTGTGTTTTTATGTGCTGGAGGCAGAACTGCAAAGTCCAGTCCAAGTGACTGTGGCATCCCTTGTGTGAGGTGAGTTGCTCTTGCTCACCTGAACCCCACAGCAGGGGCTGCATGTGTGCAGGAGGAAGAGGCAGCAGGGATTTAGATACTGGCATTTGTAATTCCTTCTGCTGGCAAGAGGGTCACATTTATCTGTGCTGTAGTTGTCAGTATGCATGGGTTTGGGCTGCTGGAGTCCCCTGTGGATAGGTTTCCATTTCATAAAGGTTTTCTGCCTGCCAGCATGCTCCCCTCTTTAGGCTTAGTTTGTCAGGTTTCAGGGATGGGTGGCCCACCTCTAGCCTCTGCTGAAACCAAGCAATTGTGTGTTTCTTTCTAAACGAGCAGATTAAGTGGGTGTTGCTGTGAGAATGACTCTTCTCTGCTGGTTTTGCTAGACTAGGAAGTACGAAGTGGTGGTGACTTTTAGTCAGAGCGTTTTAAGACAAGCTGTGTTTGCCTTGTCTTGACTTAGGCAGCTCACTGCTCATCTCTCAAGCCAGTTGAAGTAGATTGAAATTAATTTCCCAGGATGGATGGCCTCAGTGAGCTGCACCTACTTTACACAGCCCTTTGAGCTTATACATTGGCTGTGGCTTTCTTGTGCTAGCTCAAGAAGCAAATGCCTGAACTATCAAGTATGTTAACGAGCTGCAGGGAAGGATCTTTAAAAAAAAGTGGCTTATAACATAAAACTGAACTGGCTGCTTCTTATGAGATTAGCTGCAGGAAAATGAGCTTTCTCATTAGGCTGCATCTTCAAAGCACGGGCTGCCTTGAATGTGGGAGACAAAAGAGACCCCACTTCTGGCCGGATTGTGGCAGCCTGTGGCTGATACAGAGTTAAGTTGTGTGCTTGTTGTGTGCCACGAGTGTGGATGTGTGGAACTGCACTCAGGTTCAGGCTTTGGCCTGGGCTGCATTGCTTGACTGGAAGGAGCAGGTTGGTGTGAGTGGAAGCAGTGTGTAGTAACTTAACCTGCTTGATGTATTGTCCGGGTGAAAAAGCAGCACAGGCTGTAACTCTCTTCTCTGTGTTGCTGAGGGACTGACCAGGCTTCTAGTGGAGCTGGCTGAGAGGGAGCTGAGCTCTTCTGCATCAGAGCTGGCACGGGGCTCTGTGCACTCTGGCACAGAGGGCTCCATGCACAGCTCCAAGCAACCCTGCTGCCCTGTGCAGGGCTGTGAGCTTCCCCTGCTGAGGAATCCAAAGCCCTCTGGGGCTCCAGCTTTGCTCAGCCCTCTCTGATGAAGGATGTTCAGTGTACTCTTTGTCCAGGAATAAATGGCAATTGCACTGGGCCTCCTGTAAAGTTCAGGTGGCCCAGGAGGAAAGTAGAACTGCTCCCGTTTTAACAAGACGTCTGCCTTGCCTTTGCTACTGTGTATTCCTACTCTCGGGAGGACTGGGAGGGCTCAAAAGCGCTGCTGTCAGACCTTGGAACAGACATTACCCATCTTGAGCAAACATTGCAGAAGAGAACTCTCCCTACAGCCCCTGTCCTTGCTCATTTTTGTATGAACCTGTGTGGCCCTCTGAGTCAGGCTGTGATTTGCGTGTTGCCTGCAGTCTGGTGATGTGCATTTCCATAATGCATGGCGGGCTGGGGAATGAGTGTCAGCATCCCAGCACTCAGGCTGTGAGTGTGTGAATGCTTAAGCAGCCCTGGCTGCCACGCTCTGCCCTGTGCCAACACAAACACTTGTGCATTCATGCACTGAGTAGGATTGGGAAACTGGTCCTGCTGGAAAATTCTTTGCATGATATTTTATCCTCTTTTTACTTTCTTTTTTTTTTTTTCCTTTTCCCTTTGTTGTTTTTTTTTTTCTTTCTTTTTTTTCTCTTTTGTTTCGTTTAACAAGACCAGTTCCCTGATCTGGTTCACCATGAGAGTGCACAAGCAGACATGCAGGGGATGGTGCAGGAAGCATGAAGTGACATGCTCTTGTGGGAGGTGGGAGTTTAAAGGGCCCAGCTGTACAGTGTGAAACTCAACCTGATGGCGACAGGCTGGTTCGTTTCTGCTCTTGGCATGTTGATTGCTGTGTTTCTGCCCTACTTAATTAAAAAAGCTGCCCTGTCACTCTAAGGAGAAAATGTAAAGCTGATTGGGCAATAGTGTGGAGCCTCTGGAAGCGTTGGGACAGTGGCTGCTCTGCCTGTGGAGTAGCTGGATGCTCTTCCTTGGCTGCTGCATCTTGTGCAAAGGATCAGGGTATGCTCCTATAGCTTGAAGAAAAGGAGGCTCAAAGCTTAGTGAACACTGGGCAGTCCAGTGTATTTTGTTCTGCCCACAGTGGAATACATCCTAAGAGCTCTCATCCTATTTTGAGCTGCTATTGGAAGGTGTTCTGCTGCCTTTGAGAGGAAACTACTGTGGGATGATCAGGGAGTTCAAACACAACCAGGACTTCTCCCTCAAAGATAGTTCCTCTCTCAAGTCACCAGGCAAAAATAGAAGAGGAGGCCATTAAGAATGCAATTAACCAAGATTTTCCATATTTCTTTATACTAACAGTGATCTGATAGACAAGCAGCCAGATTAACTGGCTTGCTTACCCCTTTCTGCTGAAATGGTTCTCTCCTTGCTGAGCAATAGAGCACCTTTTAGTTTCCACTTGCTTCCCTCTGGAAGGAGCACCCTCTGAGCCACTAACCAGCCTTGCTCCAGGTGACACAGATTGATGGATGGCAGGGTGGGGATGCTGGAGCTTGTTGCTGCACATCAAAAGGTTGTTGAGGGCACAGGGGAATATCACCACCTGAAGCAGGGAGGGCACTGGGAACAGGTGCTGGTGATTTGGTTTGTCGAATCACTGAAGGGTTTAGGTTGGAAGGGACCATAAAGATCACCTAGTTCCAACACCCCTGTCATCAAGGCAATCCTTGACTGGAACACTAGCAAGGGATAAAATACTGCTTAAATCTAGGCTGTCCAGCCCCTGGACTGTTTGTGGGGTGGTTTGTAGCTGTCTCTGTGCTGTTAGTCTGCATCTTTGGCTCCTCTAGGAAATGAAATGCTTTGTTAGCCTGCATGACTACCAAGGAGCACTAGGGTTTATTTTGAGCAGTTGAGTAGCAGGAGAAACAACTGCAAGAGAATTTTGGTGAGGTGGTGCCACACTTCTGCTGAGTTCTGATGTAACAGGCTTGTGTGCAAGCTTCACTCTTGACTTGCCATATAAAAGCATCAGCTCTGTTTCAGCTATTCCAAAATTTATGGCTGACTGTTAAAAGAGAAGGTTTGCATGGCCAACTTAATTCCAGCAGTCTGTATGTTTGTAAAAGAAGGAGGCTAGGTGAGGATGCTGGTGGTGGTTTTTATATGGGTTTTTGTTGTTGTTGGGTGGCTTTTTTCTTAATTATTTTTTCCCTCTTAACTATTTAAGCTGTCTCCAGATCATGGACATCTGGGATTGGAGTTAATTGTGCATGGGCTATTAACTGCAGAATATCAAGGTTTAACAAGGCTAAAGTTTCCTTCAGCAGGTGGTTTTCTCTGTCCCCCCACACTAATACCAATATTACTTTGAGGTTAGAAGCTGTTGAGGCTGCTGTGCCTCAGAGAGCATTTCTGCTCTTCAGTGTATAGGAAAAGGCGAAAAACAAGACCTTCTGTTTGAGTTTATTTAGGAATTAATTGTTCAAATCCTTGTGAAAATATTCTTCTAGATGCTCTATGGTAGCCAAATTACAGGGCAAATGCTTGTCTTGCTCTTGTATGTCTCTTAAACAAGAGCAAGCCATTGGTTTTCCTTCCCATGCCGTTGGAATGCTCTCGCAGGATGGTTAGGCAGGTGTTTGAGGGGGGAGAGCTCATTACAGTTCATTCCTTTTCAGCTGAGTAAGAAGGATTTACTAGGAGAAATAAATGTGCAGATTTAACAGCTTTATTCAGATAATGGAGGATTTCAAGTGTTTTTGACACTGCAGATCACTAACTGGGATTAATAAGAGTTGGATACAAATCATCCTTAATCTAGTTAAGGGCTTGTAGCAGCTTGTGGCAAAGCCAGTGGTTTTGCTTACCTCAAAGAGCAATTTGAGAAAAGCTCTTTCCTTTTGCGTGTATCAAATTAAATAAATGTGGTTCCCAGTTGGGGCAGGGTTAGATCAACTAATCAACTATAAATCTCCCCCTCATTATGGGAGAGTACTTCAGATCCCTGCTGTAGCAGGAGGGAGCTCTGTGGCAGCTGATAGGATAAACACAGAAAGAGTCATGTTTTGAGACTGATCAAGATGAAGACTGAAGAAGAGTTAATGATACTTTAAAAAAGAAAAAAAAGTCTGGGCTATGTCAGACTTCTGGATCCAATAATATTGCTAATGAGTTGTGAAAGCCTGGCCCATTGTTGATTAAATTGAAGATGCCACTAAGCAGCTTTCTGGTTGTCCCAGCAGAACTGAATAACTATTGTTCTGCAACAATGCAGTGCTCAGCAAGAGCAGAAGCTAACAGTCACCCGAGGGTTTCCCCTAAACAGGCTGCTTTGATCCTTGGGGAAGAGGGTCTTCCACTGGTTAATGAGAACTGGTTAAAGCATATCAAAAATACAGTTAAAAATTTTATCCCTCACATGCAACTGAATTCAGTGGCAGCAAATCAAAAGGACTGGACAAATATTTCCAACCAGTTGTCTGAAGTGCTAAAAAAACCTCAACAAAATCACACAAGCCTGTTAAAAGGTAAAAAAAGCAACATGTTGTAGGTGCATGATAAGAATGTAAAGATTTTTTTGACTAGAGTACATGAGATACCATCAGAGATCCTTCAAAGGATCCACTGTCTGAAAGGTAGATAGAGTAGGCTTGTTTAAGCTGGAATTATTTTTCCCTTTTGTATGATAGCGTAACCCAGTGTTGTGTGCCCCTAATCCTCTTGGCTAATCAAAACCTTTCCTGTTGGTGTAACTCAGCTTCAATAAAAGGTCATGGAAAAACCTTGACCATGAGGTGTTTGTTGTTTGAACAGCATGGTCTGTCTTCTGATGCAAACCCAAATTACTTCAGTCCCTTCCAGTACTGTCCTGAGTCAGGGTTTTCTCACCTTGCTGGGTCTGAAATCCTTCAGCAGCAGATCATTATAGAAGCATGGCTTTTCTGCAGTACTTGGATTTTGTGGAGGAGGTTACTGTCTTTTATACCCATTGAAGCTGTAATTTATGGAGCACGAAATGAGTCTTTATATAACCATACAGTTACATAAATTGGGCAAATGTTCCTTAATGCTCGTGGGTCATGAAATTGGACGATGTCATGAAGTTACAGCACTCTGTGGGTATTCTGGCTGCTATCCACACGTGCATAATCCTGTACTGTCCCTTGAGTATTTGGCCCAAAGTCAGATCCCAAGCCTCAGACTGCCTGGTCAAAGGGAGGTGCCACAAGGCCCAGAGGGAGCAGCTGGGGACAAGACTCTTTGGGACATGTAATTTCACTAAATTCTCATACAAAATTGTGTAAAGCAGACTTAACTGGTCGTAATTCATAGTTTCTGTTATTCCCTTAAGTGCAGTGGCCAACTTCAGGGGACCCGGTCTGCTCTGGGTCTGTGCTGTGTTTGGAGGGTGGGTGCTGAGCAGCTGCTGGACAGCTCTGCACAGGAACACCTTGGGTCTCCATTGGTTTAGGCTGGGCTGCACTGGGCTTCCCTCCTCTGAGGAGGACCTTACTATCCCTGCTCAGATAGAGGAATCCAGCTGGGAGTCAAACAGGTACATAAGAAAGGCTGTGGAGAAGCAGGGCTTGCAGCAGCCTGGGAAGAGGCTCAGGTGTGAGGGGAGGTGTAAGGGTGGGCTGGCTGGACAGCTCAGTAGGGACAAAGGAGGTGTGGCATGACTGAGCAAGCCTCACCTATTAACGCCTCAAGGGGAAGGGGTGCAGGCTCAATAGCCAAGATCAAGACTTGCCATTTTATTTCTTGGCAGTCTGTGATCCTTTCAGGAGGGTTGTTGAGGTCTGCAGACAATCAGTTTGTCCAAGTGTTGTTGGAAATGTGTATGAGTTACCCTGAATGTTGAGGTTTGGGGCGAAGGTAGCCTCGATCCTAGCTGAAGGTGTGTTGTGATACAATCTTAAGCTGCTTTGGCAGTCCCTTACTTCAATAAGAAGCTGGAGAGTTTGCTTTCTAGCTGCTTCAAGGAAGTCTTCCCACTGAGAGGAGAATGCATCCCCCACCTTTAGCAACACGTTTCCCCTTTGCATTCAGCCAGGCTGAGTGGAAGAACAAAGGGTTGTGCTTGCCACTGCTGGTGTGAGAAGTGAGGGAGAAAAATGGTCCCCAATTCCCCATCAACAAAAATGGTGCAATTTCTAAAACCTCACTTACCTTCTGAATGTACTGGACAGGGCACACAAGGGAGCTGAGTTTGGGCAGCCTGGCAGTTCTTTCTTTATTCTTTATGCACCAACAGTTCATACTCTTTAATATTTGAAGTGCAGTGAGATCAGCCTGTGTGAGTCACCACGCTTCGACACAAGAAGGAAAACACATGGGAAGTGCTTATCTGACCTACTTTCTGTGGAAGGGTGCAAAAGCACAGTGCAAACAAGCAGGGACAAATCTAAAAATCTGAATTACCTCATGATCTGCTTTCAAGCAGGAGATCGAAGGGCAGTTCACTCTAGAAATGTGCTTGCAGAAGCTTAAGAAATAGTGCTTTGGGGGTTTATTTTCAGTAGGGAAGAAAAGAGCTGAAAATTTTCATGTCCATATGAGGCGCTTTTGTTCCTACTTTCTTGTTATTAAAAATAATAATCATATAACTACAATAATTGCCTAGAAGGGGTAAGACCTTGGGGCTGAATCAGTTGGAGGCAATTTGGTTACTTGTCTTCAGAAAGGTGGAATCTAATGGGCTGGTTAACCACCTTGGAAACTAGTTCTGTGGAAATGTGGGGAATGGATAAGGTATTCAGGATGGAAGAGAAAACTGGATAAACCTGGTATCCTAAGAATAAGAAGGAGATAGGACCAACAGACACATCCATTGTAGGTAATAAAGTGACAACTACAGAGCTGGATTGTTTTGACAGTACATACTGGTGCTGGCTGACTTCTTCCTGGGATGGGGATGAGTGTTATATTCATTTTTAAGTGACATTATGTTAATGCAAGTTAGAGAAATACAGTGGGCCTGGCTGCAAAGCTGGCAAGAATATGTGTCCTTTTATTACATAATAAAATTAGACTTTGCACTTCTTGGGATCACAGGGATCCCACAGCTTGGATGATTCAGTGTGACATCTAAACTTGCAGATGGCAGTGCTGGAAAGGGGTGATAAAGGTGACTTGAGGATGGGATAGAAGTCAAAATTTGTGAAAGCAGGGACTGTAGTTGGATGTCAAAAAGGTGCAATTTGGAAGAAGTGACTTACAGGGCCTTGGTTTGAAATCTGAGAATGGAAAATGACTGCTTAGGTAATGGTAGCCCTGCAGAAATAAACCTGGGGCTAGTCATGAACTGAGAGTCAGGCATGTTGTAGTGATAGGGGCACTAAGTGTATATAGCACAGGCCAGTGAGATGCATGAAGTAATCATTCTGTAATTAGTAAATTAGTAATCACCAAAAGAGTGTTGTTGTCTTTGGAGATCCTGAACAGCTTTGAATGTTGTATTCTCTGACAAACAAGTGCCACAGAACAGGGGTTTGGCCTCTTGTTTCAGCAACTGAATTTCAGTGCTGGTTAGTGCACTCCTTGGAGTGTAAATAGAAAAAGCTCAGGGTTCATTTATTCTCTGACAGGGAAGGCTGGCTTCTGTCTGTGGACATATTTTGAGTGCCCACACTTAATGAAAAGGGACTTTGATTCTCCTTCCAGTTGGGTGCTGTAGTTTCAGATATGTGAACAGTGTTTGAGTCAGAAAGGGAGAGAAGACAAATTGCTTTGCCTCCCCTTCCCTTTTGCTCCTTAGAATTAATGCAGATTTGCAGATGGAGTGGTTGGTAGATGGGGAAGACATGAGCGGTCAGCACCTGAAACAGGCTGGTAAGGATGAAGCACTGCCTGCTGCCAGGCTGCAGCACTGAATGGATTCCTTGCTTTCTTCTTTCCCAAAGCAACTGCAGCCTGGAAGCAGTGCAGAGAAGGGAGACAGCAAGACTGACCTTCCCAGCACCAAGCATACTAACCAGAACTACCCTTTTGGGGAGGGGAGCTGGAATGGGGGAGGATGAACAAATGCAATCTGAACAAAAAAAGTTTGTGTGGCCTCTAGGAACCCCTAGAGGACTCTGTGCAAGCAACCTGATCACTTCAATCTCATCACTTACACATCTTTTTACTCTTCTCTTTAAAGCAAACTACAAATCTGGACGTTGCCCCTGAAGACCTTGATTCATCTGGTGATGAAGACGACGCGTTCTCAGGTTCAGGTGCAGGTGAGTTATCAGCACTTGCACTGTTAGTGCTTGATCCTTCTAGGATGTGGCAATTGAGATCTCAGGGAGCACCCAAGTGAAAGGGGTGGAGGGAGGAATCCACACCCCCACCCCAGAATGGGAGAGCTGGGAACAGAGAAAGGGCCTAATCTATTAATCCTGTATTCCTTGAGATACTAACAATTAGTAGAAAATAAGCTGTAGGAGACTTGAAAGGGAGCAGAAGCAGAGGCAGACTCCATGTGACTGCTAACGTGAGATGTTGTGTGAAGAATGTTATGAAACAGGAGTGATTCTTTACTCTTGGGGAAGAGAGATCATAACAAGGCCTTTATGAGCAGGTAGGAGATAATGTTTGAGGGTGTGTAAACCCCAGCCTACCAACATGTATCAAATGCAAACTTTATCTGTCATCAGATGTGCGTGTTCCCGTGGGCCATAGTTTTTTATAAGTGATACAGGGGATTTGGGATAGGGGAAAAAGTCTATAAAAATGATTGCTAAACTGCATGAGTTGAGACCCTTGGTGTTCAGTGCTGAAGTCGAGGGGGTGCTAGTGAGAGAAGAGCAAGCTATTGAAAGCTGAAGCATGGCATCCTTCTGCTTCCTTCCAGCCACAGGCTTGTAGTTTAGATTAAACTGTGCAGAAATTAAGCCACTGAAATCAGTGCCAAATGCAGTAGAGACTGAAGGTGTGACTGCTCTGAATCAAATAAAAGTGTTTATGGAAAAAGACTCAGATAACCACCCTGAGGAAGCAGTGTACTGAAAGCAGATTTCCCTTGTCAACCTCACCACAAACAGTCAGGCACTTTTGCCTTGGGGAGAAGCAGATGACTAACAAAGTATTGCTGAATAGCACATTGGTCTGTCCCTTCCTTATTCCACTGAAAAGGGTGAGGAATTACAAACAGAACTGCTGTTACTATGAAAATTGACTCTGCAGATTAAGCATCCTCCTTAAACCAGTGTCCTGAAGATACTATTAATAGTCTCTAAACTGGCCAAGGACAATATTTTTTGTTTGCTTGTTTGTTTTGCAGGTCCCTTGACTGACCATTCCCGCACCTGGAGAATCACAGGAGAATCAACTAATTCCTCAGTACTGACAACACCAGTGGATTTCAGTGAACAGCCATTTCCTGCGGTTGAGAGCAGAACTGAAAAGGAAGTAACATCTCCTTCTGCAACCAGTAATCTAGTGACAGAGGAGCCAGTTGTAGCTGTGAAGGACGAAGTATCCATCCTGGGCTCACCTGATGGGAAACCAACAAGCCACGTGGTCACAACAACAGTGAGGAGCCCCAGTGCTCCCTTTCCTTCTGTGGTTCATGTAACTCCTTCAGGAGGCCCTGCTGTGGTCCATGAGCTTGAACCTAAAATCCCCAGCTCTGATGTGCCAGACACCAAGGAGGTGCCCGAGCCCCACTCCACTGCCCATGGTGAGGGAGCCGTCGCTGCCACCCCCGCGGCCACAGCTCCAGAGGAGGTTGTTCCTACACACGAGGAGGTTTCTGAAGATGGCTCTGGAGACCCGGTGAGGACTAATAGTTCTGACACCCTTTCCGGGGAGATGGCTTTAGTAGCATGTAGTAAGTTGGTTTGGTGGGAAAGGGTGTTAATTTGTCAAAAACAGTGGTTGGTTTAATAGGTTATGTTGGTGGAGGGTTTTAGATGAGGAAAAAAAAAGCACTGGAAAATCTCCAGAAACAGACATGATGAGAAACATGAATAACCTGTCTTGTATGTCCCAACAGGGAGACTTCATCTTGACTAAAGACGAGGATTTGGTTCCCACCCAGAACTCAGAAGTACTGGCTGACTCTGAGAGGAATGCCAAAGCAGCAGGAGCCTCGGGAATTATGGACAGAAAAGAAGTTCTTGGAGGTACCAGATATTTTGGATTTCTAGTTGGTAAAAGCAGATTCCTGTAGGGATCTCCAGGCAGCAAAAGCTGCAGTTGTGCAAATACATCTCTGAGCAAAGAAGCCAACCTTTTATGTTACATCTCTGAAGTGGGGGTGATGATTCTGTGTTGTCAAAACCCTAACAGGGGCAAATATTAGTCTGCAAATAGCAGCTAGCAGTGACTGCATTTTCTCCAACTTTGTTTAAACCTCTTCCTTCACTCCTCTGAACAATTACAATAAAATTTCTCTGTTGTTGCCTCAGTCAAATTACCAGGGTTGAATACCATAGCCTTGTGTGCTTTGCAGCATGGCCCAGTGGGAGACCCATGTCCCTAGGACTGGCTGGTGTATTTGAGCAGGTGCATGGTAATGGCAGGGGGACTGGTTTGGGAGGGGGCAGAAGGACAAATTCATTTAAATCATTACGTCAGGGACGAGCAAGGAACAATCTGGATAATAATTAAACTCCTAGTAGCACTATCTGGTATGGCATCTAGAGTAATGTGTCTTTTTCTCCTCTTCCAGGTGTTATTGCTGGAGGACTTGTAGGCTTGGTGTTTGCGGTGTTTCTAGTTGCATTTATGCTGTACAGAATGAAGAAAAAAGATGAAGGCAGCTATTCACTGGATGAACCAAAACAGTCTAACGGAGGATACCAAAAACCACACAAACAAGAGGAGTTCTATGCATAAACACTGATCTTCAGGACACTTCTTATTCCATCTTTCTTGGACTCTTCTCTCCCTGCACATGGACCTCCTAGTGTGCTTTGCATTAAACTTAAGCCATATGATCATTGGGTTATTTGCCCTTACCACTTTGCCATTGGAAATTTGATAACTACAAAGTAGATCTGGATTCATTGAACATTCCCTGCTTTCTTGCACAACTTTTTTTTTTTTTTTTAACAGAATTGGGACTGCAAGTTCCTAAACTCCACTTTGTTTTATCTAAAGACTGCTGGGACAGGCGGTGGGGAGAAGATAAGGGAGCACTGTATGTATAAAACTCTTGATATTTAGGGAAAGGGCTAGCAAGAATAACCAATTATCACTGCTCAGATTCTGTATAGCAGGGATCCTTCCTGTTTAACTCATAGATGTGTTTTGAGTGTAACAAGTGGCTGCGTTGGGCAGACGTTTGGTACACTGCAATCCTCTAGCTCTTTCTGACAGCTGTATTTGGAGCACTTAATGCCAATGAAACATCAAGCTGAACTTGATCTCTGCCGAAAGGAGGTGTGAGGAGCAGGGTAAAAAAAAAAGACTGTCACATAGTTTAAAATAACTTATATTTTGGAAGCATTATCCCATGCCTAGAACCAGCTCCTAAGCAGTTGGTACATACACTAGCAAAAACCAAACCCCAAGAACCCCAAAACTAAGCGGAGAGTTAATTTTACCAATAATGTTGGGCTGTCCCACTACCCTCTCTCTCTCTCTCAAGGCTTAGGTAAGAAGTAGATTTTTCCAAGCAGTCTCATCTCAGACATTCCCTTTCCTAGGTGCTGAGTCAGGGTTGGCTGTCCTGCTGTGGATGACTTTACCCTGTGCTGCTGTGCAGTCCCAGGTGACCGGGGACGTGTTTTGGCACCTCCGGTCACCGTGGTTGTCTCGGAACGTGGGCTGCCCTCTGTGCCACAGGGTGCTGTGGCACATGGGGGTGTGGGAGGTGGGAAGCAGCACGTCATGACTGCAGCTAAGGAGTAGAGAAGCATCTGAAATGAGCCTGGGGAAGGCTGAGTGTAGGTGGCCTTAAACAGATACAACAGTTGGGGTGCTTGACTCTCGCTACTCCGGAGCGGCTCCTCAGACGCTGTTCCTGCACTTTGGAGAGAAGCCACTCCAGGGATGTCAGACTAGTAAGGGCCAAAAAGCACCTCCTGAGCAAAGTCTGGATGCCTGAAGCTGTGTGTGGTCAGTGTGCTGTCAGATGTCAGGCACTGGGGCCTCACTGTGGGTCTGGAGTTCTCCAGAGTCTGTCTCCAACGGAGCGAACACAAGTGCGGTGTTCTGCACAAAGCCTTACTTCTGCTCTGCCTTTGGGTAGCTTCTTGCCACTTCAGTTCCTCGTCACTCAGTGCAAAGCGTATGGGGTGGGTGGAGGAGTGTTTACAACTGATGTAAATATTTGTGCTGTTGAGCCAGAGGGAATGATCCGAGTATATTGGAGAATATTGCAACAGTTGGTACAAATGTTGCACGTTAACAGTCAAACTTAAAAACCTGTGTAATTTAAATGAAGTATGAAACACTCCTGAGCTGCCATGCAGCCAAAATTGGTGCCTTCTCTGCAAACACAAGAAAAAAAACCCCAAAATGTCTTGATTCCAAACTCTTCTTTATGCACAAGGAGACCTTGTGCATATGTGTAGCTGGCTGGTTTTTTTAAGTAAAGCTGCAACAACCATTATGTTTTTTTGTTAGGGTTGTTTTGTTTTCAGTTGTTATTTTTTTTTTCTGTTTTGGGATTTTTTTTTTTTACTGAATGAATTTTTATAGGTTAATGTAATGACCAGATGGTGTTAATTTCAGCTGTAATTCTTTGCTTTGTATAGGAATGTAGAAATGTTTGATAGGTCTATCTATGAAAAGGTTCTTGTAAAGCACAGGAAGATAAAGTAGTAAAATTCAGTTGTACCTCACAACCTTGTTAGGGAGAAAGGAAAAAAACTGTATATTTTGGTAGTCTTAACTGACAGTTTGTGAAACAAACATGACATTCTGTGTTATTTAAGTGGTACAAATGAAATATGAGTTCTGACAGAAGATGCAACATTGGGTTATCTGTATGCCATGTAAAGGTATACTGCAATAAATGGCATTTTGGAAAGAATGTGTCTGATCTGTGAACATTGATGTGTGTAATACTTCAAAAAGCAGAGTTGTTTTTAAGACTGCCTAGATCTTTAAGGAATTTGGGTTACAGGACTCTGAATTTTGGGGCTAAAGACACAGAGAATTCAGTTCAGCATTTGAAGGGTAAGAGTGTGACCTGCTTCCCTCCCAGCCTTCCTGGGGTGTCCTGGTTGCAGTGAGCTGCTCTTGCTGGAGGCACTGGTGTGGGGCACAAATGGGCTCCGGTGGAGACTTGAATGAAATGGCTTTGTTAGAGCCCCCTTCATGCTGGCTCTGATTTTGGGACCTCTCCTTGTGCAGAATGTCCCCATCCCCAGGGTGGTGATAAAAGTTGCAAATCTTGTGCCAGGCTTCCTTTTGCTCCTCATCCCCTGCCCTCAGGAGTCTGAGAGCAGAGAGGGCTGCAGGAGGGCAGCCCCAAGCCTTCTATTAAAACCTGCTTTCCAAGATGAATTGGAGATTGTACCCCCGAGGAGGGAGAACAGAGCAGGCCTGTCCTCGTTATTCTGCTGTGCAGCATCAATTACTCTGGGCTGCTGTTGGCCCATGTGGGAGGAGATGGAGCAACACAGAAACAGCAGAAAATGTCCTTCACAAAACAGGGAAGTCAGGAGCTGCTGTCTGTCGGGGTGGGTCTCACTGCAGATTTACAATTATTTTCTCTTGTAGGGTTTTGAACTGTAAGAAATTTGCTTTTTGTTCTGTAAACTGGCCACTGTATTTTGAGTTTTTAAACTACTCTTGCTTACACTGGAACCATGGGGGGGGGCTATGTTTACAAAAAAACCCAAACATTTGGAGGAATCTTGGTAATCAAAAGTTCTGAGATCAGGCAAAAGATTTTGAAGGATTGAGTTTAGGAGACTTGCTTCCATAGCTAAACACAGCTGGAAAGTGCTTTTTAACTTCATGCCTACTTTGCCAGTCCCTTAAACCGGGTAAAGACTTGTGAAAGACCAGAGTTGGCTGGTTTGCATTGCAGGGCCTTACCTGCTATGAATTCACTTCCTTAGGGGCTACCAAGACTTTTGCTTCCCCTTTTTTGGTCAGTGATAATGTGTGCTGCCTGTGAAGGCGGCAGGGAGGGAATAAAATGAGGTGCTAAGGGAAGTGGGAAATTCCTGTGTGAAAATCCTTGCAAGTGCAATGCTTGTCTGATCCTCAGGGTGCACTTGAGAGAAATTTTGTTGTACCAAGAGAGATTTATCAGACTAGGAGGGCTGGTCTGCCTCTGTGCTTTGGCACAGGTTGGCCTGCGTTTTCCTGAGTCACATTTCTGTTCACTGTGCTTCCTGACTTTCTTCTTCATCCGTGCTGGAGCAATTATCACATTTGCTCTTGTTCACAAGTGAGATGCAAAGAATGTGACTGTGGAGAAAAATTTGACCCCTTCTTTGTTCTGGAAAAATGAGCTGGAGGGTGTAAATGCACTGAATGTCAAAGAAGGCAAACTATGAGAGAAGGAGGACTTTTCACAATTCTCACTTTGTCAGGTTGTATTAGAGCCTATAAAGGAAGCTAAAGCAAATCTAAAAGGCTGTATAATCTTGTGATTGAAATAGAGAACAGGAAAAAAAAAAGAGGGCCACTCTACAGGGGTGCTGAGAAGAAAAAACTATGTCAGGCATTTCATAAATGCCTTATCTGAGCCTTCATCAGAACTAGAGTGTATATTGATGGAAATGAGTAGTGGAATGAAGGTGCAGGGTGAAATTTGCTCCATTTGAGATCGCTGCAAAACTGAAAAAACCGAAGCCCCAACCTTTTAAATATGCAAGAGGTGAGGTAGAGGCTCAAAACCAAATAGTTACTTAGCATTCTGGGGTGGTGTTTAGCTCATAAAACTGCAAGCCTGATGGACAGCATTTTTAATAATTTTGTCAATTTAGAGGACAGCAATTTTACTGCAGAAAATGAAATGCAGTGTTTTCAGTAGGGGAAAAGGAGAGGAAAAGGTGCAGCCTCAGCAGTATGCAGGGTCTTACAAAAGGATCTGATGGACAGAGAAATTAAAAGGTAGGATGATGATATACAGCACAAAATAGAGTCACCAAAAGTAGATTGTGCCTGACTAATCAGAGATCTTGCTTTTTGATAGCAGGTTTTTTTCAGTCAAAGGCAATCTTTTCTAATTGAACTTCACTAAAGCAAGTTATCAGTGCCACACAGAAAATGAATAATCAAAAGGAGGGAGCTAGGGATTAGTGGAAGAATTGGAAAGTGGTGAGGAGTGAGCTAAGGAGCAGCAGGCTCTGCAAGGCACAGAGTATGGAGAAAAGACCTCATTTTGGGGACATCTTTCTAAATAATTCCTGGCATGGAAGGAAATACACAGAATTGTATTTGCTGTTGGGAATTTGGGCACCCTAGATAGTAGAGAATATGAAGGATATGTTAATATTCTCACAAGTAACATTTAGGGTCAACTTCAACATGACAAGGTCAGGCTTGAAGGGGATAACAAGAGGAATTTCTGATCTAACCTGGGAATAAAAGGCTAGGTGAATTAGTTTTAGAATAATTTTATAATAATTATGTGTGATGTAGCTGTAAGAAAGGAAAAAATAAGTCAATGCAGGATGTAGTAGCCAGCAAATATTTCCAGCAAGTAGGGGCAATTGTTGGCACCATGGGTATCATTATACAAAGAACTAGTGAGCCCTTTGCTTACCATCACCTGCATGGTCTGGGGTTAACTCATCTGGGGAAGGAACAGAGGGAAAACATTAAGATTATGTGGGAGAAGAGAGTCTTTTCCCACAGTAAACTAATGGTATTTGGTTTGTCCAGCTCAGGAGAACACAGACTGACAGGTCATACAGTTGCTGTCTGCATGCTTGTTGTGGTACAGGACAGTACCAAGGATGGGGATGAGCAACTTAGGCAAAAGAATAATACAGGAACAATAAAAAAAGAAAAAAGAAATTGGCAAGTATAAACATTAAAACAATTAAAAACTTTGAGAATCATTCCATTAAGGGTGAGGGGAAAAGACCCAAGTGTACTGAATACAAAGCTGGATGCTCAGGAAGATTACAGCATAAAACATTCCTGAGCCAGTGGGATGCCTTTCAGCCAATAGTCTATGCAAAGAACACAGAGACCAGTTAAAAACCCTTCCTCTTTCTTACTCTGTTTTTGTTTGTTTGTTTTGGGTTTGAGGTTTTTTGTTTTTTTTTTTAATTTATTTATTTGCTCTAGTTTATTACTGTCCTCCTTAGCATGGAAAAGCAGATGGACAACCTTCTGGAGCACTTGAGATGATAACAAAAGGTGATTTGGACCGATGTACTCTGCTTTGTGCACACACATCTATACATGTACATGTGATTATGTGTATGCCTCTGCATGGACACACAACTATGTGCTAATGAGAAATTAAAATAGGAACTAAGGAAGAGCAATTGCTAAATTTTAAAAAGTCAGAAAATACTAAGTGCTTTTAAAAGTAGAAAATCCTACTTCAAAATGGCATAGAGCAAAGGATAAATAGGTGTGATTTAAAAATAAATATTAGGATTTGGATAGATCCTGGACCTCAGAGTGCAGCTGTTCCAGTTTAACCAAAGCCATGTGACTTCGCTGTATAAAAATGTCCTCAGCATGAACCCCTACTTGTCTGAGCCAACCATCAAAGCATTCCTGGCCCCTGAGAACCTGTGTGGGAGAAAGTGGTATGCTTTACATGTGCCACAAGGCCAGGGGTCCCCAACTGTGGTACCCCTCTGATGTGCAATGCATTTGAAAACTGTGTGCAGAGAAAAACAATCACACACCTCTAAGCCTCAAAAAATTCCCCAGAAAACCTATCTCACCTGCCTCACCTCTGGAAGTCATAGGCAGGAGCCAGCTGGATTCCTCCTGTACACAGAGCTGGGGCTGCTGCAGGTGATTGAGGTGAGGGCAGGGACATTGAGGAAAGGAGTGGAGCAGCCTGGAAAAACTTATGCTAATGCCACCAGTGCATTTCTTCCTCTAAACAAAGCCTGAGAACCTGTGCCTTAGGAGACTGCACAGCTGGTTCCTTCATGTGGCAAACCAGGGTGCATCTCCTTCTGAAATGAGAGGGTTTGAGTGCCAGCAGAAACTCAGCAGGAGCTGAGAAATGCAGGTTCTGCACGAGATACCTCTCTTTTCTGGCACCTGACTCCCATCAGATTTGGAAATAGTATATGCTGAGAGCAAGGGGCTGCTTCTCTGGTGATGCTCCCTCACCATGAGCTCCTGTTTATGAACCTGCAGCTGTGCTTGGGTAATGTGCTGGGTGCCAGTGTGTGACCAGTGAGTGACCACAAGGAATCACGTAGTTTGTTATTCTAACAGGCATGGACAGACTGCCTTACACAAAATCTTAGCTGAGGAAAGCTTAAAAGTCTTTAAATTTAGGATGTCCACGCAGAACAAAATCAAACCAGTCAGAATTGAGGCTGAAACAATTTCAAAAGGCCATAAAAGAACATTGTTGTATTTTAACACCCTGCCCCCCAACCAGACTACAACCCCTCAAAATAAAGCATAAAAAAAGCAGGAGTTGGCATGTATCCAAACAAGGGAACCCATCTAATTGCTTATCTGTCCATAATTGGAGAAGATCTGAAAAGCTGACTTTGCTGGCAATCAAAAATCATCTCAGTCATGGTCAGAGGCTTTCAAAGCCACCTCTGAATGGACACCAGGGCCTGGCCAGCCCTTCAGGGACTGCCATGGGGAGTGAGTAGGACTGTACGTGCAGCTACATGCAGCACACAGCCCTGATGATGTCATTTCTCATTCAGTACATCCAGGCCTGAAGTTGCCTTTTTGAATAACTTGATACAACAGTTGAGTCTTCACAACACAGAGCAATGGTTCAAGAACTTCTAGGAGTTTTATTGTTCTCAGGGTGGCACAGAGAAAAATATGGCTGTTTCAGAGCAACATTACCTGCCTTTTATTCAGACTGAAAATGTGGCTTTATTATTATTATTATTGCTATTAGTGTACTAGTGGAGGAAAAGACAGTTTGCATATGCTCTTGAAAGTGCTGGTTGAGTCTGCTCTTCCTGCTCAAATAGTGCTGTTAATGTTTGATAGCAGCTGCCTGGGAACACAAGCCTTTGAACTGTTTATTGTTCTCGGGAGGTGGTTTGTCTTTTTTGTTCTACAGATATATATACACCGGGGCCTGGCTGCAAGTTTCTCAGGCATGACATAAATGATTAGAGCCCTGCTCAGAAGTCTTGTCAGCTTTAAGGATTCTTTTCAGATGTTACCATCTCTACTTCCAACCCAAAACCCACCGTGCGCTCGCACCGCTCCAAGGAGTGGCCGTGTGGTTGCTGCACAGTGAGGATTAGTCACACATTAACCACAGCTGTAAAAACACGTCTCTGGGAAAATCACAGCCAGACACTGTGGCCTTTGAGGCTGCTGCTCATTTCCAAAGAGGTGGGTTTCTGCTCCATTTTGCTCCAGTGTTGTGCAACAGACTGCTCACTCGAGGTGCATTGCGACTTTTCCTCTGGCACTCCACTGCCTTCTCCACTTCCATGGACCATGGTGGACAGAGGTCTTACAGGCAGAGCCAAGTCAGCCAGTGTGTCTAAACCAGCAGGTCCTGGCAGGGGAAGGGGTACTCACACTGTTCCAGTGTTAAGCCACATGATTCCAGTCCTATCTGAGGCAAAGCAGGTGATATCAAAAGATGACTTAGGGCTAGGAGCTTTTGGTCTGGGAGGTACCATTGCTCATTGCACAGATGACAACTAAATGCTGTGGCAAGTTCTCTTGTTTTCTGCTCAACAGGAAATCCCCATTCATCACTGGTGTCCTTCTCTCAACATTCAATGGGACACAACAGAATGGTGTCCCATTCTGCAAAGCACAGATCCTGCACTCAGTTTCCGAGTCCTCCTCTCCACGTCTTCTCAGAGGTAGTAAAGCTGGAGAGCGTAGAGAAGGAGAAAGAAGACAGCAGCACACCCCCAAGGAACCTGTGACTTGTTAGGGCCACTCTGCACTGAGCTTTGGCCTCTGAATACTGCTGGTGTCACAGTACACGAGTCAAGATTTCCAGGAAAGCATCCCAGACCGTCATCCACCAACCATGGATTCCGTTATCCCCCCACTGCTGTTGGATTCCACGGAAAGCATGGCAAACCTTCTCAATGGGAATATTTGTTGAGGGGAACAAAGAAGGCAGTGCAAATGAGAAATACACAATTAGGAATGCTTTCTCCAGAGCTGCTTTGGGCAAACAAAGAAAAGCACAACTCATGGAGAACATGTAATTACCATGTCCTCTGCCCCACCCTTGCCTTCTCAAGAGAAAATTTCTGTATTTACTGATTTGCTTCAGGCCTGTGTCACATGTCCCATTGCAAGTCAGCAACCAACAAAGTCTCTTTCACATAAATAAGTGAGGCTCTTTTAGACTCCTGTTGAGTACATCAAGGAGAACTGGGCACTGGGAACAAGGCAGTCCAGCTTCCTGGTGTTGCTGAAAGTGATGTCCCTGTATTTGGGAACTGAAGTTGGGAATCCTCAGCCAGCTTCTGTGGTTCCATAGGGATTTCTGAAGCCATGTCCTCACCGTAGCTCCCGCCTGGAAAGGGAATTGAGGCTGGGCTAGGAACTTACATAATAC
Source organism: Drymodes brunneopygia (assembly GCA_013400955.1). Lineage (NCBI taxonomy): Eukaryota > Metazoa > Chordata > Aves > Passeriformes > Petroicidae > Drymodes > Drymodes brunneopygia. Next base: position 695,451 of record VZTZ01008916.1, on the reverse strand, counting down.
CATAATGTGAGAAGTTGTATTGTTCTGGGAAAGTGCATGTTTTCTGTGCATTGAGCTCATTTCCCTCCTTACCAAGCACCACTGCCTCTAATGCCTGCTCCAGCTTGTTTTCCTGTTACCCCAGTAGCACATTTCAGACCATCCATCCCCTGCCCTACCTGTAGTAATGGAAGGTTACCTGAGGCTGCTCATGTTTTCTCTGCATGAGGCAGCATAAACTCCAACTTTGCCTTGGGAGTGGAGGCATTACTATTGATCTAGGAAACACCTGACAGGAAAAAGACATCTGAAATTATTCCATACAGGGGGCTCCTACACTGATCCCCAGTTTCATATGTGGGAAAATAGATCCTGCAAAACACAATTCCTCTGGCCAGTTAGGGCACTTCTCATGTCATTTCAGCACTGCCTCTTGAGAAATTTTCTTGTCTTCCCATCAATCCTGCAGCTCCTTTCCATTGCATTCATCCATGTTAAAGGAGGTATGAGCAAGGAGGAGCACCATGGTACAATCTTCACACAGCAATGCTGGCATTTCCCCTCCAGAGGCAGTTGCACAGCTTTCTGTGCTGTGGTTCTTCTTCAGGCACACAAGGACTGAAGGGGGGCTGAAAAGTTTGCTGAAGTTTCAGGAATGTGCTTTCAAACTTTTTCCTGACCCCTCACCTTCCCTCACCCACTTTAATATTAATGACAATATTGGACCCAAATATTCTCTTGTTTACTACAGAGAACAACTGTATGTTTTCAGAAGTTCCTGCACTACATAGTACAGAAAGGCACTTGAAGGCTGGTCCCTGCAGTCTGGAGATGGTGGCAGACCTGAGGGTCTCTAAATCACATACCCCTCGTGCCCCTGCAAGAGGAAGAGCACGGTCATGTTCTGAGGGCTGGGCTGCTCTTTGCACTCCCAGCTATCAGCATGGGGACAGGCTGGACATGGGCAAGAGAAGCTGTTGTCAAAATCTACAAGAAAGGGTTCACCAGGTATGCAAACAACAAGCAAAAAGAAAGAAAATATTGGCCTGCTGTCCAACAGGAGAGCAGAATTAGTCACCAATAACACTGGAAAGGCAGAAGTTCTCAACACTTTCTTCACTGCTGTCTTTACCAGCACTGCTGACCTCAGGCCTTGGGAACAAAAGTCCAAGCTGAGGCAAACACAGACCCAGTCAGTGAAGGAAGAGTTGGTCTGGAAACCTTTACAGGAGCTTGGCCACTGCACATCGATGGGCCCTGACAACATCCACCCAAGGGATGATGGCATTGTCACACTGCTACCCATAATCTTTGAGAAGTCATGAAGATTGAAGGACATCCTAGAAGACTGGAAGAATGTTAAGGTCACCCCTATCTTTAAGAAGGGCTTAAGAAAGGACCCAGGAAATTATAGGCCCTTCAGTCTTACTTCAGTCCCTGGGAAAGTTAAGGAGTGAATCCTCCCAGGGGCTATCACAACTCAAATGAAACATATTATTGGGAAAAGCCAGCACAGATTCACCACAGGCAAATTGTGCTTGACAAACCTGATTTCATTCTACAATAAAGTAACCTGCTTGGTTGATGTGGGACGAGCAGTGGACATTGTTTACCTGGATTTCTCAGAGGCTTTTGATACAGCTTCCCACAGCCTCCTCATAGCAAAGCTGATGTGTTACAGTCTAGACAAGGCATGGGAATAATCTCCCCAGGGAAGCAGTGAATTCCTCAGCACTGAGCACTTCTGAGATTCTCCTCAGCAGGGTAGAGGGCCATCTTGCCTAGACCATGCTTTTGCCAAGAAAGGTTGGACCAGATCAGCCTTGAGGTCCCTCCCAACCTGATATTCCATGACTCTCTGATACACAACTAATCCATTTTGGATCTTGTGTATGGTAATGCTGTTCTCCACCAAAGTCACCATCTGTGTTTTAAGATCTTTCTCTATTAAGGGAAAAAAATGTTGCCTTACAGTAGTGGTTTAAAAGTTAGTAGAGGCAAGGCTGAAAAGTTTTTACAGTCCTGCAGCAAAAGTCTGTATATATGCACATAATTGATAAAAGAAATTTGTTTGAAAGAATCTGTGCTCAATCCTAAATATAGTCTCAGCAGCTGGCACCACTGCTGAAGCAAAAAAGGGTGTGAGTGCCTGTTCCTACAAGGATTATTCTTTAGTTACCAGCCACATGTCTGTGGTCAGTGTGAAACCAACAGCTGGGTTTTGGTGGAGTTCTCTTCCTGCCCTGCCTCCAGCACTGCTGAGGTGCTTGGTCATCCCTAGGGATGGGTGGCTTTGACCAGAGTGAGACACCTCTCAGGTGCCCCATCCTGTGTGACCTCAGAACGTGGGTTTGTGAGTGACTTGAAAATCATATTTAAGCTGAAAAAGAAGTTCAGCTACACCCCGACTGGTGCTTACATGAGGCACATAGGTAACAAGGAAGATGTTATAAATACACTGCTGAAGGTATACACACCAGGACAAAAGTTTCATGGAACTTACTAGACCTGAATCAAATGTCATTTTCTTTTCTTGAGAAATTACCAAATATCAATTGTGACAGGCCATAACTGAGAGAAAGGAATACAACACCTGAGATCAGTCATACTCTGCTTGCAGTGCTTTTCCTTTGGCTTCTCTGAAGCCTTGTGCTGTTTCATGTACCCAGTGAGCATCACCTGTGGTGTGAGGTCTGACCCCATTCAGATGTAGCTAATGCCCACTTGTTGGGAAACATCACACACCACCAGGATCTGCCACTACTTGCTGATTTTGTTGCTAAAAAATCAAGCAGCTTTACAATAATCTTTGCAAAACAAAGTGTATCTGACTAAAGGAAAAAGAAAAACCAGTAACTGCAGCTCAGGGTGGAACTCCTTCTCTGGAATAGCTTCCCAGGGCCACCACGCAGGGCAGTGCATGAAGATGTGAGCAGCTGGTGGTGGTGAATCGGAAACAGGCAGGAAGGAATCTGCTGAGGGGGCAGGAGCACAGTTTCATGCCAGCAGCCACTGTGGTTGGTGGCGTTTCCTGTCTGTCTGTCCGTCCTGCGGTCAATGGCACCGCGTGGCTTTTGAAGTCCGGAGAGCTCAGACTGTCCCTTGCAGGTTCTCATGTTCCTGTTGTTCTTGCACGGTTCTGCTTATGCAAGGGAGGAAGGCCAAAGGGGTGCCCAGAGTCCTTCAGGAGCAAGAATCATGGTGAAATACAACACCAGCTCTGAATGTCTTAATTACGGCAACCTGGGCCTTTGTGTGCTTCCCAGGGAACAGAATTCAGGAGGCAGAAGCTCTCTGATGGAATTTCATGTGTGCCTGCCTTCCTGATGGAAAGCCAGTCCAGGGGGAAAAGCCAGCTGGACTGTAAGCATGTCAAAATAACCTGCAAATAGAAGGACTTGGGGTGATCTTATAGCACCTTCCAGTATCAAAAAGGGCTTCAAGAGAGCTGAAGAGGGACCTTCAACAAGGATGTGGCGTGACTGGACAAGGGGAAATGGCCTTAAACTGACAGAGGGTAGGTTTAGGTTAGATGTTATGAAGAAATTATTTCCTGTGAGGGTGGTGAGGCACTGGAACAGGTTGTGCAGAGAAGCTGTGGATGCCCCATCCATGGAAGTGTCCAAGGCCAGGCTGGATGGGGCTTTGAGCAACCTGGGATAGTGGAAGGTGTCCCTGCCCTTGGCAGGGTAGTTGTAACTAGATGTCTTTAAGGTCTCCTTCAACCCAAATGATTCTATGATTCTATGTGGAAAATAGGTTTACACGCAGTCAGATTTCAGCAGCAATAATTTGCAGGACATCTGTAATGATTTCAGGATTCTGGTACAGCTTAGCAGCTCTTCTGTGCACTCCTGGCTGCTGACATCAGATGGATACTGTGTGTGCTTGGTAGGTACAGGAGCACTCTGAGAGCTCCCCCTACACTGACCAAGATGAGAAGTACGGTAAAATGGATTAAATTAACACGATTAAGCAATACTCCCTTAAGCAAAGACCCTGACATTTATGATAATCCAGTGTTGATAAACTGAGTCAAGTACAACACCTACACAAAACCCTGCATTCACAGGACAGTCAGGATGGTAGGGAGCAGTTGCAAAGGTCTTTATTTTCCACAGGTTTCGCAGAAATAGGAAAAGAAAGCAGACTCCATTAGTGCCTGACTGCGGGAGAGGCTGCAGAGTTCAGCCCATATTAGATAAGTGAATGAAGAGAGAAAGAGCTTTGTAATGAATGCTTCAAGCACAGGAAACGACCAATTAGTCCCGCTGCTCACAGGGTGACTTGTTTTTCCTGTCAGTGCTCGGAAGACTCCTAACACGGAGTGACAGGAGCGATTTGTAAAGGTCAGATAGAACCTGCGGGCACGTTCGGCTCCGGCAGCAGCCCCAGCTCTGCCGCGGACCCGCAGCGGGGCAGCCCCGGTGCCCGCGGTCCCAGGTGAGTCCTGCCCCGCATTTCGCAGCCCGCATTTCGGTGCCCTGGCCTCTGACACCAGCGAGCAGGGTAAGTGATGTGTTTGTGGCAGATTGTGGCAGCACACGGAGCTCCTGGAGTCTCCAGATGCTTTTTGACCATCCTCCTGGGAAGCAGGAGTTTGACGGGGGATGCGGTTCCTGGGGAACACACACGGGAAACAGGGGCAGCTCCTCTCTCACCTCCTCTGGCAGACGTGGTAGGTCCTGTTTTAGCTAATAAATGAAAAGTTTAAAGTTGAATTCTGGGGCTAAAATACTGACACCCTGCAGTTCAAACTAGTATGACCAGGCCAGAGATGGTAATTTTTTTCACTGGCACAGGGCTGACAGGCTCAGAATTCAATGGCATCCATTGTGAATTACACGAAGTGTAATCTGACTCTTCTTGTTTTTGCAGGAAAATTAAATAAACTACACTAATACCCGCTTTGCCACCAGTGCACAATGTATTTGCTATGTGGGATGCCTTCTATAATATAACTGTGTAAGTTCAGTAAGGCCATCTGTTTTGTGAAAAAGAATTATGCAGGTAATGACAGATAATACATCTCCAAGCTTTCAGCCCTAGCAATTCCTGAGTCCTTAAAATGGTTACAGCTAAGAACTAACAGAGACACACTCAAGGCTTCAAGTGCCTATCACTTGCCTCAGGAGCAATGCAGCTGGTTAATTGCTCTCCAGGCCACAGGTGAATAAATCCCGTGGAAAAGGTTTAAAGCAGAGTCGTGTTTCATCCCTGCTTTGCAAAGTGCTTCCTAAAAGCCAGGCAAAAAGCTTTACAGTGCTCAGTCACCATAGGAACCTGCCCTTGGGCTTTGGCTGTGCAGGGGTTGCCTGGAAAGCCACCTGCCCACACTCCCATTCACACCCGTGGCTGAAGCTATCCAAGACATGAAGGTATTTAGTGAAGAATAAATAGCAAAGTAATGGTCTTTGTGGGCTTTATTTCTTCCTGAAAATGTATCAAGTTTATCTAGTCCTGTCAAAGAAACCCTTGTGGTCCTTGACCATTGGAGGTTGCAGATTAGCTTTCTTGTTCTCCAGGATGTTGACAGGATCACTTAGGAAAATTAAAACAAAAAGTGTCTATGATTCTGTATGGTGAAAGCACGAATGGCTGTGTGGGTGTTACACCTCAGGATGATTTTTGTTTGGTCAGGTTTTCCTAAACCTTGTACTCTGAGTGTGCTCTGTCCCCTGAGCCATCTGCCTTGTATATTTCTTCTGTCTTTCTCACATTTGCAGATGCAGTTCTTAGGCTTTTACAGGCCACTGTTGCACAGCTTGACACCCTGCCTGGCCATAGCCATGAAATTTCTGAGCTGAAAATTCATGAGATAAATTGTGATATAAATTAAATGAAATGGTCAACTTTTTTTTTTCCATCCATGCTATTTAGGAGTATATGCTGCAAGTATCTAGAAGGCATCAGGATTTAGAGAACTAAACTGGGATGAATTAATTCTCCCCAGGTACATCTATACTGGTCCATAAAGTGAGGCTGGAGTGGGGGTTCAGCCACAGGCACACATGAAAAGCATGTCCAGCTGTTAACATGGACCCTGTCACTGCTGGCTTGTCCTGCCCAGCACTGTTCCACCAGCCCCTGAACCAGCCAGGGAACACCACAGGATGATGATTTTTCCCTGTGACTGGTTTTCCCTTGGCCAGAGTGCACAGGGGCAGGAACAGAGTTCAGCCATGTGGATGGGAGTTGCACTGTGCTGCTCTGCCCCAGACCAAGCAAATGTTCCCTGGCCTATTTTATTTATTAATGAAGACTGAAGAGAGAAGCAAAACCTGGATACACTCTGTTGAGTGACTTTAAAATTGAAGTAACTTGTAAATGCGCATCATGGTTTAAACTGGAAATTGAGCCTCACAGAACCACTCCCTTCCCCCCATCCCATCCTGTGAGAGAGACAAAAGGTAGAAATCCTGAGTTGAAATGAGGACGATTTACTGGAAACAGCAAGGAGATAAGAAAACAGACAGTTAACAACACCAGCAACAATATTAATAACAAAAATATACAAAAAGAAGGTAATTTACATACAAAAAACATTCTCACTGACTCACTGACCTGAGCCGGTGCTGCACAGCTCCTGAAACAGGAACAAAAATTGTCCCCCACACCCTCTCCATGCATCTTTTCCTTCCTGACTGCAAGCCATCCCCCTTTTTCCTCAGAAGTGAGAATTCCATAGTTCTACCCCCTTCAGTGGTGTCAGTGGTGTAGAACAACCCAGACCTGCCCACACAGCTCCAGGCTCCACCTCCACCATGGCCTTGGCCAAAACTAGGACAGCATGAAACTGGGAACTTAAAAAATATTAAGTGTAAATTATTTCCAACCTGTAGACATGATGAGGAAAGGGGGGTGAACACGCTGGTGCCATGTTTTGGCAGAGGACAAGCACAGCTGGGATAAATATTGAGAACACAAATCTCCAGAGCCATCCTTTCATTTAGTGCCGGATTCATGAAGGCTGAGTCCCTGGAAGAGCAGGTCATGGAGCACTGCAGGGTCCTGTCCCTTGCTGTGATGCTGGGGCAGCAGCTGGAGGGTGGCACAGGTTCCCACTGCAGTCCCCACTGTCCCTCCTTCCACTGGGAGCCAGGATATTTCCAGGACACATTCATCTTGGCCCAGGAGTTCAGGAGCACCTCCAGCTGCCTGAAGCCAGAGCGATCAAGGGAGCATTGAGTGAATTTTTAAAGCAAAGATAGATTTTCCTTTTTTAAAAAGGCAGATCACTGGCTTCTGTGGTGGCTGTTGAGGGACTTTTTATTTGTACTTTGCACCAGCAGCCAGACTGCAAAACACATGCTGGGCTTGCTTATCTGCCCGTGTATCTTCCATAACAAATGCAAGCCTCGTCTTTCCAGCAGCATTGTTTGGAAGAGGTTTTTCTTTCACAAAATTCAGTTAAACATCTTTCAACTACGCATCTTTCAACAAGCTGAGTTTTTCCCCTCAACATGAGCAAGTAGAAAAAGATGTGCCTTCAGTCTGTGATGTGCCAGCAGATAGATGGGTGTTTAGCAGGTGGGAAGGCTCAGAACTTCAGAAAAGAGTGACAACAAGCCTGAGGGTGAAATGTTTGCCCAGACACTTTTGGTAAGGCAGTGAAAAAGATAGAAAATAATTTATTCTTTTTCTTATGCACGTGCATCCCTCCACAATTCAGAGGGATTTGAACTTCCAGAGTTCAAGAAGTGTTTGGACAACTCTCAGGCACATGGTGTGATTCTTGTGTTGGTCCTGTGCAGGGCCAGGAGTTGGACTAGGTAATCCTTGTGTCTCCTTTTCAGCTCAGATTACTCTATGATTCTAATTCCACCTCTGCAGCACCAGCTTGAGGCATGTCCCAGTGAGGTACAGTTTTCTGGGACCACTGCTCTGCCCCTCCTCATGCTGGGATCTCAACCACGAGGATGGGTGGTACCCCAGGGCAGGAGCTGCTTCCCCAGCAGAGATTCTGCGGTCCAAAGAGTGAAGAGCAGGAAGGCTTGGGCAGGCAATGGGCCCTGTGGGCTGCTGCCTGTGAAGCTGTGGGATTTGGGACAGAAGGGTATGAATACACAGGAGCATCTGTCCAGCCTGGGGTTCCAAACCGCCGTGTGGAAGAAAGGAGGGAGATGGCAGACCTGAGATCACATCTTGTGCTATTTCCTGTGCCAAATCATGACTCTTTGTCTAATCCCAGCGGGGTTCAGGCCCCCGGGGTGCTCGTGCTGCAGCCAGGCCAGTTTGCAAAAACACAGCCCAAAGGGCTCCCAGGGTGGATGTCAGCAACCATCCAGCCTTGGCGGAACTTTGTTCCCAGGAAGTTGCAAAACCTGCCTGGGAAGATGGGCAAGTAACCAGGCTCCAGGCAGCCCAAGTGCTTCCTTAAAAGGCTTCTGGAACTGATCTATGAGTGTTGTCACACATGGGATTTTATGAAGTGCTCATCTCCATCCCTGAGCCTTCTCCTTTTGCAGTCACTGGTGAGATTTCACTGGGGGTATGGCAAGACCCAGGAGTGAATCACACACACCCTATACACAAAATTTCATGGCCTATGAGCTGTTATTACATAGCCCAGATGCTCCTGCAGCCTGAAGAAGCCTCACAGTTCCCTGGAGGTCTCCTTGCCTCAGCACTGGAAGCAGAACTGGGAGCTCTTTGTCCTCCACCTCCTCCTCCTCATTTCATCTAACACACTGAGCATGGCGAGGGGTGAACTCCTCTAGAAATGACATCTGCTGTCAAAACAGCAAATAACAGCCTATTATTTATTATTTATTGCTAAGCTGCTGTTTGTCTGGGTTAGTGGGATAATCAGCAGCTGATGGACTTGGTCAGTGATCTTCAGCTAGCACAGGTTTGCACAGTGATGTTTTTTCAGACCTCAGAGAGTAAAGGTGCGAGGTCTATCATTGATAGTGTTCTGACAGTGTATGGACTGCATTATTTTATATATGGTGTAACAGAATATGAAGGATATTGCATTTTATGGTATGTGGGGAGGCAGGATTGGGGCAGGACTTCCAAGCTCACTGTCACATTTTCACATCCAGAAATCTCTACCCCACTGCTGCACTGTTTTTGGCTGTGTATAGACATTGACACCAGAGAACATTTTGACCATCAACAAACAGCACCTCTTTTGGAAATGCAGCCAAGTCCTGAACCGAGAAAGCAAACATCAGCAGTGTATAATCAGGCTCCCAGCATTTCAGGAGAGGAAGTAATAAATAACTTACCTACCTGGAACTGCAGGAGGAACCCAGCAGGCTGCATGCAAGGACCCATCTAGGCACTAGGAAGGAAGCACAAGTGAGTTCTCCTGGTGCAAAAAATAGGCTTGGGTGCTCCTATGGCCACAGCACCAGGGCATAATTTTCATGGCTTTTTCCTAAACCTTTCCCTTTGGCAAAGCAATGCACTTTGATGATTTGTCACTTTGTTACTGACACAGACAAACCATTACCAGCCAAATCACCCCCATTCATCTATCCCTACGCATTCTGTGAAACCAGAGTCACTTGGGTACGTTTTGCTGAAATCAAGCAGGTATCTTCCAATCCAGCAGGTATTTTCCCAGGAATTGTACACCAAGAATAGCCGTGCTGAACCCAGGTGTGGAAGGAGCCACGTGATGCATGTGCCTGCTTGCCTTTCAGAGTGCAGAGAAAGGCTGGGAATCTCTTGCAGGAGCACAGGTGACACCAGGTCTCAGACCTGGAGATCAGACTGTGAGTTCAGACCAAATCTACTCTTGGATAATTTTGTTTTTCTCCAGAAGTCTCACACCCCAGGACTGGGGATCTGAGCTACACCTTTTAAAAAACCTTCACTGGCTGCCTACTGAGGTAGGAACTCAATGATGGGAGCTTGCCACTCCCAAATGCACATTCCAACTTCATAGTATATAAATGTGCCTCAGTTTAATTCCCAGTTTAAAGTGTTGTGTTCCTTGTTGCCTCAACTGTAATAAAGTATTTATTGCTTATAATAATACTGGATCTGAAACATGAATGAGCATTACATGACTGTTTTATTTCTAACTTTAAATAATGGCAAAACATTTTTAATAAAGTATATATTACATTCCCATATACTATATACACGATACTTACCTTTAAAATGTGTTTTATTATGTTAGTATACACATTTTTTTGTTAGAAGTTTTATCCTGAGAAATTATTAAAGGTGCTGCAAATCCATAGTTGCCACTAATTGGTAAAATCACTTGTGTTCACTATCTGTTAGGACTTGGTCTTCAGAGATTATGCAGCATTTGTGAAATGATTATCAAATACTGGCTTGCTCTTATTCCTTTTAACTTCAATGGAAGTATAACTGACAAAAGTATAGTCATGTGTCAATATGTTTCATTGATAAAAAACATTATGTTCAAAATTCCTTCCTTAATTGTAGCTAGGAGCTCAGTTTTTGTATTGTTTGCAGAGCTGAAAAGCAGTGTAGTGTCAGAGTGACTCATGAATGGAAGTTAAATAGATTACAGTGGGTGATAATGCAGCCTGAAAAGGCTGGGTAAATATAACCCCCAGAAGGGAAATTTACTATATTTTTTCCATGAAAGATCAGCTGAACTTTGTGTTTATCACTCAGGAACGTAACAAGCTCTGACTAGTTCCTGTGGTTTAGAAACTTTTCACCTTGCAATTTTGATGCTTTATTTCCAAGCTCCCTGGGAGAATTTAATTTAAATTTTGACTCTCTGTTATAATTCCTTCAGGTAGAACAAAATCAGAACTTTTATTTCAATGTTCAGAAGTTTTACTTTTGGGGTTTTTTTCATGAAGAAGTCACACAATGGAAGTGTAGCTCCAAAGTGTTACTTCTCAGAGCTGCACAGCTTTTCACATCTGCCCTGACTTGCATAACCTACTCTCTGCATTGAACAACCATCTTTAATGAGGGAGCTGTTAAAATGGGCTGTGTTCTGTACTGAGAGGTGTGGGCAAGGAAAAGAAAGATTTTCAATTGCCATTAAGAGAACTCTGACTTCCTCTGACTTACTGTCTTTTTTTATCTTTTAAAATCAATATAATAAATTACTTTGGCTGCTTTTAGGGAAACAGCTCACATACCCATTCCCTGTCATTTTATTTCCATACATCCCTGTGACTGCCTGTTTACAAGCATCCTCTGTAGGGAGGGAACAAAAGAAACATGTAAATTCCTGCACTATGGTCACTTTTGGTCAGAGGTTTCTCCCATCCAGAGTATATCCACCACATTTATTTTCCTGCATGTGCTGTGCTACTCTCTGTGTTTATTCAGGTAGTTTCCACAGAAACACCCTTCCTAGGGAAAAGTTTTCACTCTTCAGGGGAAAAAGACACTTGGGTTATCTGTGTGCACCTGTAAAAGCTGTTGCATTTATTCTCCCTTTCTGTTGCAGTCAATCTTGAGTAATATCCCCCAAATCCTCTGGGAGTGGAGGGGTGAAGAACCTTAACCTGGAAGTGTGGAAGAGGTTGCAAAATTGGTGCTACTTCCAAGTTGCCAGACACTAAGAAAATATAAAAAGCAAAAGAAACCTCATAATGGATGAATAATTACGTTTGTCCTTCCTGTACAGTTAACTGCAAATAATAAAATTGTCTGTGTAATCCCACCTGGTAAAATGCTGCTGTTTGTCCTTCCTTGTGTGTTATATTGAGCTTTACAAGAATACAGATGCAAAGGCCACAATTCACATTCCAAGGGGCTTTCTCCCCCTTTTTGGGGAAATAAACCAGTCAAAGATGTTCCAGGGTCTTTGTGGTATAACAGAGCACACTGTACATTGAGGCATGACTGTTGTCTTCAGATGCCAATTTAGGAATCACAGTTCCAGAGAATTATTGAAAAAATGCCTTGGTAACAAGCACTGGAAATTTCAGCCTGAAACCCTGCAAAGAGCAGGGTCAGCTTCAGAGCTAGATGAGACTGCCCATAGAATTTTTCCAGACAGGTTTTCAAAAGTTTCTAAGGATGTAGGCTCCACAGAACCTTCACATTAGCCAGGTTTTAAGTTCTGAAGACAAAAAATCCTGAGATTACCCCAGAGAAATATTTGGAAAAATATGCAATTAATTAACTCTCATGTGTACTGCCTATTATTTCTGACATAACGTCTATTTTTTTACAGAAATGTGTTGAATTACACTCTGTTGATTCTGCATAAAGGTAAATGCATGAAAAAAAACATGGAAAGGTGTGATGTGAGGTTGAGATAAGCTGGGAGAACAGGGGCACCTGTGAACCTCACCCCCACCCAGCAGATGGGTGATATTTTGCAGAAGAGATCTCTGTTTCTTCTTCCTTTCCTCTCTGCTGAGCAAGGTTAGATTTAGATCTTACCTAAATGCAGGCTCTGTATGGCTTTAATGACTCTGGGTTCTCAGCACAATTATAAAAAGGGTTTACTTCTTTGTGCATTAAAAATCAGCAGGAAAGGGAGTAACCTCTGCTGCTACATGATAATTTAATACTGGGGATAATACTGGTATATTGATGAAAAACAATCCAAAGGCAAATGGCATTATGGCAGCATTATGAAAAGAAATGCTGGATGACAATGCAGATTTCTAATTATTTATTGCAGCAATGCAAGCAGATATCTACACTTAATTATTCCATGGTCAAGAGAATAGTTTCAGCCAGAAAGGTTGAGGGAAGGTCATTCCAGCCATACAGGCTGAGGGTGCATTTACCTGAGGGGAAGAGAATGGGGTTCAGCTGAACAAAGCCATTTATCTGAGAAATAAGTTTCCCTGTTCCTGGAAGAGGAAAACTTCCCTCATCCCTGCACAGGAGGCAGGCACAGCACTGTTTGGAGATCTTGGGAAAAGCAGGAAAGTGCTGCCACCTCAGCATTCCCAGGAAGAGTGCACCTCTAATCCACACACATATATATATATGTGTAAGTATATATTTACATATATATTTGTATGCTCTGTAATCAGATTTCACAGCCTCCCTTTCACAGGAGTCCACTAAGGGCTGGAAATAATCTTGATATCTTCCATGATAGCAAAAAATTCCATTTGTTCCCAGATCTCAATCCGCTGCAAACACTTCTGACAATCTCTGAGTACTCAAAATCTTTTTGGTTCTTAAAGTACATTCCAGCCACTGTGAGTTATCCTCAAATATCACATGCAAATGTTTACATTTGTGGAAACTCAAGTTTCTGCTTCTTTCTTTCTTCCTATCTGGGTCTCACAGCGACCAAATTCTTGTGCAGTTTTTGATAGCGCTCATTAACATCAGCAGTTTTATTGTGAGCCCATGGCCAGAAAACCCGGGATAAATCCTGCCCTGATCCCTACCTGCCTTCTGTGCTTTGACACGGGCAAGAAGTGTCAGGATAAGCTCAGCCCGCCTGCCCGAGCCGGCCAGGACAGCGGTGGTAACGCGTGGTTATTCATAGCGTGGGGTGCAGCTTCAGTGGGCAGCTTTTTAATAAAGTAAGCCAAAAGTGAAAGGGTAATGTTTACCAAACCTGTTTCAAAATGGCTGATTAATCAAATAAATGGGTGTTTATTGAGGCTGTTGCTAGGTACTTACTGTTATTGAGATAATTGTGTGACTCAGCTAAGCCAGACAAAGAGCTCTACTGTTGCTCTAAAGTACCGACTGGTCAAGCTTGCATCTTACACCGGAGCGAGGGCAGAGACTTTGCTCTTTCTGCTCAGCTTTTTCACAAAGCTAATCACTTAGTTCATTTATCTGACACATCATCCCCTTTTACAGCCAGCTTAAAAGGCCTTCTTCCCATAAACCCCAGAGACACTGACCCTTCTGCAGAACCCCTTCGTTTTCATTACTGACACCAAAGTGTGGACAGGCCTTTCTCTTGTGCCTTTTCTATATTAATTATATTATATTATATTATATTATATTATATTATATTATATTAGTATTTATAGTATTCATGCCTTTTTCTGCTAAATATCTGTATAAACCCTAAAGTCATCACCATTCAAAGCACTTGTTTACTAAATAACTGGGTACTTGATTAGACAGGCTATTAATAGAGATTTTATGATAGAAATTGCATAACACAACTCATGGCTTATGTTTTTCATCTAAAAAAATAGAAACATTTTTTTAAGACAGCTGCTAATGAGTATAATGGTAGAAAACTCTCCTTTGCTTCTCAGAGGAAAGCTTGGAGTACATGAAGTCTGAGGTACAGGAAAAGATTTGTATCTGCTGATTGGGGGGAACACTAAGAGCCTATACCTGCCTTCCAGCTAAATTCCTTCTCACTTATATCTTGGTTTTATTATTTTCATGCAATAGGCCTTTTCTCATTCCAAAAAAGTGTGTCTGTGTTCTGCTGATGGTAGTTTGCATNTTCTTCCTTTCCTCTCTGCTGAGCAAGGTTAGATTTAGATCTTACCTAAATGCAGGCTCTGTATGGCTTTAATGACTCTGGGTTCTCAGCACAATTATAAAAAGGGTTTACTTCTTTGTGCATTAAAAATCAGCAGGAAAGGGAGTAACCTCTGCTGCTACATGATAATTTAATACTGGGGATAATACTGGTATATTGATGAAAAACAATCCAAAGGCAAATGGCATTATGGCAGCATTATGAAAAGAAATGCTGGATGACAATGCAGATTTCTAATTATTTATTGCAGCAATGCAAGCAGATATCTACACTTAATTATTCCATGGTCAAGAGAATAGTTTCAGCCAGAAAGGTTGAGGGAAGGTCATTCCAGCCATACAGGCTGAGGGTGCATTTACCTGAGGGGAAGAGAATGGGGTTCAGCTGAACAAAGCCATTTATCTGAGAAATAAGTTTCCCTGTTCCTGGAAGAGGAAAACTTCCCTCATCCCTGCACAGGAGGCAGGCACAGCACTGTTTGGAGATCTTGGGAAAAGCAGGAAAGTGCTGCCACCTCAGCATTCCCAGGAAGAGTGCACCTCTAATCCACACACATATATATATATGTGTAAGTATATATTTACATATATATTTGTATGCTCTGTAATCAGATTTCACAGCCTCCCTTTCACAGGAGTCCACTAAGGGCTGGAAATAATCTTGATATCTTCCATGATAGCAAAAAATTCCATTTGTTCCCAGATCTCAATCCGCTGCAAACACTTCTGACAATCTCTGAGTACTCAAAATCTTTTTGGTTCTTAAAGTACATTCCAGCCACTGTGAGTTATCCTCAAATATCACATGCAAATGTTTACATTTGTGGAAACTCAAGTTTCTGCTTCTTTCTTTCTTCCTATCTGGGTCTCACAGCGACCAAATTCTTGTGCAGTTTTTGATAGCGCTCATTAACATCAGCAGTTTTATTGTGAGCCCATGGCCAGAAAACCCGGGATAAATCCTGCCCTGATCCCTACCTGCCTTCTGTGCTTTGACACGGGCAAGAAGTGTCAGGATAAGCTCAGCCCGCCTGCCCGAGCCGGCCAGGACAGCGGTGGTAACGCGTGGTTATTCATAGCGTGGGGTGCAGCTTCAGTGGGCAGCTTTTTAATAAAGTAAGCCAAAAGTGAAAGGGTAATGTTTACCAAACCTGTTTCAAAATGGCTGATTAATCAAATAAATGGGTGTTTATTGAGGCTGTTGCTAGGTACTTACTGTTATTGAGATAATTGTGTGACTCAGCTAAGCCAGACAAAGAGCTCTACTGTTGCTCTAAAGTACCGACTGGTCAAGCTTGCATCTTACACCGGAGCGAGGGCAGAGACTTTGCTCTTTCTGCTCAGCTTTTTCACAAAGCTAATCACTTAGTTCATTTATCTGACACATCATCCCCTTTTACAGCCAGCTTAAAAGGCCTTCTTCCCATAAACCCCAGAGACACTGACCCTTCTGCAGAACCCCTTCGTTTTCATTACTGACACCAAAGTGTGGACAGGCCTTTCTCTTGTGCCTTTTCTATATTAATTATATTATATTATATTATATTATATTATATTATATTATATTAGTATTTATAGTATTCATGCCTTTTTCTGCTAAATATCTGTATAAACCCTAAAGTCATCACCATTCAAAGCACTTGTTTACTAAATAACTGGGTACTTGATTAGACAGGCTATTAATAGAGATTTTATGATAGAAATTGCATAACACAACTCATGGCTTATGTTTTTCATCTAAAAAAATAGAAACATTTTTTTAAGACAGCTGCTAATGAGTATAATGGTAGAAAACTCTCCTTTGCTTCTCAGAGGAAAGCTTGGAGTACATGAAGTCTGAGGTACAGGAAAAGATTTGTATCTGCTGATTGGGGGGAACACTAAGAGCCTATACCTGCCTTCCAGCTAAATTCCTTCTCACTTATATCTTGGTTTTATTATTTTCATGCAATAGGCCTTTTCTCATTCCAAAAAAGTGTGTCTGTGTTCTGCTGATGGTAGTTTGCATACCTCAGTGAGTGGTAAAGGGAACATGTTTACTTCAAGACATCACTCTCAAGTTGTACCAGCCCAAATTTGGAGTAATGTTACCAACAGTAGTGTTATAATCAGATTTGCACTCATATATCTGAGAGGAGAATTTAAGCCTTGCCAGTCATATTCTGTAGCAGATTTGTTAGTTATTTTTAATCTTCACCAAGATAAATTATATATTATAATGAAGCAGTATTTTGCTTGCTCAAGATTGTATTTTGATTAGAAAATCTTCCGGTGTGTGTTAGAGAGATCACTGCGTTTTAGCAACAAACACTTTCACTTCCTGGAAATACTCAATATTTATTTTAAATATTCCTCTAACATTTTTTTTTACTGTAACATCCAGGCACAACTGAGAAATTTAGGTCTTCCCTTGTAACAAATTCTGGAGGTTTATAGATCAAGGTCTGAACCAGGCTTCAAACCAGGAAGCGGGCTCTGTTTGAACCCTTGCTTTTGATTTCTCAAATTAATGTTTTACTAGAAGAGTTTTCACTGGAGGAAGAGAGCAATCCTGCAGCAGATCTAACACTTTTTACACTCCCAAATGTTACTGAAAAAAAAATGTAATGCCTATGATGACTTTTTTCCTTTTACTGGTCATGAACATGAATTGCATTGAGCCTGTACTGGAGTCTGGAGCCAGCCTCCCAGATATGGCAATTTATTAATGGTCTTTGTGGATATCCAGAGTGGGAAAATCCCCATAGCAAGCCACTGTACAGAGGCAGGATAATGAGAGATTAGTGAGTGTTAAAGGAAAGTAAGTGAAGGGTGGAGCAGAAATCCCCTCCAAGTTCTGCACATGGCCCAGGGGGGAATTAGTAATAATGTAACACAAACTCTCTCTGTCAGCTCCCTCCAGCCTCTAGGACATCACCTCTGACTGTCATACTGGTGCAACCAAAGAACAGTGTTTTTTCTCACATCATCACTTTGTGAAGCTGGGGTGGCACTGCCACCCCTGCAGTTGGTACAGGATTGTCTCTGCTGGGACTGTTGGTGCCAGCAAGTCAGGAAGCACAGTGGGGAAACTTTTCCTGATTTTCTCCAGAGGGTAGAAGCTGTTAGCAGAACCCAGCTTTTTCTCCAGAAGCATGTGTCAAGTGGCCATCCGTGGCAGATGATAATGGTCTTAAGTAAAAAAGACATTTTTAATACAAGAAAAGGTTAAGAGGTAATAGCTCTTCCTCGTCTGTCCCTTAACATGTCTCAGAATTGGGAAGCTCATCTCCCTGCTGAGAAGGCAGCAAGAGCCTTTCCAGGGTCCCTTATTCCATGTCCCTGCTGTAGGGACCAGCAATCATGAGCTCCTTTCTCCCTGCAGCTTTGGGCAGGAGAGAAAACTATCAGCCTTTTTGATATCAAATTATTTTACAGGCCAGATACTAAAGATATGTAACCCACCTACCCAGTGGCTGCTAACAACCTTTTTTGACAATGTAATTTACTAGCAAGCTCAATAGCAACAACTACCCTTTAAAACACTTCCCCTCAGGTAGAAATTTGGATTTTTAAGTCAATTATTGTTGGGTTGTTTTTTTTAAACCCAGAATTTGATTACATTGCATTTGCCCTGAAAATAGTGGGAGGTGTATTTGGTGAAGAGGGTCTAGAAACTGAAAATACTTAGTCTTTCAGGCCCTTGAGGCTTGGAAAAAAAATGGCACACTTCAACTGATAGCTGTTTCCTCTTCTAAATTCCCAAGGTAAACTTTGATTTGGTTTTTTTTTTCTTCTTTTATTTTCCCCTGTTTGCAAGCAAACAGAATGAAAGAAACTTTTTTTTTTAAACGAAAAGTTTCAGTTCTCCCAGCTAAATACTTGCTTTGGCCTTCCATATGGCCCAGCCAGACCTTGCTTACAGACTGCAAATCCTCAAGGGATTAATTCTACCAGAAGACACGATTCCTTTCATTCCTTTCACATTACCCATTCCTTGGACAATGCCAAACAGAGCTGGGAATGCTGCTCCACACCCTTGGTCCTCCTGATCTCACGTTTTCCCAAGGGAGAAGCAGCCTGCTGGAAGTGGCAGCAGCACTGCCACCTTCAACCTGAGCAAGCACGACTGGCTGGACTGGTGAAATGGTTTTGGACTCGGGTTGCCTTGCAGCAGCCTCATTATGCCACACCTAGGTCATGTGCAATATGAACTGTCTTGATGAAGGACGAATGGTTTATTTTTGTTTTAACCCTGTAATCGGTTTATGTATTTGCACAGTTTCAAGCAGTGGGTGGGAAGGAGGGAGTGTGAGAAGGGAGAGCTGTGTCTGAACTTCGCTGCTGCTGACTGAGCTGTTTTTTGGAACTATTTACCAGAAATGGCAGGAGTCATGTGAAAACAAGAGCCAAAATATCTGACATTTGCTGCCATCTGATGCATAGGATGAGGCTGGGAAGGCACTTCCCTAGTTTTCTCTCATGGTGGTGTATGTATTCGGGTTGTTTGGGTAATATTTGGATCATTAAGCATCTCATTAAGCACAGAGCATCTCTGCACTGACACCAGCCTGTTCAGACACCTCAGTACTGCAGGGAGCACCTGCACATGCAGTGCAGGGCTGGGGGCAGGGTCAGTGCCTGGGAACAGCCTCCACAAGGTCGAGGGTTGTGTGTTCAGTGTCTGCCCTGCTCACACTCCTGTGGCACCAAACCAGACCCATGAGTGGAGACCCCCTGACCCTGCCTGAAGAGCCTGTCCTGACCTTCCCCCACACAGAGCAAATAAGTCAGGCACGAGATCCTGATGGTACTGGAAGGTTTCCTTACCTGCAGCAGGACTTCTGCATGTATTCCTCACACTGCAGTGCAAAGGGATGCCCTGAGCTACCATATATTGCAATATGTGTGTCCTTCACTGGGGCAGTGTCTTTGTTTGTCTCTAAACTGCTGTCTGGCTGTATCCTCATGTCTCCCTGCAGTTGCATCAGTTTGGCTTTGTTAACCCTCACCTATGATTAACAGTCTGAGCTGCTGTGCAGAGTACATGGCACAGTGAACTGTGGGTTGAAGCTTGCAATATATCCTCATTTCAACTTTAAAATACTAACCTCTTAAATAAAACCAGCTGCACAGAGCAATTAGCAGGCATGAAAATTAAAAAAGCTTAACAATTTGATTTGGGAAGACTCTGAAGAGTCTGTGCTCTGAGAACTAAAGCTTTAAAAATTCAGTGAATAAATTACTTTATTTTTTCCCCCTTCATCCAGGCACAAAATATTTTTTTCATATAAGAAGATTTAAAAATGAATATTAGAGGGTCACATATTCATGTACAGAAGCACAAATATGCTTACATGTCCCAATTAAGCTGCTACTGCTTTAGCTGTTGGCAGATGCATTTGGAAATTGGAGAGTTTATTTTGCTTAAGAGATATGGGAAACACTTTGGGAAAGTGTTAAAGAGCATCTAAGTTGCATGCTGGAGCAATGTAGGCACTTTCCCGTAGCAGAACTAGTGCCACTTTATTTGTAATGGCAGCGCTTGCAGCTTGCATTAAAGAGATCTGGGTTTTTTAGGTAACTTGCAGAAATAATGAAAAGAGAGTCCTCCTTGGGAATTTCACTGCATTTCTTTTTCCCATTCACAGGTAAATCCAATTCCCCCTCCAGTTAGCAACGAAGGAGCATGCTGAGACATCTTTATCACCTTTCAATTGATCACAGGGGTTTGCCAGGTCCATCCAGGACTTGACACCCCTGCCAGGAGCACTGCTGCTTTTGCACCTCCTTTGCTGTCACTGTGGAGGTGCCACCCTGTCCCTACCACCCTGTCCAAGGACACTGGGGCCAGGGCTGTCTGCTGGTTTTCCATCACACATCACTGTGTGTCTCAGGAGGGAGAACTTTGGGGGTGGATATGGGGGCAGACTGGTGGTGCCCCCCTCCTTCCTTCCTCCTGCCTTTTCTGTTCTCTTAAATTAAAATTTTGAATGGTTGTCTTAAGCAAACGCACAGGGAAGAGCAAGAACTCGTTGAGTGTACACAGTGTGTCTCCAAGTACTTTCCCAGCCCCCAGCTACTCCAAAATCAGGGATTTTCTGAGTCTGTTCAGCAAAGCTCTGTTTCAAGCCTCTCCATAAAGCCACATGGCACTTCAGCACATCAAACTAGCTCAGAATGATGAAATCCTCCTGGAAGAGCTGCTCTGAATCCAGCCAGGCCAGACTCAGGCACTGTAGGTTCTTTACACAAGTATTCAGACACCTGGGAAACCAAATAACATCTTCATCTCGGTGGGAACTGGCACTTACCATCACCCATACAATGATCCTGAAGGTTGAAAACAAGTTGCAATTTGTTGGGGAATGTCCAGCCCACTGCCTGGGGTAGCAGGGCTTTACCTCTGCCACAGAAGAAACAACCACAGAAGGGTCCCAGCTGCACTCCCACAGCTCTGAGTCCTCTGAGCTCTCTAAAACTGCCATTTACTCTCCTAAACTACCTCCACCACCTTAGTTTACACTTGGTGGCTTATGCTGAACCTCCACCTCAGCTCTGGGCACAGCCACAGGTCAGTCTGCAATGGCACTGCTCTGCAGAGGGACGAGCTGTGTTTCAGCAGAGGTCCCCCTGCAGCAGACCCCTCCTGAGCAGAGCCCTGCCATCCCTGCCTCTTCCCGTGTTTTATTTCTGTCCCCTGCTCCTTTGGCCCATAGCTGCAGGCTGCAATTACCAATAGTAACTAATAAAGGGCAGAGCAGCTCCAGATGAGTGGGAGAGGTCAACCTGAAAGCAGTGGTTTAAGAGCAGCCAGAAAGCAATTGTCCAAGAGCAGCCCGAGAGCAATTATACTGCAGCTAACATTACCCCTCCACATAAATAACTCCTCCTGACCTCTCCAGGCCTTTGATTTGCTCTGTTTGAGGAGCTCTGCTGCTGTGGCAGAGGTGGCAGGTCTCACCTCTCTCTCTCTCTCTCTTTCTCTCTCTCTGTGCAGCTGTTTGAGCTGGGGCTGCACCTCTGCCCATGCCAGTTCACGTGGAGAAAGTGACCTGAGCAGTGTCTGCCCTTCCAAGGGCTCCTGGCAGCTCCATGTGTTGGCATCAAGTGAGTTCCTCACAGTGCTCTGCAGCGTCCCTTCAATACTCCTTGGATTATTTTTACTTTTTCCTTTGGGCTTGTAAATGTTCAAATCTCGTCTTTATGCTTTAAAAGCTCACATTTGGTGTCTGCAAAGAGGAGCTTTCCTAATTTTTCCCAAGAATGCTGTAGAAGTGGAAGGGGCCACTCAGCAGGTACTTGAACAGGGTGTCTTTAAGCCAAAAAACCCCCCACCATTTCCACATGACCTTATGAATATTAAGCCTTCACATGATTTCAGACAAGTAGCTGAACAAATTCATACCAGACAAAAGCCCATGTGGGTATGAAGTGCAGAGTCCCTCCCTCTGGTGCAGAAGACCCTGTGCTTTGAGAGAGAGGCTGGGAGACCACTGTGGGTAGGCTGGACATCTGTTTGCCCCCTTCCCATGGCCTGCCTGGACCATGTGGGACAGGGACAGGACCCTGGGCTGGGGGGATGTCTGATCCCACCTGGTTGTGTGCAACCATGCCTGTGCTCTCTTGTAGTGAGCAGTAAGACTGCAGGGGCAAAAATTTCAGCTGATTTTACCTGATAATTAATATATTTGTAAGGGAAATTGCATAATGTGGTGACTACAGTGAAGCCTCCTCATCTTTTAGACTCCTTCCAGCCTTTTCTTTCTCACTTCAGTCACAGCCATTTCCAAGTGTCTGATTTGAAGTCCTGATCCACATTATAACAAATAAAAGATCAAATCCCTTGTTTTTCCGGGAGCAGGGCCAAATGTGAAACTCCTGTGTTTTGTCTGGATTCAACCCCAGTTTCTTGCTGATATTAGAGATACATGGAATTTGGCCCACATGGTTTAAAAATCTCAGGAGCTTTGAAGAAAGTGGGAAAGTGGTGTCAGGTTTTTGACAGAAGTATATGCTGGGGAAAAAAATCTTTGTGTTTCAGTTGCAGTTCACACAGTTACCCCTGTTCTGGATGAATCATAATAAATCCTTTATCCTAATTGTACTCAGGATTTCATCACAGAGCTCTCTGCAGAGATTATGACTAAAGAAGAGGAAAAGAAAATGGTTGCAAAATTTGGGAAGCACAAAAGAGACTTTTGCATACACTTATGCTCTGTAACAATGAACCAGCATTGTCCACGTCTCCAGTAAATAGTCAGAGCATTTTATAAACACAAGAAGGTTTGTGAGTTAATGAGAACACAATACCTGGGCACTGCATAGCATTGGCATTAATTAGATGAACTTCCTTTACCCAAACACAAGGACAAAATGTCACATAAGAGAAGTAGCAATGAAAATGTTGCAAATGAATGCCTAAATACAGGTTTTCCATCTATAATAAGAGTGAAAGTCTGTTGTTTAGTCTTCAGAAAAGGTGTCAATAAGTACTGTTGTTTCCCAGCATGTTTGAAATTCAGAACACTGTTTAAATACCTCACTGTGGAATTAAGAGTCTATTTAAGGTCCTGCTATTGATGTTTCACCTGGTAAATATTTGAGGAATTTGCAATAAATATTTTTTTCCACATTTTTTCTCAGTTGCGTATGAACCAACAAGTCCTGTGAATTTTTAAAGGCAGATTTGTGGTGTTCCCTGCTGCACAGTATATAGGAACTCCAGGTATTTTATAGAAAAATACAGAAACTATTGAGACTTGCATATGAGCTGTTGCTATTTTATGCTAAAACTTGTTAGTTAGGTGTTAATGTTCTGATCTCACAGATATTTATGCCAATAAATAACTTGAGTCAAAGGGGAAGCATTGCTTACATGTGTGACATTAGTTACAAAAATGTGCAGGACTGGGGTTTCATCTTGTAAACCTTCATTTGCTGAAATGAAAATCATAAGAGGTCATGTTATTTTAAGCAGCATACATTTTGACAATACCTTTTGGATATTTTATCTCATAGGGCGCCATCCATAATTTATTGTTTTATTATTGGAGTGGCTTTATTGCAACCAGGTGTCAGGACTGTTTGTACCTTCTACATGAAGGAACACAGGATCACCCTTCTGACTCAGTCTCCCTTGTCTTTCACTGCAGCTGCCCAGAACTGATCTGGGATCTCAGCAGCAAAAGTCTTTTCACCAGGAAATGTCAAAAAGCAAGATCCAGTAATTTTTCAGAAATATGCTTGGTTTCATCAAACCCACCTTGAGAGCTGCTTTTGAGAATTAAAAAAAATGAAATAAAAAATTCTGTTTAAATTTGGGGAGACCCATTGCAGACTATCAGAGCAGAGAAGCTTTCAGGAGCCCTGTGCCTATTAACTGGTTTGACTCAGGCAGAGTAGAGACTTAAACCTTGCTCCCACACAGAGGCAGCCTGGTGTTTGGTTTACCTTACTCTTCACTTTCCACATTTCCTGGCCAGCCCCAAGGGTGATGTGTACTCCTGACACTTTAATACATGCTGGGAACTACAGCAAAAGCATTGAGCACTGCAAGCTCTTTAGAAGGGCAGCAGCACCACACAACAAGTACATCTGTGCCCTGGGATTGCAGCTGAACAGTAAAGAACAAAATTATACAAAATGCAAGCCATCAATAAACGCATGTTCATGCTGGGAACTCTGTGAAATGGTGACCTTGTGTTTTCTGAAGGGAATCTCTCCAACTGCTTACCAGGTTATTACAGCATCAGCATTGCATCACTCCCAAGTACACTACAGAGAGCACCAATGTAAAGGCACCAGAACAATGAAAGATGACTGTGACAATTATTATGTGGGATGTAGCTCTTGCCTTATTAAGCAATCTGTTTCCCACTCTTTCAGGGCAACCTGAATATGCTCTCAGCAATCTTGCTTCATTCCCTGGCAGGACAGATTACAAGGCTTTTAGAAGAGAGCTGAGATGGGAGAACCCTTTAAAAACTATTTAGGGACTAGTTCAGACCCTGGAGAAAATTTGTTTTAGGTAAAGACAACGTAAAACCTGATCAACAGGAAATTCTTGTCAAGGACTTAGAAAAAAACAACTGCTGCACGGAGCATCCTAACTTCAAACACCTTAATGCAGTAATTTGTTTTTAATCATCCACGAGATGGAAAATATGAGGAAAATGTAATATAAATGTCCAAGAATAACAGTGGTTAGTTGTTTGGATTTAAAACCAAAGGCGGTTTCTGTGCTGGTGAAGGTTTCCAGTAATGGGCCTGGAGGAGCTCAGGATGCAGGAGGCTTCCATCTGCTGAGGACAGGAATAACTTGCACTTGTCCTCCCCATATCCTCTGCAGCCCCCCATGCTGGGATAGCACTGCAAGAAGCTGTGCTGATGGGGCAGCAAGGCTTAGCCAACACTCCCTGGGGGCGAGTGAGCCTGGCTGGGATCATTCCTCTGTGCAGATCCTTACCTGGTGCCAAAGTTTCACTCCAGCGATGCCCAGCAGCTGCCTCACCTGGACCCCTGGAGTGTCTGCAGGCACTGCCAGCACTGGGACCCCACCTCTGAGACTCAGAGAGGTCTAGAAACAAAGTAGTTAGAGGTCCACCTTGGAAAGACCCCTCTTATTTCCATGGTGATAAAAATAAAATGTTTCTACCCTCTTTTCAGGGGCTCTCAAGCCTGGTTTGGGATAGAAAGGAAATAAATTTTTATCGTGGGGAAATGGAACACAGAAAATCTCCTACGCACCTGTCTGCTTCTTTTGGTGCCTAAATACCTTTGAACGTCCTGCCTTGAGTGCCAAAGTGATGATGGATCACACAGTATTTCCTTTTTATTATTGCACTGCATCCTTTGGGCCTCACATTAACATAATTAGGGCCATATGGCACCAGAATCTTTGTTGGTTCAAACCGACGCAGCTCCTTTGAAGTCAGAAAGCCTGTGCCAGTTTATACCTGCTGAAGATTTGGTTTATGGTCTGGGAAATAAGAGAGAGAGGGGGAAAAGGGACCCAGGCACTTTTTGTAGTTAATTAAGAACTACATAGATGTATTTGTGCCCTGCTGCTGTCCACCAGGAGCAGGGCCTGAAGTTATTTCATGGCTGTAATATCCTTTGTGTGATTACCTCTCACTATCAGCTGCTGGGCCTCTCCTTGTGACTCAGAGTGTTTCAGTGGCTGCAGGTAAAACTGCACGCAGTGACTCAGAGCCAACCAGTCACCTCTGGATAGCAACCAAAAACATCCCACTCCCATTCACTTGGTCCTAAAGAGGCAAAGAATTCCCTGAGCAAATGTAGTCCCTGTGCTAAGAAATTACTCTCACTTTTTTCCCCTTGAATTTGTTGTGAAAACACTTGACACTTATAAGCAAATAAATTCTTTTGAAAACATCTGCTGGGTAACACCAAAAAGATAATGAAATGTGAGAGAGTAAGTAATGTAAATTCAAAACGCAAGGCCATGGAATTAGAGCCAGGGAGCAGAGAAATATTGTGACTGGATGAAGCTTCAAAGCCCAGGACCAAAATTCACACTCCTGAGCCCTTATACAAGGCACCCAGAAAAAAGTAAATTATACTGTCAGAAATGCTGCAACTGGAGTCACTGAAAGCTCTGAGCTGTCAGTACCTGGAAAACTCTTGGCCACCTGGAAAGCAGAGTCATGTCTTTTGAGAAACTGAAAGGTGCATCCACATTCTGCCCAATTCCTGTAATGATCCTAAAATGATGTTTCAATTCCAAACACTTCCCAGTTTTGAGGCAGTTTTGAGGATCATACTCACATCTAACCAAGGCTGGTCTTGAGTGAGTCAGACACCCACATCCTGCAGCCAGCCAGGGTCTGTCCCAGAGGGCTGGCTGTCCCCCAGCCCCTACCCCAGCTCACACCCAGGGCTCAGACCCACCTTGGGATGCAGCAGCCCTGGTCACCACTGCACACATGAAATACATTCCTGGAAGTTTCCCAACAGCCCCAGCTGGCACCAAAATGAGCCCAGTTAAAGTTTTTTGCTTTGCAATGCTGCAGGTCACATGGAGAGAAGGATAATTCAAGTGCTCAGCTGTGGGCAGCAAACACCCAAGCTGAGTCTGGAGCTCAAACATGCCTTGGCCACTTTGCAAATGCCCCACTGTACCTGTCAGCTGAGCCACTCTGTGGGCACTGCCTTTTAAAAAAATCCCCTTTAATCACAGAATCACATGATATGCTGAGTTGGAAGGGTCATCAAGTCCAACTCCTAATGAAGGAAGACGAATTTCGGTCTCAGAAGGCCCTTGAGCTGTGTAGCAAAGGGGGTCTGACACTGCACTATCTGTCTGCTTTTTCCAGCTCTCTGTTTGCCTGAGAATGTGCATTACCACTCCATGCAACATGAGCTCTTCCTGTGTCCTTGGGTGAGAACAGCAGCATTGTGACCTCCCTGTGTTCTCAGGCACCAGGATTTGACTGGGAGTATTTCTGTACCACAGGCACATCCATGACACTGGAGGCTGTCCCTGCCCATAGTGAGGGGGCTGGAACTGGATGATCTCTGAGGTCCCTTCCAACGCAAACCATTCCATGGTTACGTGATTCAATCAGATATAAAGGCAGCTCCTGAGAAAAGGGCACAATCAGCTCTTCCCCTGTGCCATCACGGAGAGAGCAGCAGCAGGACAAGGTGCAGAGGTGCCAGGCAGAGCCCTTTCCAGCCAGGCTCAGTGTGCCAGATGTTGCTGGAGCCAGGGATGTTGGGCAGAGGTTTGTGCCTGCTCTAGGTGCAGCTAATTTTCTAGATCACATCTGTTCTTAATCTTCTGCTACTATGCACAGTTAAATATGTCAGTGTTTTATCAGCCAGCTCTCATCTGGGAGTAGGAGCTGGTTATTCTGAGCAACTTCCTGCTTCTAAATTATACTGTCACAGGGCAGAGAAGGCTCATCTCTGACCAGAGCTTTGGCACATAAAGACTCCTTCCATATCTCAGTTGATAGCAAAATGATTTAAAGTGGCCATTACCTCTTGCAATGATGAAGATCAGCAGCCTTTTGTTAGAAGATGTTCAGGTAACCAACACAGTGTTAAGCTTTGAACAAACTAAAGAATGTGGATTTAGACAATCAGACCAATATTTGGTCTGTGTGAGAAAATTACTTCCCCAAAAGAAATTTTAAAATCTTCCATCATCTCATATCTCATCAATGCAAATCAATCTAATCCAAATACGGGAAAAAATTACCATTGAGATGAACAGATTGCAAAAAGACTTGTCTGCTTGTGAGGATTTCTTCTCCAGTGTAGGTCATCAGGGATGGCTGTTTAGAGTCAGTCAATAATACAATGTGGGGTCATTCAGTCCCTCATTTGTGAGAAGAGGGGAAGCTCTGGCTCAGGCAGGTTGGTGGAGTGAGGGACTGTATCTTCCTCCATCCTCTTCCTCTCTTTGATGCAGAAAAAGTGGAGAATTGTGTTCTAAGTAACAACATACAGAGTAATTATCAAACTGTAGTGACTGTTTTACCATAAAAATCGGCAATTGATTCCTTGTCTGCATATGCAGTAATGTGAGTGAGGAAGTCAATTTCTTAGCACTTTTTGACTATCCCAGCTTGAAAAGTCACAGCTTATCTTCAGTATTTTAGTGTTGATCCCACTGTTTTAATGTGGTTACATATCTCACAGCAATTAAAAGCATTTCATTAAACTTGTTTTGCAGGTTAGGTATCACTTTATACTTTACAAGAGCCCTCCATCAAATCATCTTTGTACTTTTGGTAAGCATTCATTATAACCTGTGCCAGTCCAGCAAGGTTTGTCAGCAGTGTCACAGTCAAGTTGATTTGGCAGAGCAGAGTCAAACACCTGCAGGTGCTGGAAGAGATCAAGATTGTTTCTGCATAATTCAGCCTTCTTTAGCCCTATCCCAAACCAGCATAGAGTGAGGACAGTGGAACATACTGAGCTCTGACTTTCAAAAACCTTTTTGCATTCAGGTTTCAGAGCAGGGCACTTCCCTGGACACAGATAAGTAGCAGAGCAGGGATAATGCTGCTTAAAATGTAGGTATTGGTGAAACTGGAGTGAGAGCTGTTTTGGTTGGCTGCAACAAACCAAAAGACTGGGGCTCAACCCTCCCCTCTCCCAGTCTACCTTTATGTTTTGCCTAATGCTGCAATGACACAAAATGCTCCTGGCAAGGGGAAGACATGAGTTTCCATCTGCCCATGGTGAGGACAAGGTCAGACCTAGACTGGTTACCCCTTGCTGGGAACACTCCCCAGAGCTGTGGTGTTTCTGCATGCACCCAGGTGTTGAGGAAGCCACTGTGGCTTCTCTGGACCTCTCTGGCCTTTGTGCCCTGTGGTAGGGACAGGAAAATGACCAGCCCCTTAAGCAGAGCGTGGCTGGAGAGGAGGCTACTGGGCAAGAGGAGGGAAACCAGGAGAAATGTGAGAAATGGTTGATGATAAGAAACATCCCAAGTAGGGAACCATATTCAGAGTTCCATGTAAAGCTTTTCCAGGCTGGCAAGGGAACAGGTATGTCCTGGAGCAAATCACCAAGCTGGTGCCTATGCCAGGCTGGCAGCACTGGCAGCCACCTGCCAGTCCATCACACCCTGGTTCTGTCTGAGCCCATCACAGACACCGTCACCAGCAGTCCTGACCCTGCTCTGTGCTGTTTGCTCTGCCTCCCACTCCCCAATTCTGTCTTACACCAGCTAAAAGTAAGCACCCAAGTGTGTCTGAAATGCATTGAGTCCCAGCAGTGCTCACCTCCAGGTGACTGGAATCCCAAATATAAACTGTTCCAACCTATTCCTCACTCGAGTCCAAGCACTCCCAGCTTGTCACCATTGACTCTTTTAGCACAATTTGGTCACCTTCCTCCAGGGCCCAGGTCCCTGCCATCTAACTTGAGCACCAGGCAGAGGAGCATAAGGTTGGAGCAAACCTTTGCCTCCTCAGGGAAGCGTGATGGGAGGGGAAACAGTCAAACCCCTTTGGACCCCATATCCCTGCTATAATACCATTAACTGACTTGGCAGGGGTAGCATAAGGCATAATTAGTAGCTATTTGTAAAGAGCATAAAGATAATTTGAAGTGCAAGATGATGTATTAACCTGAAGAATTAGTCTAATTAAATGCTTGAAATTATTATTAGATACCTAAAATTATTAGAGCAGAGACTTTATATCAATATTGTAATAGAAGCATAGTATTTCTATTTTCTATTTTGAAAAATACTGCCATACATTTAATTATGGGCTGGTTAACTGTTTTATCCCCATTAACAGTAGTCATATGGCAAAATAACATTGGCTTCTCTATGTCTTTCATGCAGATGTGACTAAAAATGGTTTTGGTTTCTAAGAAATTAATGTCTCAGCTGAAAACACAGGAAAAGATCCATCTTTTATTTTTTTTCTTCAAATCATCTTTCAAAGGACTATAATATGCAAATTTGGCTCCACAGTGTAGTGATATGGACAGAGGCATTGACTCTCCATCCAGACAGATTCAGAGTTTTCTGGGATAAAGGGTTCATGATGCAGAATCAAACAGTGGCTCATGAAAATTGTACTCCTGTTCCCCTTTCCCATCCCCTCCCACTGTTCCCTTGGACCAGTAAGAGTACTCTGACCTCATTGTGAACCACATTGTGCTGCTAACCCTTGGGAACCATAACTCCAGGATACAAGAAACAATTTCTGGGGGTCTGAATCCCTGAATCAACTTACTGTAGAGTAAGATGAGTGGCAGAACAGAAGAGAGGTGGCAAGAGACTGTGCAGCCAAGGATGGAGGAGAAAGCAAAGCAGGAGTACTGTTTTAAACACCAACTCCTTCCAAAATGGCTTTATTTGTAACATAAAGCCGTGCTGTTGGAGATGAGGGGCAGCCACTCTGGCACATTACTGCCAAGCAAGGAGAAAACAATTAATAGCAATGCAAACCAGCTGTGATCAGAGATGCAGCTGATCCCAGGCCTGCTGCAGTATAGATTTGCCAAGGACAGGAGCCAGGAACAAGAACAGCTCCACTGAAACGTCTCTCCTGCTTCCCCATCCGTGCAGTCCCATAAGGAAGTAGGTCAGCAGCCTGAGTTTGATGGTGCAGCGCTGACGAAACCCAGCAGACGTGCACCTACTCTGCACAAAGACAGAAAACATTCGTGCCAGCTCCAGCCAAAGGCTCAGGCAGCCCTTAATTGTATTGCCAGCAGGGATCAAAAATGGACACCTAGGGAAAAATATAAGGAAAATGCAAATGTGGCACGACACTTGCCCCATGTACTCTGTCAGCCTGCACATGCCCATAGCTTACGGGCTCAGGCACCGTGTAAAGAACCATTTCATTCTGTGAGTTCTGAATTTGCATCTCTTTATCTTTGTCTTCATCTTGTAGTGACTGTAAAAGCAGACAGTTCTTCTCAGCTGGCCCTCTTCATGATTTTACAGACATGTATCTTGGTTGCCTCTCATGGCAGATGAATTGAGGTACACATGGGTCTTCCTCATGTAGCGACCATCCTTTGCCTCCTCTCCACCCTCCTGGCCTTCTTGGGTATTCCCTTTCTGTGTGTGGGAAGCTGGATCCTTGATGGATGGGACAAAGAACAATATTCTGTAAGGTGTAAGGTGATAAGCAGGATATAAAAAGAGGAGAGCCAACACCATAAAAATATTGGTCACTCAACTCCCAGAGGAGATTCAAGTGAGAAGGCTGGGGATCCTACATGTGTTCCTTTTCTGTATCAAGGTCTCTCTGTGACCTACCAGTCAGTCCTCTAGGAAAAACTACTGTTAGCTTTTTCCTGGTATAAAACTATTTAAGGAAAATTCTACTGCTCCTTTTATTAACCAAATACTTTGAAGACTCTCCATACAGTCATGATTAGTCACTACTGACACATCCCATCTACACTGCCCTCAGAGCTGCACACCATGCCCACTGTATGACCTCTAAGGGAATTGTCTAAAATGCATTTAAGTGAATCCTTTTAAAGAGGTATCCATGTGCTTAACATCAGATGTTTTAAGGGCCTAAATGTGCAGGTAGGGGTTTACCAGAATTTGGATATAAGG
The DNA here is from genome assembly GCA_013400955.1 of Drymodes brunneopygia. Lineage (NCBI taxonomy): Eukaryota > Metazoa > Chordata > Aves > Passeriformes > Petroicidae > Drymodes > Drymodes brunneopygia. The sequence goes on along the minus strand of VZTZ01008916.1, from coordinate 664,031 downwards.
GCCACATGTACATCACACACCTAAGCACTTCAGAAAACTGCACTAGAGCTGAAAGACCCATGAAAGTCCCATCCCTAAGATGCTGTGGAGAATTTGGAAATCAGAGTCTGTGATTTATTTTATAGGTATTTTTGTTTTTACTTTTCTTGTCATTTTCCCAGTGTCTCCAGCCCATAAGCAAGAATGCATGAAATAAGGCATTCAAGAGAGAGGGACACATCAAGTGAAGTATCACCAGCAAAAAGAAAGAAGTATCAGTATTATTGTGCAAAGCCTCAATAAGACCTCCTTTAGTCATCCTAAGGTAAGGAAAGAAGGATTCAAACTGGAGCAAGGTCAGAGAAGAGTAGCTTGAATGGCTGGAAGAACTGGGAGTCTGTTAGACATGGAGAAACAGAAATACCTTGGCTCCTTAGCTGATCACATCCAAGATGGTGCTGTATAATATGGCTGTTATACAATGTGAGAGTATGTGTGAGAGACATGGAAAAGATGCTTAAGGAAAAGGAAAATGTTGGTGCAGCAAATTATTTGTAAGCTAGCTATGAATAAAGTTAGGCTGGAAATTGGAAAGAAGCTTCTTCCAGAGGAATGTGGCTCTCTGAGCCTTTCCCAGAGAAACAAACAATCCAGGCACTTCTAAGCTTAAACAGTTTGTGAAAGGGATTATATCATAAGGCCACAAGATTATATCACAGCAAGTCTCTGCCAGTCCTATTTGCCAACATCCTCATACCCAGATAGAGCTGAGCCAGACAAAAACAGCCTACATGAACAGGGGAAGCTGGCACAGGGACCAGACTGAGAAACTTCCTTGCAAAATTGCACTCAGAAACCTCCTTTTGGGAGATCCACTGAAGAAAGCAAAACCATTCAGTAAGTATTTCTGTACTGGCAAGAAAGAGAGCAGTGGGTTTCTATGGCTTCCCAGTCCATTAACAGCACAATGGTGAACATGTTGGAGAAACAGCAGGTCCAGGTAACTTGAACTGCAGAGCCACAAATGAGTTAGGGGAGGGAGACTTACTGCACTGATGATAAACATTGGAAAAGCTGCAAAGTACAAGAGGGATGAAAAGGGCCCATGTTAAGGCAGTCACACATGGAAATCAAGATTGTTTGCATAACAACAGGCCAGGTATCCCACCTCTCTCACACAAGGCAGTGGGAATAATTCCATTAGCAAGATTCATTTCACAGAGAAGACACCAATAAGAACATAATTCATGGTTCATTGTTTTATTCAGACTAGTTTGATTTAATTATTGGGGGGACTGAACAGCTGAGTGGTGATAGTTAATAGGGTTTCTCAGGGCATGGTACTCCTATAGCATTGCAATTACAAAGACCAGCATACACTGCCAGTAAAGCACACATTAATTGGGCTGTGAATGTGCTAATTGATAGGTCTCAAACGGTGACTGTCAATGGGGAATCATTTAATGATGAACTGCAGGATCAGTGTATAATCAATGCCATGCAAAATTTTCTGCACAGTTCTGGGAGCAAATATAAGAAACACTGCTGAGATAACTTGCTGTAGGTGACACAAAGTTTGACAGGATGATAAATAATGATGAAGATAAGGCTGTCATCCAGAATCACCTGGAGAGAGAGCTAAATTGAGCCGATTCAAACAACCTGTGTTTTAAATTAGAGAGATGGAAAATGACAGATTTCATGCCAAAGAGGGCTGACCATCTGCAGAGTGAGGCTGCCTCTGAAAAGCCATTACACTGGAAGGATTGAGGGATCTTATCTGTCAAGCAACACAATACGAACTCCCACTGTGACAGAAGAGGATAAAGCTATTTCTGTCTGTACAAGCAAGGAAGTTGTTTAGTAGCAGCAGAGAAGATATTTTGCCTCTCTAATTGTCTAAAGTTGATCCTGAAAAAAAAATCTCGCAGTCCTGGTGCCCTTTTTAAAGTACTCTGGCAAACACAAGTCAAGAAAAGTGTCATGGGAATTAGCTGAGCAAAACACTTCTAATGAGAAATACAGACTCAGCCTCCTTAAATTATCAAAAACAAGAGTGAAGGGAGTTTGACTACAGTATATGAATTTGTTTTGCAAAACTGAAACCTGAAAAAAAGGAAGGAATAATAAAAGCCATGGCTGCACACTGTAACCAGGTGAATTTTGAGGAAAAAAGGGCACTTTTCTAAAAGCACACGTGCTGCAGAATCAGAAACCACAACCTGTGGTGTGTGCATCCAGGGAGCACTGCACACCTGGCAGCCACAGGTGAGCTGCAAGGCTCTGAGGAGGGGAAATGTGTGCTGCATTAGGTTCTAATTCCCTCCTGCAGTTTGGAGAGTTCTGTTGCTGTGTATAATGGGACAGGAGCTTCCACTGTACTGCTGATGGACAGCATGGGATATGTGTGACCCATGGTGTGCCTGAAGCCACTGAACACCCTTCATGCACTCATGAAATTGGGCTTATTTCTGTCTGCAATCCATTGTGAGGTGGAAAGAAACAATTTGTGAGTTGGGTCACATAGCAGGACAATGCATAATGATAATAATTAAGCCTGACAGCACAACACTCCAAATGTTGATGAGTTCAAGCTTTTTAAAGTGTGGGCCAACATCCTTATTAAAACCAGAGCTTGGTGCTGATTGAAATCTGACATTCTGTGCTCCTGGAGTGCTTGGGGCTGTGGGCATCCCTCCCAGCCACCACATTGGCAGCAGAAACTGTTTGGTCCCATCCTGATCCAGCCCTTTTATGGGAGGCTTGTGTCAAATCTGCCTCTTGTGTGACTGGGAGGGTAGCCCCAAAATAATCAGGCTGAGAGCGGAGAAGCAGGTATGGCAGAGCCTGCTCTGGCAGCTCTGGAATGGCTGGCACTGACCACAGGGTGACAGGATGTTGGAGGACACTTGGCTGAAGCCTCTCCAGTGGGTCCCCAGCACAGGGAAGGGGATGTCAGCCTGGCTGCCAGACCAAAAAGCCGTGATGGAGGTTGAGCAAAAGCTCCTGGCCAGCACGTCTTCCCCAGCCTTTGTTTAATTTAACTGTGAGAGATCTTTTAAGAAACCAGGAGTCTCAAAAGCCCAAAGTAAGCACAGAGAAAGGCACTGATAACATAGGAATTTGATATATCCCAGTGAGGACATTTTTCCATGGATCATGTGGAGTCTGGATGTGCAAACAGAGCAATGGCTGAGGAGCAGAGACACCCAGCTCTGAAGCTGCAGGAAAGGCAGGCAGACAGCCTGAAATCAAAGATAGTGCTGGGCAGAGCGTCCAGGAGAGAAAACCTGGGGAAAGCTCACATAGTTTGGAATCTGTGATCCAAAGAAAGCCAGTTCTGCATGAAAAGTAACTTGCTGCTTCTGTCTTCAGGGAAGTAGGAATTTTTATTTTCTTGTGACAAAGCAGCCGTATAACAATGTTGGAACCCATCTTCTGCTTTCTCTCTGTAACTGGATTTCTTTTACAAAATCCTGAATTTTAGTGAGCTACTTGGGTTAAAAAGTTGAATGGATGTTTAAGAGTTTTAACTCTCTCCATGTGTGCATGTGTGTGAATGTGAGTTTCGGCACCCCAAATTACGTTTCAGCTTCCAATCGAGGGCAGCAACTTTCTCTGCAATGTCAGCAGCCTGACTGGAAGAGCATGTTTCTAATGAGGTAAATGCAAAGTATAGCCAGAGAGAATTTAGGAGACAGACTAGAAAAAGACAACTTCAAAATACTGTTAGAAATGAGCTCATTAAATGTGCATGTTTTGATCTCTGCATCCCACACAGTACAAAGGGTCCACTGGCTGCATATCAAGGGGGTGGAAGGATCAATTCCTATCAAGGACATCAACAGAAGTACGCAAGGATTTAGGTGTCTTGTTTCACTTGTGGTTTTTTAATCTTCTGCTTATGGCTGCATTTCATCTTGAGCTCTGAACCCAAGAGCAAAGGTGCAGTGAGTGACAGATGTTGGGAGACTAAAACAGGGCCAGGCAGCAGGGCTTTGAAAGTCACAGTATGTAAATACAGGCCGTGGAATATAAACATGGGAGAATGGCAGGGTCACGGGCAGTAAACATGGGCTGTGCAAGGAGATCCTGTATAAACATGGCATGTCTAGCAGGACATGCTCTGAGCACAGGGCTTTGGCAGAAGGGCTGGAGGAGTTAGGTCCCTTCTCCTTGGAGAAGAAAAGGCTTAGGGGAAATCTCATCACGGTGTTCTAGCACTTATGGGGTGGCTATAAAGAGGATGGAGAGTGACTCCTCACAGGAGAAACACAGGAGTGTGGCAGGGCCATGAGCTACCCCCACAGAGAGGGTGGGGGAAGGTGTGCTCATGTGTGTGGAAACAGAGCAGGTCAGGGCGTGAGACAACAGCAGAACTCTGGAATGGAGAAATTTGGGCAAGCAGACCCTCTGCTTAGCAATACAGCAGTGCTGCATGGCAAATGTGGCAGCACAGGGAGGAGGCTTCGGTCCTCAGGTGGTGTAAGGGTAAAAACAGTGTGGAAAGCATCCATTCCTTCTTAAGGATTGTGTATTACTGGCCACAAAAAGCAGCATGAGACAGGTTGCCTTTCCACAGAGAGAGAGACATTTTGGAGAAAAAGTCAATATGGGCATAAAGGAGATCCTCTTCTGCAGGAAAGTGTTCTGTGGAGAAAAATGAACTGTTAACTTGGTAACTGATGCTTTACTGGTTAAACTGGAATGAATCTCATGTGCTTCTGCTTCTGATCTCATTGTTTCCACTGGATTTCATTGGGCTGAGCGTGGGAATCTCACTTCTGTTACCACACCCATAACGATGATCCATGCTGGGAAGATGATGCCTTTGCTCCACTCACCACATTTATGGTGAAGTTGTTCTTGTACCAGCATTTGTAGGGAGTAATGTGGGAAAAATAAACATGTCACTCTGACAGAGATAAGGGGATTGGATTAAACCAAGTGGGTAGAGAAAGAGACTGGGTAATTAGGAGCTTAGCTAGAGCATCTCAGTTAGCTGGCATGAATTCCTTCCATCCTCTCCTGTCTCATCACATGTGACACAAATCCACGAGCTCCTTGTACATGGCTTGTCTGCACCTCATCCATGGAAAACATTAAGTAAGAGGTGATGTGAGCCAGCCTATGTTAAATCAGGTCAGAGCTGCTAACGGGGCATGGAAACCATCATGGTAATTTCCATGCTGCTCCACCCACGAAGGACTGCAGTACATATTTCTATTTATATAATAAGGGAAATAAGTTATTAAATGGGATTCCAGCTGCAGATGTACTTGTTTGTCATAAGAGAGGTCATTGACATGTAGCTGAATCAAGGAAGATGACCAAGAGTTTAAGAAATCTGGGCATGTATTATTTATGGAAAGAGAGGCTCAGCAAGAAGCTGTGTGGCAATTGCTGGGGGCGGAAAGACTCATGGTGTCTGGGTAAGGAATACTTTGTGTAATCTGTCTAGGAAGGGAGAAGTCATCTGATTCAAGGAGAAAAGTATACAGATAACTAAAACAACCACAGGAGGTTGCTGCACGAAGGCTCCCAGGAAGGAACAGGAGGGACGTCAGGATGCATTTTGGGAAACATGAAAGCTCTACATAGCACTGAGCACACAGATGGGTCTGAGGTTCCTTTTAAAGACTCTGTTCACCACAGCTGAGGGCAAAGCCCAGTAAACATATGAGATGCCATCAAAAATCCAGCAAAATGGCATTACCCCCCTCCCATGCCATGATCCACAGCAGGCAGCAGAAGTAAGTGCAGACATCCAGGGCATCCAAGTTTGCTCCACCCTCAGCAGCAGGGAAGAATCCATGGGTCAGCCCTGAAAAAGCAGAGAAGCTCTGAAACACAAGGACCAGCAAAGGCTTGGAGAGCAAAATATCTCCTGTGTGCCTTGGGCAGCAATCCCTGCAAGGGGTAGGCTGGCATTAGGGGTAGGGTAACAGTTTTTTCCTTTCTCCACCTTCTGGGTTTTAGGGTGGGACCCTTATTTTGCAGAACTCTGTTTTCTCTCCTGCTGTTCCAGAGTGACCCCATCTCCCCTGGGTCCTCAGCTCTTCCCTCAGCCTTCAGCCTGCCATTGCCTCAACCCCTGGCAGGAGTTCAGTGATAATATAAATCCAAACTGAATTTGGTGGATTTAAGCCCAGCCTGCCTATCACTCAGCTTCCCTACAAGCAGACATATCGATGTTATGGGAAAATTAAAAAGAAACATGAAATACAAACCTTTTTGAGGAGAGCTAGTCCAGAACAAGTTTGAATCTGAGCATGTTTTATGGTTTAAATATAAATCCCTTTAAGAGGAAAAAGAAAAGCCAATAAACAAAAGAGATAATGTAATGGAAATAATGTTTCCCTGGCCAGGACAGAGCTGCCAGCCTGAACTCTGGCTGTCGTTCACACAGAGCCACCTCACACCTACTGGGTGAGGATGAGGCCCCACAGCCACATTTTATTGACACATTGATGTAGTGCAAATAAAGTAGGGTTGGAGCTGTGGCTGCTACAGGCAAGAGGAAAGGAAATGAGCCAACTATGATGTCTTTGTATACTTGCAGAGTATAGGAATGTGTTTCGCTGGCCTAATGGTAATCCGGGCTTTGAACTCCCGTTCATTCCCATTCCTCTCTCCCATGACATAAAATAATTCCTCGGGACTGTCTGTAACCCCCAAACTCCTCGGAGCTTTGTGCAATGTTACCCCACTGGGGCTCCTCACAGTGTTGTGTAATGGGGTGAGATCACAGACCAGCTCAGCCCGTGTGGCTTGCGCTATCTTGCCCGCCTGATGGTTTGCTGCACTTTACAAACTAAAGAATCATTCCTGTAGGATTACAGCCATAATTCTTAACAGCAGCAGGAAAAAGAGGCAGGCAAGTGATGCAGACAAGCAAGAAATCCATTGATGTGGAGAAGTTTCCTGCTTATGTCTGTAAGTTCATATGCTGTGGCCACAGTTTGGGAAATTCAGCCTTTGTTTGCCTTACTGTGCTTTACAAACACACATGGATGGGTTAATTGTGGAGTCTGGTACAGGGGCAAGGACAAGAGCAGTGTCATGTTTTCAGATGTGGTGTTTGGCCTCAAAATGTTAAATAGAAACCGGAACAGTATTCATGGATTTAACCTCTCAGCAGATGCACCATAATGCTCAGGTTAAAGAGTCTCTGAGAATGAGGAACTACCATCCCATGGTGGGATTTTCCTCTGAAGTGAGTCATTGCCCTTTGCCAGACTCTCGTGTTAAAAGACTATTGACATGCAAGGCACAGAGACCAAGCAAACTGGAATTTGCCCTCACAGAACAGTCAGGGGGGTTTTGCAGCCTTTTTATTTACAGAGAGCCTTTGGAAAACACAGTTTGAAAATGAGCCTGGCATGGTTTGCTGAACTGCATCCTGACCAGGGGGTCTGAGCAACAGAGATGGGACTCAAAGCTGTAGGCTTGGTGACTTATTTAGCTTTATAACCACAATTAAAATCTTAGTGCATCATCCTGTGAAAAGTGAGTGCACTTGATCAAAAATAAGGTTATTTGGAAGCTTCAGACAGTGGTTTGACGGTTCTCATAGAATCACAGAATTCTAGAATGGCTTGGGTTGAGAGGGGCTTTAAAGGTCAACCAGTTCCAACATCCCTGACACGGGCAGGAACAACTTCCACTAGACCAGGGTGCTCAAAGACCCATCCAACCTGGCCTTGAACACTTCCAGGAATGTGGCATCCACAACTTCTCTGGGCAGCCTGTATATATTTTGTAGATATTTGTATATTTTTTATTCACTAAAATGAAAAGAACTAAAATTTGAAAAGCTTATCATATGGACATGTGAATATGCTGAAGCAGGACCGGAAAATAAGAACACACAGCATAGGCACTAAAAATTATTTAGGTTCTCTGGGGAGTGTAAAATCTGTCTTGGCTGAAGGGATAGGAGCACCAGGCTCCCAGCAGCAGCCTGGCAGCTCATGGGATGTTTTGGTCTCCTCCAGGATCAGTGTTCACCCATCCTGCTGATGCTTCCCTGATGTCCATTACCTGTTCTTCACTGTTGACTACATAGAGTTAATGGACAATGAAAATATACTTTGGGAGAGATTTTATGCAACCACATTTTATCACTGGGTCATTTTCTGTTGGCCTGTGTGGCTATAAACTGGAGGGAATAGAATACTTTAAAATAAGCCCTTTGGTCAGAGAGGATGAGCTGTGGCTGCCAAATGCCACTCACTGTCTAGAACAGGCTGAGAGGAGAAGATTGCAAATGCCTAAGAGCTTAAACATTTACACTTGGAGGTAAAACAATGACATTCAGTCACTCTGGGCCTGGTGTTGGCATTGGCAGCTTGCCCTCAGATCATTCCCTGGGCTGTTTTTCTGTGGCAATGCCATCCCAGGCTGATTATAGACCAACCTCAAGCCAGACAGAGGACAGGACTGTGCCTGTGGGTCTAGCCTGAGGGCCACAAAATGAACATTTGACAAGAAACTAGTTTCCTGTTTGCTTGATTAAATACAACTGTAAAATTAAGATAAAACATACCCACAGCCCACTGGAGGTGTGTTGTGAGATGCACCACTGAATGTAAAGTGATCTGGAAGTGAAAAACGCTGCAACAATGCAAAGCCCTGTTCTTATGAAAGACAGTTGATTGATTCTTTTATAAGGCAACAAAGTCCAGAAAAGTAGAGTGGAAATTAGCATGTCTGCAGATCTCTGGCAGCAGTCCTATCCCTGGCAGCAACTGCAGCTCTGACACAACCTGATGCTGCAATCTTCTGGAGAGAAGAAGAAAGCTCCCTAGCACTCAGTGACTTCAGGATGCCCACTGAGTGCTGTTATTTATTCAGAGGGCTACTGCTGCATCCCCCAAATCAGGAGTTCAGGCCTGAGTTCAGCTGCCCTTACAGTGACTGGTGTGGCTTCAGAAAAATCTCACCATCCCTTTATCACCAAATCTGCAGTGTTTCTGACTCAGGGCCTGTGAGTGAATGCTTCTTCAAAAAAGCTGGCAATTGGTGTCCAGTGCATTTTGGAAACTGAAAAGATTATGTGATGGCAGAACAAGCATTGTAAATCTTGGAGGGGCAGAAATATGCACAGTGCCTGTCAGTAACTCTCTTGAAGAAGCTTAAATCCTTAATTTTATGGAAGGACCTCTATAGGATATACTGCCATGGAGACTGATGACTCCAGAGCACAGCATGGGCATTTTACAGCTCTGCACTGAGAAATCTTGCTATGTAATGAGGTGCAAAGTATCTTCCTATTCCCTCATTGCCAATATCCAGTTGCCCATCCTATTATTTGAAATATACTTCCTGACTGAAAGGTTATTGCAGGAATCTACTGAAAAAGCAGTGAGCACCTGTGCACTGCTTGTTTGGCTTCTGCAGGGCTCTTGGTGGGCATCCTACCCTGTTTGCTCTCACCTTCTGCTGCAGCTCACCACTCCTGCAGCTGTGCTGGGGCAGAAGGGGATGTTTTTATCTCCAGTGGGGATGCTTGCAGTGATGCTGTGGGTTTTAGTCACTGGTGTTCTCACCCTCCTCTCCTGGCCAGGGCCCGCTGCTCCAGGTGACATGGTTGTTCATGAGATAAAGCACCACACAGCCTGCTGTGAAGTCCTCAGTTTAACCCACAGCAGTGGAGTTATAGTGGACAGGGATGGTTCAGCCACTGGGAACAGGAACAGGAGTCAAGCAGCCTCTGTGCCAGTCCCAGCTCTGCTACCCTGTGGGACCAGTGAGACCACAGGGAAAGGTACAGGGTAAAGAGAGTGTAAAAGTCATCACCCTCCCAAAGCCCTTCCCTTTACCATAAATGCTGATTTAAATGCAATTGCTGATTTAAACTTGCATTTCAGGATCATCACCAACTTGTGCAGAACAAAATGCCTTCCCTTCCCATCCTGTAAGCAAGAGACAAAATGTCTTTTTAGGAAAGCTGTGTAATTCCTGCCTGAAATTAAAGTGCTGGTTCTTTTTGGTTCCTCCAAGCTATTTTTTTACAGTTTCTTAAGCCACAGATGAGAAGGAAAAAAAAAGGCACAACAAAAATCCAATTAAGGAAAAGCCTTGGGAAAGAGAAAGTGCTTGTTGTTTAAACGTGAGCTGTAAAGATGGCCAGGAGAGGTGGGTTAAATGCAGAGCCTAAATATCCAGCAGCCATAATTGTTATCTGAGCCTCTGCACCATTAGCCATGCAGCAATACTGGTTTGGGTTTTCCCCTCCACTCTCCAGGTTCACATGTGAGCAGGTCTCCACAAGCTCCTCACTTATTGGTCTGATGAAAAATTGGTTTGAAAAATAAAACCCTGTTAGAAAAAGAAAGTGTGTGAACAGGCTCTGGAAAAAAAATCTTGGCTCCAAATTATTCTGCATGGAGAAAATTCTTCAGGTGCCAAGAGGAAAAGAAAAACCTGACAGCCTTGTTTTGATTTCCACCCATTCCAGCTGATCCCTAGTCTCCAGGCTGAGCTTATCTTTTTAAAGACAACTTCTTATTCAGTGAGCCACAAGCAGTGACTGCAGGGAGAAAGCACAGCCTAGTTTTATATAGGATGTTTCAGCTGCCAATGAAAAGATCTTCCTTCCCTGCACGTTGCAAAACCTACACCACCAAAATGTGCCTTAAGTGACGTGCATTGCAACAGGATTTCCTTGTACTTCACTAAACACAGACAACCTGAGACCCACTTACCCCATTCACCCATGGAAAAGGAAATGGGATAAAGAATTGGAAGAAGGAACAAGACAATGAATGCAAATACATTTGCCATTCATTCCTCACCTGACTTCTGTACAGGCTCTTTCTCCTCTGTCTTTCTCTCCTTTGACCTGTGTGTTTAAAGCCTCTGGAGGGCTTCTGCCTTTTTCAGTTTGCTGGCCTTGGTGGAGGGAAAAATTCAGCTTTATTAATTTAAGCTATCTGACAAAAGGCTTGTTTTCTCAGATGGCTGCACAGATGCAAAAGGCCACAGACTGAGCAGTGCTAATCCACTAGGTAAAATGAAGACAGGGTTTTATAGGAAAGAAGTAGTTTTATGCAGGTAAGTGACTGAATCTGCAGCTAGAAAAGACCAGAAGAAAATAAATCAGATCATTCTATGGATTAAATTCTGCCAGCAGCACAAAAAGGGAGCACAGCTGCACTAAGGGCAGCATTGGGCCCTGAGTGTATATTTGGTAAATTAGATATTTTTCCTCCTTCCCCACCAGGATAGCTTTGTTTTATGTCTGAACCTCTCTCTGGCCTAGCCAGCCCCAACATGATGGAAATGCCTGTTCCATGCTGCTCAAAGGCACAGGGATTCCTGTCTTTGGCAGGGAAAACAGGGAAAGTTGCTGTATGTGTGTGTGTAAATATATATATATATCACCTCTTCTGGGAGCTATGAGCACTGACAGCTCTTAGCTCAAACTGAAGTAGCTCAGGTGTATGCAGGGATCTGTTTGTGTGTATTATTCAAGTAAATATGTGTGTAGATACATACAAAAAACGCACATATGGCTGCATTCTCCAAGTGATGTATTTCCCTGTGAATTCATTTATCTTGAGAGGCAGGCAGGGAGCAGTTTCTGGAGCAGCTTTCTGCTGGAAAGACTGACTAAGAGTGATCTCCCTTTGGTCATTTAATGAGTGGTGGGGTCAGATTGAGATCTCTGAGGCTTTCAACATTTAGCCTTCTTTCTCCAACCTATTTGTCTTTCTTTCTTGTATTATGCAAGAGATGAGACGCTCTGATAAAAACTCTTCTTGTGGGAGAATATGACTCAGTTTTCACAAGTGGATACCCCATGAAACACAGCCATCATTCCCTCACAAGTTTTCATATAACCAAAATAATATCAGAAGTGGAGGCAGGAGAGAAGCAGGGTCAGAGGGGTGAAGTGGAGGAGGAAGTCATAAACTTCCTTCTGTATTATTTGCACCCAGATCCTACAGCCTCTGAATCACAACTGTGTGCACAAATAAATCACAGTCATCTGCAGGAGATCACCACAATTGCAACTATCACCCTTTTTACTCCAGAATTTTCAAGGTTAAAGTGTTAGTGGCATAATGTATTTGTACATCTCCAAATGATTCCTCTGTCATGGAGGGGGCCCCATTCCTCTAATCTCATTAAATTGTCGAACATCTCTTGAATGGGTCTGGGAAGAAATCTGATGGAATAAACCAGATCTTTATCCACCAAGGGAGATGAAAACTTGAAAACTCATTGTTTTCTCAGACTCAAGAGTGGATATACCTAATTCAACCACAAATTGCTGGGCTAAGCAGGGTTCATGGCATAGCCAGGAAGATTAATTCCTTCCCGAGCAGGAATTACCATGTTAAACTCCCTGACCTGGGTTACACAGGAGGTCAGATTAGATTATCACTGTCCAAAATTCTGCTCCCAGAAACCAGTTTCCAGTGCCCATCTGGCTGCAATCCCAGGTAAACATGAAGAAAGAAAAAAAGCAAGCATGTGGTCAGGGTATCTCGTTTCTGTGTGCTGCAGTGGACGGGCTCTCACTGCTGTCGGTAAGAAGGCAGCAGACCTTCCTGAAAACAAGAAAAACTTTAGCAGATGTCAGGGGGGGATTTTTAGGGTCATCAGTGGCCCACATGGAGCCCTCCCAGCATGGCCTTGCATGCACCCAGGCAGTCCCTGCTGCTGACTCAGGGCTCTCAGATGCCCTGAACTCAGAGAATATACAGATAAACTCTCCCACGGCACAGTGAGTCCCAGAGGTACAAACCATTGCAAAGGGCAATGCTGCCAGCTTGCTCCATCCATTCCAGGACCCTCCTCTGGGCCATTGGGTCCCTGCTGGAGAAGGGGATGCCACCTTGGCCTATGCAGACATTCAATAACCTTTTCTGCCCATACAAATCCCAGTGAGAGACCAAACAAGCCCTGCTGCCTGTCTTCTCTCTGCTGCAGCAGCCAGCCCACAGAACACAGGTCTGGAATGGTGTATCTCCATGCCATGGACACCCACAGTCATGCCAGCCATATACATCTGAGGGCCACAGTATGACTGGAGATGTAGCAGCTCTCCCCAGTCAGCCTAAGCAGCAGAACTTTATTTCCCAAGGAGTTGCATGAACATCTGCTCAGTAGCTGCTCACCTGCCAACACAGGCAGCAGAGCCTGTTTCCCTGGTTTGTTAGTGCTCACTTCCAGCTCACACTTATCCCTAAAGCTCCAGGATCCCTTTTTAGCACCTCCTGTGTGAAATGCTTAGGCAGATGGTACCAGCAAGGCTTAAGCTTTCTTTTGAGGTGCCATGAAATCACCCGCCCATCCCTGATTACCAAACCCTGGCCTCCATCCGCTGCTCCTTTCCCCGCCCCTGGGAGGCTGGTGAGCCCAGAGCTGCTCTGTGACTAAGGGCAGCGTGAGCAAGCCATCGGCCATCTAAATCAGCTGAATCAGAAGGAGCAGGGGAAAGGAAAAAAAAAAAAAAGCAGTGTGAACAAGCACTAATGGCTTACAAGCCGCAGCACGAACATCAGGCACATCCGTGAGTCACGGGTGAGATGTGTGACAATGACTTCGGTGAGCGGTGGGAAGGGCTTCACGCCCGGGCGGAGGGAGCCCAGGGTGTGAGAGGGAGACACAGCCCGGCCAGCCAAGGGTTTCCCACGCACATTCCTCCACTCCATGCACTATGAAATTCGGTCAGAAGATAAAGCATGGAAGCAGAAAGAAATTCCTAGGAGGAAAGCGAAACAGAGAAACAAAACAGCATGGTAATTTCTTGCTTGTGAAGAGCGGTATTTCCATGTGCAGGCTTGCTCCACCTGCAATTTTACATGTGTACAGTGATTTCTGATACATGCCTCTGGTAAGAAGCTTGATCTGTCTCAGGAAAATCCCTTTCTTGTTAATTTATTATTTGATATATATGTAAAACAGCATACAATATAGCCTCAATCCACAGAGACTCATGCCTTCAGGGCTGTGGGTAAAGGAAAGAGTATACAAGAGATAAGGCAGAGAGAGAACTAAGCTAACAGCTGAGCACCCTGGGTTCAGAGCAGCCCCTGGTGTTCTTTTTGTCATGATTACCAGCACTGTGGTAGCACCCACAGCAGTGCATGGTTCTGTAGTTACACACAGCAGGTACCTACCGGTGGCCATCCCTCAGCCATGCAACCCTGACGCTGGACAAACACAAAAAACCCACCCTAGGGATTTTCGGGGTAATGGGAGCCAGACCCTGGATAAGTCTTTTAACTGGAAATGTTCAAGGTCAGGTTGAATGGGGCTTCAAGCAAGCTTCTGGAGTGGAAGGTGTCCCTGCCCGTGGCAGGGCACCTGGAACTGAATGATCTTTAAGGTTCCTCCCAAACCAAACAGTTCTGTGATTCTAAAAGTCCCCCTATGAATCCCTGCATCTGAACCCTTATGAGCAGGAGAGCATTTCTGAAGGAGTGCTGCCTGTCTAAGGGCCCATACGCTCCAGACCTCACCTCAGAAGGCATCCGTGCATCATGGGTAAATAGGTGAAAAAGAGCCTGCTCTGTAATGAGGGAGGTATTGTTTCAAGCAGTGACCTCACAGCCTGCCATGTGCTCCCCACGGTATCTCAGCCAGCTGCACCGACATGCAGGTACCTGCCGGGACACCGACCGCACGCCCAGCCCCGGGCTGCTCCGTGCCCTGTAACCACGGAGCAGAGCTCCAGGACGAGCCAAACTGAGATTACAAAAGAGACCTGAGGTGCAAAGAAACCCCGAAGTATTACAGCAGCACTGCAAACAGCGGTCCAGAGCTCCCCCAGGCAAATCACTCAGTAGGTGTTGATGCAGCCAAAAAGCATCGGAGGCAGCAGCCGGAGGAGAGAGACCCCCCTGGCCCCGCTCCTGCAGGGGATGCTCAGCCCCGGCCCAGGTTCCAGAGCCCTTCCGCCAGTGCCGGCACACGGATGAGCGAGCACTCCACGCAGCCAGCTGTGATTGCAACACAATGACTTGCAGTGTATTAAAATTAAGCAAGCAGTTAAATCATTTTCCAAATCAGGTCCTAACATGAGGCAAGATGCAAAGACAGTTTAATAGAGGAAGCGAAGGGGGCGGAGGAGAAAGGGAGGAGCGCTCCAGACGGGCTGTAAAATAAACCAACAGCGCACCCGTCCTGATGGCCGCCAGTCCGGGTGTTTTTACAGGCACACCTGATGATGGGAGGTGAATGCCAGAAGCCCAGAGATACCGAGAGCCCACCACAAGCCCACAGGATGACCCATCTCCATCTCCATCTCCATGTGCGGTTCACGTACCTCTGCAGCCTCTGCTCCCCTCAGTGCTCGGTGAGCAGCGATGCCCCGTGGTTTTAGGGCTCCACGGGTTTTGTGTTGTGTGGGCACGACCCAGCCTGAAAGCCCAAGAGTGCAGGGCTGTGCTGCTGGCAGAGACTGCCAAGGCAAGCCCATGGTGCCTGCAGCTCCCTGCTCCCCTTCTCGCTGCCTGCCAGCAAAATTTTCCAGCAGTTCAGCACATATTTTTTTTTGTTTATTCCGCCGATATTTGTACACAAAACAACCTCTGTCTTTTGCAGTGAAGACGACTCATGCAAAGAGCTGGCAGGTAGTCACTGGCTCCTGGAGCAGCTTTGGGTGCTAAGAGGGTGCTAAACAGCCTTGGGCATCCCTTGTGCCTGTGAGTGACTGGCTCCAAGGTAATCTTTTTGTGGATGTGTGAGTTTCAGTTCACACCATCTCTTACAGATGCCCCGGAGGGGCTGTAGGACATGTGCAACAGCCCTTCACAGACCCTTTGCTTAGGTATTAATGAGTTACCATGACCCTGGCTTCCAGGTCTCCGTTCAGTTCACACCAGTTCCTCTCAGGCAGTGTAAGCTGTGCACCTCCAGCACCAGTAACCCTGGAGCAGCTGGCCACTTCTCTATCACAAATAGACACTTGTTTTCACAGCAAAGACATTGAGCCTGCCTCCATCCTAGTATGAAAAGTACCCACTCTTCTCTTTTTCTCAGTCTTGTCTCTGGCCTCTCCACCTTCATTATATGGCAATAAGGACCTAGCTTCAGCCTTCTGACATACCTTTTGCATCCCAAGAATGTGCTTTTCTGATTATGCCCTTTCCCACTGCCCCCAAAGATTTATAGGTTTGTTTTTTTTTTTAAATTGTGAGTTAGAGTGAAGGCCTGGGATAGATGGGCAGAAACACACTGGGAAGGAGTAAGGCTCTTCCTTTCCATAATTTTCATGGAGCAGAGGACATCTACAGTCCTAGCCTGGCCCCAGACTTAACTGCACAAACAAGATGGGTGGAGAGCCTGGCTAACACCTGCTGCAACCCTACCCAGTCTGGCAGGTGTTGGAGAGTCTTGGGGGGCCAGACACCCTCTCCATGATGGAATGGGGTTACAAGATCCCATGTCAAATGAAGCTGTGGCTAATGCAAGCTGTATCTGTGGCTGCTGTAAAGAAACTGCACTGAGTGCTGAGCTCCTGGTGCCACTGAAGCGCTCTGCCTTCCCCAAACTTCCTGGGAAGTGTTTTGAACTTTATTTTTAAAAGTGCAATTAATCACGGAGCAGAGCTTGAAATGAGTCCAAGTGCAATAAAAGCCGCCAAGCAGAGCCTGCTCAGCCCAGTGAGCATTGTTCACCACGGCCTGACTTCAGGCATCAGGAAACTTCCAGATGTGTTAACTTTGCCGCTCCTGGCTCCTGCAGGAATCTTAACTGCTTCCAGCTGTACAGGGCAAAGACTTTGGAAAAGCAGCTCTCCATCTCCTTTTACTTACATTCCTCCAAGCAGCAAGAGTTATTATCCCACAGCCTCTGCAATTTCTGCTGGCTTCACCCTCACTGACTGAATACTGCACCCTGCAAAGGTGCCATTCCTTGCTGCTCCTGTCCCTTGGCAGGGAGCATCCTGACAGAGCCCCTCCACGGGGCGAGGACAGGCCCCTCCATCTGCTCCTGTGTTCTGCATGTGGTTTACAGTATGCTACAGGAAGGCATTTTCTCACGCTATTAAGTTTTCACTGGATGTGGAGGGGGATCAGGAATGCCTCGCATGGCGTAAAAATTCCCTTCTTGGTTTGGTTATTAGGATCCAGCAGCAGCAGGCAAAATTATAGCCTGCATGAAATCTGAGTCTGCTGCTCTGCCATGGGTGAGGAGTGCACTCCATCCCCATTCCAGGTACACTTAGAACCTCCTGGGCCAGCCTCAGAGCCTCTTCAGCTCCTCCTCAGGCCTCCAAACACAGGAGTAATTTGTGCCTGTGCAAGCTCCCTGTTTATGCCCAGAGTCTGAGGGTCAGGCAGCTTTTTTGGCTAAAATGCCCCAAAATAGCACTTCCAGCTTAGCTGCTGCCCTAGGGAAGTTGTCCTGCACTCAGTCTGCTGTTTTCTTTCCAAGAAGAGGTTGCCTTTTGCTGTGGGTTTATATTTTCCTCTTTCCCAGAGACTTTCAAGTAACCACCCCATGCACAAACTCTAGATGCTGCTAATCATCCCAGTCACATTTAGCACTTATGAAGCACTCTGCTCTGTGAAGCATCAAAAGTGTCTCACAAATGTAAATGAATTGATTTTTTCACTCTCAGAGGATGGAGGTGAGCAGGGGCTACACTCCTTTTGCAGATGAGGAGGCTGACACAGGAGAGGTCCATGGTTTCACACAGGGCCACACAAGGGGTGAGTGGCACAGTTAAATCAGAAAGCTCTGGCTCTTAAACTGTGCTCAAACCACCAAATGTCAGGGCAGAGGAAAATGGGAAGGACTAGGTCCAAACCAGAAGTGAGCAGTGCCCAGGACTATAAATAATTTCATCTGACACAGCTTTTGTGAAGCTTGTGTAAAATGCAGAAAAGGCTGGTGTTGTCCTGGGGTTTATGGCTATGTTTCCTTGCAAAACCCCACAGATCACTCAGCCCCCCAGTACCCAGATGAGTCCTGGAAATGAAAGCCCAGTGTAGCAGTTTGTGACCACAGAGACCTTGTCTGTGGCCAGGGCTTTGGGTGCTATCACAACAAAACCAGTAACAAAATACAGCTGCTCAAAAGCAAACCTACACACGAGGCCTTGGAATAGTGGGGCGGTGAGTGAGAAACAAGGAGGAGCAGGGGAGAGAGGAATGGAGATGCTTGACCAGAGGAGCTGTGGTAATGCAGGGTCTCTGGGGAAAGCTAAAATGCAGTAGTGTTTACCTGTCTGGCAGCAGTATGACTGGCTGTGTTTGTATCCAAATCCAGAGTGGAAGCTATGTGCTCAGAGATGTCACTCTGCCTGCCCTGTGCTCCTGGCTGGGAATAAACCCAATGCCCTGCTGTCTGGAGAAGGGGGAATGTGACTCAGCACGGAGGAGCTCCAGTCATCCTGCCAGCATGCCAGAGCTGCTGTCCTCAGGCTGTACGTGCCCCCGGGCCACATCTTGTGAGAGGAGGGATGTTTGCATAGACACTGTGCCAGAGCAGAGGCAGGATGCAGAGACACACAAGTTACTCATCCTGGCTTAAACCCCACAGGATGTCTCAAGTGACTGAAGTGTAGGCTGGAACAGAGACTTAAACTATCAGTTTGTGGATTTTGGCAATAAGTCACTGTCCGCAGGGAGGGCCAATATGGGATGACCAACTGGATAACCCCAAATGACTGCAGAAAAAGCTGCCAGATGGAGCTGTCCATTCCCAAGGGATTTTGGCATCACTAGTGGCACTCGATGCCCAGGCTCTTTTATGGCAGTATCAGAGCAGAGAAATATGATCTACAGGGGAAACAATGCCTATTTTTTGCTCATCTGTGCTGGGTATTTTTTTAGCTGTTTATAAAATTTTGAAATCAAGAAGTTTCTGTCTTCTCCATTTTTCTGCCAGTGCGGCTTCTGTTTCTGAGAACAGTCCCCAGATGGGGAGCACTGGAAATGAGATGTGAAATGAGAATTCAGATTTCACATTAGAATCAGAAATTAGGAAGGACAGTTAGCTCACCCTCTCCACTTCCTAGGCAGGACAAATTCATTGCCTCAGATTTTCAATGCTTTCAGTGTTATTTGCTTAATCTGATGGAACAGGTCTTTTATTAGGAAATTAAAATGTTGCAGCATGATTCATCAAGAAGCAGATAAAATATATTTAAGGAGCTATGTAAAATTATGATATGTCTAAACATGTATAATAAAGTAAGGATTTTCATATCCAATTTATACAGAAGACTGCAAGAGATTTATTGGAGTAGACATTCGAATGCATTTTAATTTTGGGTATAATAAAATAAATGCAAAGCAAACTGGAAGACAACACCTGTGACAGTTGTGACATAGTGGAACTAATTCAACACCACCCACTAAAGCTGAGCAAAGGGAAAGGAAACTGAGAAGTCAGGAAGATGATATCACAGAAGATGAGAATGAGCTGTTGGTCCCTCAGAATCAGACATGGTTTCTGTCTTTGCCATTTCTTAGCTCATTACCCCTAAAACAGGCTCCAGCTGGACTGCATTGACTTAGCAGAGTCAGCCATCCTATTTCACAACTACCTTCTCATCAAGTCTTTCACTAGAAACAAAATCAAAACCACTTGTGATAGCTCTGTTAGCTGCCATCAATCTGCTGACTGGATTTGGAAGCCATCACCCTCAAACACCTTCCCAGCTGTAAGGTTTTCCTCACTTGTTTGCCCTTTTCCTTGGATTCTTGCTCTGTTTTCACCCATATATCCAACAGTATCACAGACAGCAGCTCCTCCACAGTTGCACAGACTGCTGTCCCAAGGGGGCTCACTAATATCTGTGCAGAGTAGGCAGGATTATGATGTTTTGAATGCTTTCTAGTGCTGGTTTTATTTACAGTGCTCCTCGTTTCAAGGATTACTTGTGATTTCTTGTGACTGATAGTGCTGCAGATGTTGCACTGGAGCTGTGATGGCAGCTGGAGTGCACAATGTGAGAACTGGATTCTGTTTAAAGCTCCTGCAGTGACCCAGGAAAATAATATTCATTTGCCTCCCATTCCATTCAAATACACTTGTGTGGACACTATGGCCAGATGGCAGCCTGGGCAACATTTATTTCTGCAGCTCTCTGAGATACTTTACAGGAGATTTTCTTTAGGATCCACATCGAATGGTGTTTGCCATACTAAACTTTCTCAACTGGCCTGATTCACTCTGGTCAGATATGTATAAAGGTATGTCTCAAACTTTTTTTCATGGAAAAAAAAAGGAAATAAAAAAGGAAAAGTACATCCTAGCTTATTGCTGCATTCTGCAGAGGTCTGTGCTCTTCACCAGGGTTTATTTTGGCAGACCAGAGTGTGCAGATCTGCAGATCTGCCTGTGGGTGTGATTTCCAAGCGTGTTTGCTGTTGAAATGATCAGCATCTGATCCCTTCCTATACAGAAGTCTGGTTCCCATGATCTTTTTAGAAATGGGAGGGGAAATAAAAATGTGACCCAAATATCACAGTGGCTTGTACAAAGGCCACAAGCTTCAGGACCTGTCTCTGCCTGCATTGGGGTCAACCCAAATGACATGCATAAAAAATCTGGACCTCATTCTTTCTAGGTTATAAATTCACAAAACCTGGGTTCGAGCTGAGAAAATCTTTCATTATTTCTGTTCCAGGGGATGGTTCCTGTGGATTATTGAGCAATTCAGTGCTCAGGAAGCCTAACAAAGGGCTAGAGCCCCACAGCCCTGAAGTACCTGAGCAAAGGGTCCTTCATCTGCTCGGCCACTCCCTGCTGAGGGATGACAGGGGCTGGGCTATTGCCTAAGCTCGTTTTCATCAAGGTCTGTCATCGGAGTGTGTTTGCTTGCCCAAACCAGCAGGGTTCTCAGGCTACACCTAATTCACTCAGGCTGCATCAAGGACTCATGGCATCCTTCTCCAGGAAATGTGAGGGGATGCTGGTGGAGCAGGAGCTCCTTTTGCTTAGAGACCTTGAGAAACCCAAAAGTAATACAGCGTGACGTGTGTTGAAGAGAGAGCTTACCTCCATAACATAGAGCTCTACTGTTACAGCAAGAATAAATAATAACAGCAACCACAATAAAAGCTGTGACTAGGACAAAAGTGTTGATTCATGCCAACATCCTCAGGATACATAAATATATATATACACACACACACACATAAGCACACTCTTGAGCCTGCAGGTACCAAAGCTGCATAGATAAATATCCAGATAGTTGTCACATGCATTTTACTTCTGTAACACTTCCCTCTCAAGGATCTCAGGGACCTTCGTGGACATCCATGAACAGCTGAAGTGAATAAATATTGGACGTGCATCTCCAGTGAGGAAATCCTGACCCTGCTCTGAGCAGGGATGTTGCACCAGGTGATCTCCAGAGATCCCTTCTATCTCCAATGATTCTGTGAAACAGCCTTAAACAACATGGGAAATCTGGGTTAGGATCAGATCCCCTGAGTGAGCTCTGAGCCAGTGTTGCCTTGTAATTGTAAAGGGAAAGAATTGCAGCCAGGCATCATCACAACAGAGCATTTCTGCCTGGAAATGGCCAGCTACAACAGTGACCTGTGCCCTTCCTTAGCTCAGTAATGGGTAAGATCTGGGATGAGAGTTACACAGCTGAGCCTGCCTCAGGAATAAATGGTGCTGAGCACACCATTCATCAGACCACTTCTTAGGACCTGGATGGATGGAAGGAGCAGTTCCCTTTTAAGAGTCCCAGCATCAGGATTTTTATGCTGATCCCATCTACTTCCTTCTAAGGAAGTTGGACTTTGATGATCCTTCAGTGTCCCTTCTAATTCAGGATATTGTATTATGCTAAGGCTAGTAAAATTTCATCTTTTTTCAGAGTCTTATAAAAATTATTCTCAACAAGGCAAAGTTCCTTCTTTGGATGGGTGTTTCCAAAGATCTCAGGCCTTGACTTGCCTCTAGCTGAATCCATGGGAAAAAGATAATACATTAATTCAACAGGTCTTGAGTTAGGTTGGTACATGGAAAATTCCACCATGTAGCTTTTAGTGAATAATGACTCTAATTAATAATAATCAATTTTCCCTTTTGGTGCAATGGTGTACTCAGGTTGAATGATTGCTGCTTGTCACAGTAAGAGTTATAACAGAGGTGTGTTCAGTGCTAGGTCAAGTGGCACTGGATCTGTTTTTCCTCTGTTCTCCAAATGGCAGTGCACAAATCCCTTGCACACAGAGACAGACAGACATTCATGTGCACGTAGCCCAAAATGGCCTGAGCCCATCACCCTCCAAGCAGCACTGGTCCATGTTGTTGCATGAGATTATTCTGATTATGTCTTTTGCATGAGATTATTTATGTTCTCCTTTTTGTCTCCTGTGTTGTCCTTTTTCAGGGCTTCCTCACTGCAGCTTCTTTTCCTTTGCCCATGGTATACCTTATTCAGATGAGATATTCAGACTTGGATATTTTAGTCAGCTTCCATGGCATTTAGCTCCACAAAACCCTCTGGTAAGGCACACCAAGCTGCTTGCCTTAGTGGTTTAGTTTATCCCTGCCATAAAACTTAAGCCTGGTGTGCTGGGGGTGTGTGTGGGGTAATGGGACAAGCCAGTTGGGAAGATGCAGAGTGGGAGAGGCATGTCACTGCTGAGAGTATTTCATTCACCATTCATGGGGAGGAAAGGTCACTGAGAGTGAGCCATAAAGTGGATGAATGGCCCAGGCAAGATATACAGACACCAGAGGTCATACATTAAGTATGACACTTTTTATGAAACTCATTTAAAGGGGGTTTCAGTATATCCCAAATTTTATTTTTCTTCTGACACAGGAAAATTCCCTGAGGCTACCAGCATCAGCTGTTCTCTGTTATGCTGCCATCTGTTATGTAAAATAACTAGAATTCCTTTTTTCTCCTTCCCCCATGTCTTTCCTGTTTTTCGGCTTTGGTCAGTTTTTTTTTCTTTTTGGCTTTCTTTTATGACACAAAACAGCCTTTTAGTTGTTAAATAAATTAAATATTGCCAAATAGACTTAAATTATTTATCTTTACATATAAAATGCATCAATTTTTTTTACAGTAGTCATTTGAGAAATACCCATTGCTTTGCTTTCTAGTTGCTGACTTAAATCACAAAGTATTCCAAAGTGTGTGGGGCATTTATGCTGGGAGTTGAGGTAAGTCCCCTCTGGTGGTATGGTGCTGTACTTCAGATCCAAATCCAGAGCCAGACTTTTAAACATTTTTGAAATGCAAATTTTATTGAACTAAGGGTTTGGATTTAGAATTCTCATTCATTTAAGATCCAATGCTCAAATTAGTGGGCCAGGAACTAAATATATGTAATATTTATACTGCCAGTCCTTAACAGGGTGCACCATAGATGGCATTGAAGTCTTTGGTGATTTGTTAGGTTGATATGGACTTTGGAAATATGTGAGACATGCTGTTAAACAGACTGCACAGTTGTGTTGTTTTCTTGTTTTAACTCTTTTCTTAAAACTATAGCTGTTTATTTTTTTCTGGTGACCCTCAGACAATTTTTATGGCAAGCCCTCTGCACATCTTCCTGTGCAGACTATACATTCACTGTTTCTCTAAAACTGAAGAAATAATCACTGTACAAGCAGAAAATTCAAATTCTATCTGACCAAAGGGGTTTTACAGAAAAATGACTCTTCTGCAGGTTTTCAGATGACTGTAGTAAACCCAGGGTTCAACAGTCTGCACTGCCCTCAGAAGACAGCAGATGCTGCGTGGTAGACTGAAGGCATTTCCCTCTTTTGTAAGAAATCATGCTCTCTTGGATCAATTGGGGAATTTGGCAATAAATAATGGCTTTGATCATTATGCCTTTAAGGCTGCTAAATATGGAGGAAATTACATATATACAGTTTTCACTCCATGCAAGCCCTCTAAGAAGGGGCTACACGTTGTATATTTACTGCATTATTTCACAGGAATTCTCTGGTTAGGAAACTGCAGGACAGCTGTAGCTCGTAAGTTACCCAAGCCACAGGACAGTGGAGTTTGCTCCATGAGATGTGTCTTTTGGGGGCTTTAAAGGGAGCTCAGAGAGATTTGTATATGAGGAAATTTGAGCCAGGACACTGAGATAAACCTTTCTGTTACATGGCAGGCACACTGAGCACTGTGGTGAGCTGCTGAAACTCCCCAGCCATGACAGCACAGCATGTTCAGTATCACTAACAGAAACAAGGGGTTTATCACTGGGGAAAAACCCAATAACTCATCCTGTCTGCCACTTTAGAATGACAGATACTCAGATTTCTTCTTCTATACTGACTTGCAGCCACCTTCAGGGATGGGACAAGAGCAGCTGTTCAAACACCCTAAACCATGCAAGGAAGGAGAAAGGTTTATCATTACTCTCCATCTCTAAGGAATTCTAGGAAGATGGTGGAAATTACTTTTCATCCCCAAGTATACCATGTCTCTTCTGACAGAAGTATGCCAAAGTGTTTTTAGTGTCCAAGCACACTTAACTTTGTTTTGTGCCCACCAAAGGAAGGACCCACCACTGCAACGCTCATGGAAGAAACAATATTGAGTTTTCAGCTCAGTTTTGATAAATTGAGAAGAAGCATGTGCTATGACTGAGAAAGCCTCATTTAATGGGAATCCTGAAATCCACATGCTCTGAATTATATTTTTCCTAATCTCTCTGAAAATGCAGAGAATGCAAAAGAGTTTCTGTAGAAATCTGGGCAAAACTCTTTTTGCTTATGGCCATTTCTGAATCTCCTGTTGACACATCACTTGATCCCCTCCTCTACAATCAATTTTTTTGTCTCCCAAAAGGAGGTGGAAGAGGTGTTCCTATGTGATTATTTTCAGGAAAATAGTCCCAACTTGATGATACTGTAAGCACATTTATCTAATCATGCTCTTCTAGCTGTGTTAAAGTGCTGTGCAGAGAAGTGCACTACAAAGGAGATGTACATGATCACATAGGTAACACATCTAGCATTGCACTGCGAAGGACTGCAGTTAATTTAGTTAAAACTCAGACACTGGGCTGGGTTGGCAGTGCTTCTCTGCTTTGTTCAGGGTGCAGGAGTGGCTTCAGAGCCCTCAAAGCGCAAAGAAAATCAGAAACAGGGTAGCTCTGCTGTATCTGCACAATCCAGACACACTGAGCTAGTGATACCTATCATCCATGCCACAGAGGAAAAGGGTTTGATCTCTTACACAGGTTCTGCAACACCAGAGCAGAGCAGCTAAAAGTGAAAAACTACCTGAGGCTTCACGCATCTTTAATTCTGGACAATGAAGCCTCCCTCTCTGCTTGACAGATCCAATATTGCTCCTGGCATGGATTTAAGTAGCTGTAATATGAAGGATTTACAAAAATTCAAGCAGCAGAGGATAGCCCAGGGCTTCAGCAAGCACAGTTTAAATGGCATAATTAGGCATTTACTGAGATGTTGCTTGGTGCAAATTGTATTACCTGTTCTTCACACATGCTTACAGATTTTTTGAGCAGAGGCAAAAGGCACTATCATAAGTCCTATTGAAACATTCAACCTACTTTTAGTGCTGGGTTAGTAAATCCATAAATACCAGCATTTATTAGAAATGCCATTTTCAGACCTTCACATGGAAACAGGAGCTGTTTATTACAAACCAGGTCCATTGCACCTCACATGTTTTTCAGGTAAGGCTGACAGAAGTCCAGCCTAGAAGTGCAGAAGAGCAGGGCTGTCCTGGCAGACTGCACACTGCTTTGTGAAGACTTCTTTCCTCCCTCAGCCTTCATCCCTCTTGTCTACCTGGACTGCAACCTCTCCCCAGGAAGGACTCTCCCTTGCTCATACCAAGTAGTCCCAACACAGACCAATGTCTGTGAGCATTTCTCTAACATGCACATATAAAACATTTCCAGAGGAATAACAAGACATTTGGAAGTGGGAATGACTTGCTTTTAGTTTTTGAGCTCCCTGCAATGGGAATTACTTACCATTTTACCAGGAGCCAACAGCTTATGTTGTCCTTTTTTCCCCTCTCACCCCAACCTTATACTGCTCTAATATATCAAGATACAATATTCCTACTATTGTTGAACCTCACTTCCTGAGAGACAAAAATCTGTGTTCTCTCCTTCTGAAAGTTTGACTCACAGCAGGAAAAAAACCCTCTCAGGAGGTCTACTCTTCCAGAATAATTCATCTTAATTCTTCTCATTCTTGAGCTCAGGAAATTATATCAGGAAATTATATAATACAAACAAAACATGGTTTAAAGGGGAAAGGGCAAACTTAGATTGGACAAATATCTTTCCTGGTTAGGATGCTCACAATGAAAACTGCAAATGTCTGTCAAGGGCTGCCCTTCAGCCAGGGCTGTGCTTTCTTTTCTGGCCTGAGTACTTTTCTCCTAAAAAACAGATTACTTGCCATCTTACAATAGATGCTGAGTGTGAAGAAAGAAGGAAATAGCTGCAGCACAAATGTAACATTTAAAACTATTGCTGGTAGATATTTGTACAAAGAAGTGGAGATATGATTAAAGTTAATGTAAAGGAAATCACCTGTGGACTAGAAGTATTTAATTTCTGTCATCAGGGTACAAATAGTAAATGACTTTGGCTTCCAGCCATGATGCTTACCAATACCTGACACTCACATATATAAAAGTGGATTTTTATTTTAGCACATTGTCTTCATTTTCTTCAAGGCTGCTTTCAAGCAAACCTTTGAAAAACAGTATCAGCACCATGAGCCCAAAGGCTGAGCAGCCATGGCTGGGCACTGCTGGTGGGTGTCCTGCCCCAGTCTTGGCCAGGATGCCAACATCACCCAGTTTGGGGTCCAGCCCCTCTGGAACAGCCACAGGGTGTTTATCACTTGTGACTAACCCACCCCAGTTCCCCTTCTGTGCAATGAGTGCTGCTCTCTCCATCTGCAGAGTGTGTAAATCAAGAGTAACTCAGTTATTGTAAGCTAGAAAGGAAATCTAAGTTGTTTCAATTCTTTCTGTGCAACTTGTTCAGCCTCAGAAAGGAGGGAAACATGCAGTGGCATGTCTGACGGTGAATGTTTTTAGAGAGGGTGAATCTGTGGGTGTAACTTCATCATCCAGTGCACCCAGGTTCACAAAACAGGCCCGTGAGACTGAGAAAAAAGGGCACAGAAATAGAGGGAACAGAAGACAGAGGGGAGANAAGAAAAAATAGAGGAAGGGAGGGAAATTCATACATCTTGCTTAAAAAATATAACTTTTCTCATAGTCTGATTTTCATTAGTCAATATATGAAATTTACCATTAAAAATGTACTTAAGGAGAGTAACGCAGCAACTACCATAAGGATGGAAATATAATCACAACAATAAACTAAAATGGCTCAAGGCAGACCAGCTCTGCACACTAGCACCAAACACCTCTCCATCTTCAAATACTGAGAGACAATATTAGAAAATTTCAGAGGTTTTTATCTCCCTAACTGTTCAAACCCATATCTGACCTCTGCTGGCCAGGTTTCTCCATTTACAGAACACCACGTGTCGGCTTCCCAGGAATGGCTGAGGCTGGGAAGTGATGTTTTGCACATGGCTGTTTGGATTCTTCTCCCAGCGGAGTTTTCAAGCAGCTGGGGGATGCGACCAGTGTTTGTAGCAGTTTGCAAAGCCGGGCAGGCAGCAGAGCCTTGGCAGACAGCGCTGGGCAGGGAGAGGTGTGTGAGGCTCTCCCGACAGGTACCCGGCCACGCTCGCCTGCCTGGGAACTGCCCGGGTCAGGTTTCCCACGGGCCAGCACACCTTCAGTGCCACCCAGCCACCGGGACAGCCACCACTCCGCTGACACAAAAATCCCACCCCGTGCTCACAGAGTGCTTGGTGGTCAGACCGTTATTAACGCGGATTTTCATGCTCGTGATCTTGCTGTGTTTATATAAAACATAATTGACTTTACTTCCTCGTTTTAAACTTTTAGGAAATGCAGAGAGAATGTGACTGCATGGGAACATGCTGGACTGGCCCAAAGCAGGGGGAGTTGTCCTCTCTGACTGCAAACCTGCATCTGAAATGCATGTGACGGGTCAGTGATTAGATTAATATATCACTGAGTGGCAGTCACACACGGGGTGTGCTACAGGGACCTGGGAGAGCACAGGGAGATGCATATTGCAGAGGCACAAGCCTCCACAAACATCCCAACCTCATGCTCAGCCCTCAACAAGAGCCATGGGGAAGAGTCCCCCCTCCTGAGTGCTGAGAGGAGCAGATCAGCTCTTCAGGAATAATAACCATTTGATTTCATGTGACCATCTGACAATGACAGATCCATGAACATTAATCACATGTAGCCTCCAAAAGTAGCTTCAGACACAAATTATAGTGCTCCTCAGAATTACCAACTCCTGTTTCAATGGCAGAGTTTGTGAGTGCTTGAGCTTTAATATAAAATGTATCGTGCACAGGAACTGGGAGCTTTGCTTGAACTTAAATGTCCTTTCTTCTTTCATGCATTAATATGTTGGTTTTACACTGTAATCCTTGGCTAGCCACAAAACTCTGTAGGCTTCTAGATGCTTGTCCCCTGTTAATGAGCCCACAAGACTGATTTCTTGGTGTTATGACATCAATGTGACCTCATATTTACATGGAAAAATCAGTGGCTGAAAGTATTGGTGCAAGACAAATCCTGAAATCCTTTCCCAACCAGAAACCTCATCAAAATCAGTAGGGCCAAAGACATAGGAATTGCTCATGTAAAACTTTCAGGGCTGTTCTTTCAATCTACATATCCAAAAAATACCCATTAAAGTGCATCACATCAGTTTGCTTTGAGTCTTTTCTTGCCAACTTGAAAAACACCTTGATGACTGTACAATCACAGTCCTTCAAAGAATAGCTCTGATTTGACTTAAAAAAAGGCTTCACAATGCTAACTTTGCCACACAGACTACACTTGCCTTTGGGATGAATGAGGTATGTTCTGCCTATAGAGCCAAAATCCATGCAGCAGTGCTCAGATTTTAATGAGCAGAAAAATCTTTGTTGGAAAGACAGGTTAGACTTGATTTATTTTTTCCTTAAGAAGAGAAAATATTGTCAGTAGCAGTGGGAAGGAGTCAATGTGTGTTCATTGGTTACAGCAGTTATAAGCTCTTGTACATGAAAAAGCATTAGAACAGCATGGCTTTTATATTTTCTGGGGTGGAAAATTTAGTTACAGATTCATGTTGAATGAACAAATGCCATGAGCTCTTCCCACTCCTATCGACATTAAGGGGAATTTTGTCATTCATTTTCTAAGGAACAACTTTTGGTTACTCTCTTTATTCCGTGCACAAGAATGCTAACTGAGCAGCACAGGGATTTAACTTCACAACATGCTTGTGGGACATTATAACACAGACAGTGCAGAAAACCTGATTTTAAAGATATGTCTTAGTAGAGACACTGCTGTAGGACCAGGGAATGAGCCTATTGTGTAGACAGCAGGCAGCCATGGAAATCAAGGACTGCAGATTGAATTTAAGTGAGTTCCTACTGTAAAGCAGGAGAGGATAATGTGATTCATGGCTGTATGAACAAGGAAGTAGTGAGTAGGAGTGGGGAGCTGATCTTATCTCTCCCCACTGCTCTGGTAAGAGTAATACTGGCAAAGTGCATAAAGTTCTGGTGCCTGTATTTTAATTGTAAAAGCTGGAGACAGGTCAGAGAGAGGATGAGAGAAAAATGTCTCTCTCTAGTGAAAGCCTGGAAGGGATCTCTCAGCTTACCTTATCAAAAAGATGGAGACATGACTTGATTAAAGCATACAAGTACCACCACAACAAGATAATACCATATGCAAAAGATCTTCTTCATCTAGTGGAGAGAGCATAGCAGGAATCAACGGCTGGAAGCTGAAGCCAAACAAATTCATACAAAGAAACCCAGGCATGCATTATTAATAGTAAGAGCAATTAATCCTGGGAACTACTTACCAAAAGTAGGGCTGGATTCTCTGTCTCTTGATGTTTTTAGATCAAGATTGGATGTCTTCCTAGTAGAGATGCCCCAGGCAAGCCCTTATGAAAGGGAAGCAAGGTGAGACATAAGAGTCCGTGATACACCATCAGACCGGTTGAGTAGATGATCCTGTTCTTACTGCTCACTGGCTCTATCTCTGTTAGTAAATTAAAGTGTCAGGACCCAGGCCCAGACTCCAGAACACGAACAACTATGCTATTAAATTGTTAGGGTAGTCCTTCACATGTTGTTGACCAAGGTCAGACAGCTCTCTCCCAGACACACTCACCACAGTTTGGGAACAAGCACAGTCCAAGGTTACAGGAAATTTGGACATGGGCACTGTATTGTGGAGAGGAAAGGAATATAATAGTGGTACATACTGACCAGACCACCCTTCATTTGGCAAAATCCATTTTTGCCTGTTTTACTTGCAAAGGTTTGATTCGGCTACAGCAGCTCGAGGTTCAACACCCACCAAGAGAAATGTCTGTGAATCAAATATTCCAGAGCCGCCCCCGAGTAGGTGGAATGATGTTGACACACTCACAGCTTTGAAGAGCTCTAAAAGGGAAAAAGTAAGAATGTTTTGACATATTTTGAATATTCAGAAAGGCTAATTGTTTCCTGAAGTAACTGACATTCCATAGGAGTAGTGTATTCCTGCCCGTCATGTCCATACTAGATGGAGACATTGAAGCAGTGCTTCCCACACAGCCCTGGCAATTAGGCAACATGGAGCCTGATGACTGGGATCTTTTAAATGTCAACACAGCTTCCTATCCCAGTGCTCACCCGGTGCTCATTAGCAGCATTGAGTTAATGTGTTTGTTGCTGCTGGTGACGATGTGCAGGGACACAAGTGCTACCCCTCCGTGTCTGCTGTAACAGGAGAACAAGGAGTGCAAGTTCAAGATTTACTATCTCATCTCAGGGATCCCACAAGGATGCTCTTCACTGTTTCTGAGTGCTTGAAGCATTTCTTGCCTTCTGAATATTAAACAGACGCTAACCCTCGGGCTTTTTATAGAAGGAAAAATCCCCTATACTCTGGCTAAAGCTTTAGCAGGCTCTGAACAATTTCTACAGTGAAATTGCATCTACAATTCATTTGTTTCCAGCACTGCTGAACCTGGCAGCACAGTAAATATTGTATGGGCCATAAAGACAGTTGGGCAGTAGTTGCTGGGCTACCACTGTGCACAGCAGAGGCCCCAAATGCATTAGTTTGTCTACTGGGAGAAGTGGGACAAAGGCCTGCAATTATAGCAAGCCCCTATGTAAAGACTTCCAGATTTCATCCCTGTTTATAAATCGACCAATACAGAACCCCCAAGAGAAAACAAAATAGTACTGCCACTTCTTTCTAGTGGAAGAAACAAAGGCAGAAAGACCAGGTGCTTTTGGTGCATGAGATGTACAAAGAGAACTGGAGGGCAGGTGTCCACTGCAGGCCTTTGTGCAGAGACACCACATGGTTTTATGACCTTGGGTACCCCCAAAACAGATGTCTTGCTCCATGCTGAATACTGCAGTGCCACGTCTAACATAACAGACAGATCTGAATGAGGGAGTTTAGCATTAGATCCCACATCTCCCCAAATCAGCCTTTTGCTTGCTGCGTAGCAAAAAACTCTCTTGCCCAAGAAAATGGAGCAATTCTGAATCTCTCTGAGACTCTTCAAAAGAGCTCCACAGCTGCAGCAAGGGAATGCAAAAAGCCCCTTTTCAGTTCTCTTTTGCAAGCCTGAAGATCCTATGCTGACAACAAGGTCATCTATCTCAGATCAAGGTTTATTATTTTTGTGAAACTCAGATCACTCAACACCTGGAGGCAATTTCCTAAGCATCTGCACTTTTACAATGTGAAGCCAAGGTGGGATGAAAGGGCAAAACCCTGTCAGCTCTCAGAAAATCTGGAACTCCTGGGCTTTGCAAGCTTGCCTTAGCTGAGTAAAGTTGCCATTTGCAGGATATCCATGAAAAGCTTCTGGATTAAGTGAAGCCATGCTGTGGTTGTGATTTTCACTTCATTATATGGAACACACTTATTTTAGAAAATTTCATTCACATTTCATCCTGGCCTTAAAACGTTTTGTTGTCATAAAAGGTGGATATAACGCTGACAAGCAGCACTCTGAAAAGATGATACAAATACATGAGTGAGGTGTAGAGAGACCCATGATTTGGCCATCACTCATCCCAGACCAGACTGCACTCCTGCTCACAGCTCAGGCACGGCTCAGGAGCTGAACCACTGCCAACAGGCATTTAGGATGGGCCCACTCAGTTTTGGAGAGAAGGTTGCTTACCTGCGTGGCCATGAGGAATGCCACAACTCTAGGCCATGGGGCAGAAAGCAATCCTTGAACTACTTCCTTATTCACAGTGGTGCCATCTTGGGATTTATCTTGCCAGGACATGAGAGGAAAGCAGCAAATTAAGCTCTCTGAAGCAATTCAAACATCAGGACTTAGCAGAAAAAAAGTAATTATTAAATTTATTACACTAAGTTTAGGTGTCTGCATCTAAGTGTCAACACATGCGGTAAAGGAGGAGTTGTTTTTGTCACCTGAGACCTTCTTGGTGCTCTCTCTGGCTTCTAGAGAGCAGTGCAAACATCTTTGGGACTGTGCTGTGTCAATTCCCACATCACCACATAAAAGTCTTGTGCATCCCAGGACACGTGTCTGGCCAGCTGAGCTGAACCCGCAGCCCCTCCTAATACAGAGCTGAAACCTACCCCAGATTTCTAAAGGATTAATTTTAAAATTCATAATAAATGTCATTAATTTAAAAAGACAGACAAATAAAATCATATATTGGTCTTTTAATTAAGATAATTATAAAGATTGGAATGCTACTCTTAGTTGTTTTTTTCAAAGCATAGAGAGTTATCACAGATACGAAGGGCTACCAGTGTGGATTTCCATACTTTGTATTACTCTTCATTCTGCAATTCTGAAACTTTGCCCATATGAGATGGCATTGCATTTTCAAAGAAGGTCATGGGTAGATCATGTCTCTGGTTGCAGCACTGGTCTCTAGTGCTTTTTAATATTTTTATAGAGCATAGAAAGCAAATGTGGGGATAAATTCCCAGGACATATCTACGCTGCTACTGTCCCCTCTGTGACAGTGACAGTGAGTTTCCCAGCCTGAGGCTCTGCAGTGTGAGAACTTCCAGCAGAAGAAACAAAGGGACAATTGTAAGAAGAGAGTGGTTTGGCAAACAGATGAGTAAGAGTCTTTACTGGGCACATTCAGAGTTGCCAAGCTGAGCCTGAACACATGACCTGGCCTCCGTCAGGACATGTCTATGTCCATGTCCAGTCTCGTGATGGACAGGTTGTCAGGCAGGCTGAGCCTGACCCAGAGATCTCCACTCTGCTGTTGATGGTCTTCTGTATCAGAATCAGAGAGGGATTCCCAAGTTGGAAGGGACCCATAGCTGGGTCATAGAATGTCTTGAGGTGATGAGAGATCCTGGGAGCATCCCTCACCTCATCGTTGTCATCCCAGTTTTTGAGTTTTGTCTTCTTAGTTATGTAACGCTTTCAGCTGAGCTGGGTCCAGTTTTGAACCACATATCCTTGGAAACTGGAGCAACCCTGTCTCAACCATACATTCAAAAACTTGGGACACTAAATGGGACACTTGGGACACTCCGTGCACCTCGGATTAGGCAATGTTTCACCAGTCACAGCAGCAAGCTTTAACGAAGTGTTTTAAATGAACAGACCTTTACGAGAGGGAAGGGAGGGAAGGAAACAGAAGGAAGCGACATTCTGGGAAATCTGCATTAATACCCAGCCAGCCCCAGCCTTGCCCCTCAGCAGTTATAAAGGAATTAGCCCGGACTCATCTTTCTGCTTGCAGCTGTGACAGTGCCAGAAAAAACCTGCACTGCCCTCCTGCCTGGTCCCATTCACCTTGAAACTTGTCTGTGCTCAGGGTGTTTCAGTGGGGTGGCTGCTCTGGCCATTTCCAGGGCTCTGAGTATCCCATGGACAGTGTTCCCAGCCCTGCTGCTGGTGTACCCATGGAATCATCAGGCCAGGCAGGTGCTCCCCGTTGCCCCAGACTGGTGCCCAGTAGCCTCCATGCCACAGGTCTTGCCAGGGGATGCTGTGGCTCATGCAGTACCAGCTCTTGATTACAGCCAGGGACCTGCTCCCTTCTGCAGTCATCACTCACTTAGGCCACATCTGGGCCACCCACCCACAGCTCCTTTGAGAAGCTGGGGCTTCCTCTTCTCCAGGCTCCCCAATGGGGCTGGGGAGCTCCTCACCTTTTAAGACACCAGCATCATGTTTACAAGGATTCTGGGTGCAGCAGTTGTCTCCTACCATGTGTTTTCATTGTACCCAAGACCAAAGAACCATCATGTTTCTAGCTATTGCTATTGCAAGTGGCAATGATGATTTCAGTGATACAATAACACATGGTCTGTGAGGGGATTGTAACTCTGCCTAATGGCCAGAGGTGCTGGGAGAGCAAGGAGGGCGGTGAGCTGAAGACAGTAATGCAAGCACTGGTAGAGCACTGGGCACTGGTGGAGCATGTGGATGCTATCCCTCAGCCCCCTGATGCCCAAGAAGAGGGATGTGTGCTCAGGTACAGGAGGAAGAATGACACAAAAGGAGGTAAGGAAAGAAAACACAGGGAACAACAAGGGGGGGAAAGAGTAGGCTGAGCACATGATATGAAATGGGTCAAAAGAGCAGGATGAGGCAGAGAAACAGCCCATCTGAGACACTGTGCAGCTATTTCCTACTCACACTGTTTCATTTTCCCTGAGGATACCCCAGTGCTTTTCCTTCTTCCCCTAAAGTCTTCACTAGTGGCACTCTCTGTGACCCTGGGGCTGCAGGCCAGGACACCTCCTGCCTGGACAGCCACAATGGCACCAGGGCTAGTGACATCCAAAAGAGCCTGGAAATACTTGTTTCCACCCTCAGCATGCTTTAGCACTAATATTAGCCTTGAAGGTCCTCATATCAAGGACAAAACGCATTTGGTTCAGGTTTGCCAAGTGCTATTATAACCCATATTTGTATTTCTTCCAAGCCTTCCTACTGGGTCCCAGGTTATATTCTCCTCTTATTACACGTTAGAGAAACTCCCTTCGAGCTGTCTCCCCTCCCTCACACACAGAGGAGTTCGGGGTTTAGTGAGTTGCTCCCAGCACTCCGATTTGTGAGCGATGGGCCGTGGGCACTGCACCTTCCAGCGCGCCCGCTCCTGCGCGGAGTGCGGAGCCGCAGCGCGCCGTGGGTGGCACGGGTGAGTGACAAGGTACAAAGTTCAGGCTGCTCCGGCTCCCTCGGAGCTCAGCTGGGCTCTGGGCAGAGCTGCTGGCCCAGCCCGGGAGCGCAGACACGGAGCTGTCGGGGTTGGTAAGGGCGTGTGAGAGATGCTGGGAGCGAGCCGGCGGCGGGACCTGCGGACACCCCTCTCCCAGCGCCCCCGAGCCGGGCTCGCTCCCCGGGAGCTGACTCATGGACAAACACTAACCAAGGGAAACGTGAAATATTTGACATTCCTCGCACCCTCTCACAGCAGAAAAAATACAGGAATCAAGGGAAATGTGAAATATTTGACATTCCCCGCCCTCTGTCACAGCAAGAAATGCATTGGGTTTCGTGCCCTGCAGGCACCTCTCTCCCCAATGTCCGCGTTCCTCGCAGCTCGGAAACGACCCGTGGTGTTTCAGCCGAGAAGGGAAATACCTGAGCCTTGCCAAGGGCCGTGTGGGATGAGGAGGAGAAGAGCAAACAGCCCTGGGCACCCGGGGCTGGGCGAGGCCATCCTTGCGCCGGGGGACGTGCTGGCAGCCCCGCGGGCATCGGGATGGAGCGGCAGTGCCAAGCTTCTCGCAGCCAACAGTGAAGAGTTGTGAGATGAAGTGGAGACTTTCCATGTGGAAGAGTCCTAAATCACATTTAAAAAAAAAAAAAAAAAAAAAAAAAAAAAAAAAAAAATCAGTCTGCTGCCACATGCCTAGCTTGGCCCTGTTACCCTGTGTGTGATTTTTGAGCAGCTCTCCCTGTGGCTGGGCAGGCACCAGCCATTTTATGCTTGGGTACAGATTAAAGGATGTCTTATCTTTGTTTTCCCATCGTCTGTCCTCTCTGTACCACGTACAGCTGATCTTTATACATCCTTGCTTTACAGGGAAGGGAAAAACACCCAAGAATTCACTTGTATTGCATCGAAGAGAATGTTTTAAAAAGCCCCAAACCACAAACCCCTCACCCTGCCTCTGTTCCTCCTTCCCTCCCTCCCTCAGGTGGAGGAGAGATTTTGGGACTTTGCAATATCATCCTGGCAGTTTGGGCTCCTGTTTCAATGGAGTGTCTTCATTAAATGAATCTTACTGAAATCTGCTTCTCCATCACCAGAAGAACCACCCTGGACAAATCCCACCTCTCCCCCTACT
The DNA here is from genome assembly GCA_013400955.1 of Drymodes brunneopygia. Lineage (NCBI taxonomy): Eukaryota > Metazoa > Chordata > Aves > Passeriformes > Petroicidae > Drymodes > Drymodes brunneopygia. The sequence continues at coordinate 627,697 of VZTZ01008916.1, read as the reverse complement.
GTAAATGGCTGTGATGATCTCACTCACCTGCACTGGCTCTGCATGGCTTAAAGCTAGCAACAATGCAGAGAAATCAAATTAGCATTTTCACCACTTCTTTCTCAGATTCTTATTTCCTGATTTCTCTTTTTTACCTACATAGGAGGAAAGAAAGTGAAAGCCTTTCTGCCTGTGAGACAATTAATTCCTCTTTTTAATTATGAGGGTGTTTTGCTGTGTGGTTTAACTTCTGCCCAGGTTGTCTTCTGCTTCTCCCACTACTTCTCAAAACCTTTAAAATATGTAATGTGTTATTGCCTCATGGGCTCATTGACTCCCACATTGTGCTGGGATATGCTCCCATGTGAGTACCTATTAAGTCAAGCTTTTTAAAAATTAAAGGGGCTTTAAGCAATCCTTCTCCCTGCCAGTCCTGATTGCATTGCTGAGGACAGAGAGGGCTGAGGCTGCCCCTGTGCCCCCTTCCCATGGGGTCTAGGTGGCTTGGATCCCTGCCTCCCTCAGCAAGGCTGCATTTTTGGGACCAATTTCTTCATTTATCACCCCTGCAACAGCTGTTTCCATTGAAATGTGAAATGAGACCACCCCACAAAACTAGATAGGGTTAAAAGTTTCCTACAGAAACCTTCTCTGTCTGAAAATTTTGGTTAATATGGACCAAAATTATTTTTTAGACTATGTGTATCTGCTTTTGAGGGGGGAAAAAGGAAGGAGTTTTTGCTGAACACAGGAGAAAATTATTGCACAAAGGTAACTAACAGATCTTTGCCTAGACCTTTGCCTAGACTAGAATTCAAATGTTCTCTCTACAAATAGCTGGACATGAGAATAGGGACTCGACTTTTCCTCTACAATCTATATCTGAGTATGAAAACAACATTTCCTGTTTAGGCAGAGATTGAATAAACAGTTAGAGGGGAAATTTTGCCTTAGGTTGAACCAAGAAACAGAAGTTTGGGGTTTCTGGTGATGAGAAATACTTTTGTTAACATCTAAGATATTTTTTATCTAAACCAACATGTCTCTTGGGGGATATAGAACTTAAGCCTTCAAAGGCTTTTTTTGGTGAATTTAGGATAATTTTAAAATCCAAGAGGACTTTCTGCAGTGAAAAGTAAAAGGTTTTGTTTAGGAAAAGCCAGAAAGGGATACCAAAGTAATATTTTCAAAAAATATGCCTCTATTTTGAGGGTCAATATTTTTGGCCAAACTTAACCCAGATTTATTAGTAGATTTATTCTTTCTGAAGGTGTTTTGATTTTGGTGGAGATTTTTTTTTTGTTATGCATTTTGGTGGGTTTTCTTTTTTTTTTTTTTCCCCAGGAAAAAACATACTGTTTGTAAAATTAAATTTAGAAAGCTTCCATGTCCTCTCACCACATCTGGAATAAGGATTGTGACCATTTGGTCATGCTGAAGTAGGTGAGAGGCTTCTCCCTCACTCCCATTATTTTTTCATCTCTAAAAATAGTGGTTTCCTCCTGTGGTGAAAACAGTAATCAGGTTTCTAGTTGGATTTCTTGCCAGGCTGTGACCTGTCTCCCAGGGGAATGAACTCCACTGCAAACCTACCCTCTCATTTAATGCCTGGCCAAGATATAGGAGCAGTTTTGAACAGGAAGACTGTCAGCAAACCCCCATGCCCTTCCCAATCCTCTGGCTTTCACCAGGCTGCAGACAGAGAAGGAGGTGGCACAGGAATTATCTCAGGCAGTGGCTCAGTCTCTTTGGCAACTAATTCCTGAGGGAAGCAAGAAAAAATTGATCTTCAGGTTTGAGGCTCTTACTGTCCAAGGAAGAGAGCAAAACACTAATGCACTACTTTTGGTGAGCTACCTGTAGGTAAAAGCATGTTTAATTTCTTGAGCTGGATATCAGGTACACTATTGTGAGTAATATCAGCAGGATTACGGCGATTTTGCTACTCCTGCAGAGTCAGAGGACGGCAAGCTGAAATCGCTGCCCGGATCTGCTCTGCCTGTTTGCTCTTGTGAAAAGGCTGGGGACTGGTTTTCAAGTGGGACAGGTTTTTGAGGGCTCACTGTCAACAGCTGTAAGTGCTTTCAGCGCAGCTCACACCCAAAGGCAGGTCAGCGAGCATTATTTTTCCTTCCCTTGGAAATGTACTGAGCAACGCCAGAGATGCAATTTTATGTAACGCAGTGATGTGGTACAGCACTCTGCAGGCAATTTAGGGGCCTTGTGATCCAGACTAGCATGAAGAGGCAAGGTTACTTTATTAAGTGCTCACTCCTGCCTCTACGGTATCATCAAAACAGAAAGTTTTACGTGACCTGAGCTCCAGGCATGCTGGTTTTCAATGGCAGCGTGGTACATTGATGCACATGGGAACTCCGGTTTCACAGCCAAAGCAAGTGCCACAAATTAATAACAAAAAGTTTCAGCTTCCCTCATATTTGTAGGACCAAGATGCTGCCATGCACATGATTGTATCCTTAGATTTTATAACAGTTTCCTTCTGTAGGCAGAAACCTTAGAGCCTCCGAGATTAATATCATTAAACCAAAGTAAATGCCAAGGGAGTAAGGGCTGCAATATAAGCTGCCTAACCTCTGACTCCTCAGTGGATTCCTTGCTTTTGTAAGAACCACCAAGTCAGAGTGGGACCCTGAGTGCCCAGCCATTGCCTCCAGGCTGTCGTGGGGAAAGCCAAGGCTCATCTTGCCACCTGCTAATTCTCGAAAGTGCAACGTGAAATACACCATCTGAAAGGGCAGGACTGAGCTTTACATCACTTTTTAATTCAATGGCTCGTTCATTCAAATGAGATTTACAAAGACATTATGCAATTTTGCAGCACGCAGTCATCAGGGTTGTGTAATGAATATCTAACTCACAGCTTGAGAGCCTTAATTGGATGTAGATCATCTCATGACCATGGTCGGGAAGCAAACAGGGGCCGTGCACCAGCCGAGCTCATAAAAACGTGTTGAAGTCTCTGACTCAGTTCTTGTCTTATATAAAAGAGAAATGCTAGAGAATTGTGAAACCTTGTGAGTTATGCAAGGAGGGAGTTTAATTACTATTACTGAATTTAGACATTCTTTGCACTGCTAGTAGCTTTTAATTACTCATTACATTTTGAGCACTTGACAATTAGAAATAAGAACTGCAGGTAAATTTGTCCTTGATACTGCTTTTAGAGTAATGGAAAATTAAGCCTATACATACAGCTTATTTTACAGAGATATTTTAATTCATACAATGAAAAAGAAAAGCTAACAAAAATCTTACTTACTCTTTCTCCTTGAGAACTTGTCAAAGAGATTAAACATTTCTCATTAGCAGTATTTTAACTTCTACTAGAAAGGTTTTCTCACCTTGAAAGACTTCTAAAAGCATTTATTTATGTTACCAAAAAGCATTTCTTGAAGTTAAAACACACACACATCTATTTTCCAGCTTGTAGTTTACTGGGAATACTGACATAGTTTCTTGCAAATAAAAGGTGTAAAAAAGGTAAAAGTACAATATTTATTGCTAAATGTATGAAAATCTAATAATAAAAACTTGACACAATTAATTGGAAGAAAAACTATTTCTTTCTCATTTAAAAATTGAAAATATATCACCAGGAAGGAAAAACAGAAACTTAAGTATGCCTCATTATCTTCCAAAGTTTTTGAGTGCTAATGGAGTGAAAGACAGAATGCTTTGAATTTTTTTTTACATGGACATCTGCAACTATTCTTATAGAAAAGACCAGAAGAAAAACAAGCAAAAATGCATTTGATAATGATTCATACTTGCACTTGTACACATGGCATAAGCACTCAACACAAGGAAATGGACATCAGTTCTGTGGAGTTACAGAAAGAAACATAACGTACTCTAGCCCAGAAAAATTATGATTATTTCAAGTAATGCTGACTTCGGTCTCCCTTATCCCTTAACAAATTCTTCACGCCCATGGCAGTGACAGTCACTGAATGTAACTGACTTCTCAGTTGCATTTCTGTTGCCACTACTGGGTTTAATTTACTTATGTGGTTTATTAGGTGGCTAATGACTTGTGTGAGTTCAAGTGTCTGTGATTATCAATACCAGTATTGCTCAATACTCAGGATTGAGTCTCCATTGATTTTATTAACCACCGAGAAGCACAGAGCCTAAACTGTGGTAGCAGGGGGGGAAAAAAGTATCACATTGGTCTCCCTGTATTTTTATAGTTATCACTTTCCACTTAGTCTGCACTCTGCACATCCTCAGGGCTGCAGCAATTCATTCTGGTGGCTGATCTCTGTTCAGTAATTTAGTTTCTTCGTTTCTCATGTAGTGGAGTGATGGCACATGTAAACAAAGCATGTCAGTTTGATTTGAGTATTTTGACTTCTCCTCTGACATCTTTACAGCTTAAGCACAACAAAAATAAATCTCTGCCATTATTTATTTTTTGCACCCAAAAGTCCTGGCCAAGCCCAGGAGATGAATGTAACTTATTTCTGCACAAAAGTGATGATTAGGTTTTTGCCCTAAAGGTTCAAGGTGGCTATAAAAATAATTGAGTCACTAACCATGGAGGTATTTAAAAGAAAGACATGCAGATGTGGTGCTCAGGGACATGGCTTAGTGGGTGACTTGGCAGTGCTGAACTCTGTGATCTTAGAGGTCTTTTCCACCCTAAAGGATTCTCTGTTTCTGTGAATTAGCATAATTCCAAGGTTTATTCCCACAGCCAGGTTTTCCTGGTGCCAGAAGGAGGTGGCAGGACGTGGAGGGTGTCTGGGGGCTGGATGTGCCCGAGTGCTGCACAGGACAGCTCGGTGACCCAGGCCAACATCCCAAAAGGTACTGGTGCCTGTGTCTGTGCCCTGCAAGCCTGCAGTGTGCCAGCGCCAGCACACCCCACGAGCTGGGACTCCCATCTCCAGCCACCTACCCGGGGTAGTTACAGAACAAGCCCCAAATTACACGAAGCTCACTCATCCCACCACCAGATATTTATTTAGCCTTGCCACTCTTGAGCAAAGTTTTCAGCGGGGTGGTGAAGAATTTGATGCTGAGCACTGAAGCCAAAACCCCAAAGGCTAAGAAGCAGTGAGAGGCAGTGGTGCAGGGCTGTGGATCCCGGCAGCCTGCGGTGCTCACCTGCCCCTGTTTTGGGTTACACAGTGTGGGTGACTCAGCCAGGGAGAGGGAGCCTCGAGAGGGGTTGGAAATAAATGTGTTTGGAGGAGGAAATTGAAGGAAGAAGAGTGTTTTCTGTAGGGGAGGAGAGTGGTATGTCAGACTGCACGGTGGAAATCCAACATAAGCCTTGCACAAGCCTGACTGCTATGATCCCCACGACTGTCTTCTCATTCCTTAAGTAATTGAGGCTTCAGCTCAGCAAAGCATTAAAGCTCAGGCTTCATTTTATGCTGTCAGTAAGTGCTTTGCTGAACAGGGGCTTAAAGTATCAAGCTCCTTGCATGAGATTTATCCCACCTAATTTTAGACATTTGCAGTACAGATATCTACACCAGAGCCAGTGTCTCTGGGGTGCTGTTCATTAGGCCTACTCTACCCTGGAACAAGAAATAGCACTCAGTAGAAGTATTTGCAATCAGAGCTCAAAATAGCTAAATCAGATGTAAACATCTACAGTTTGTGTACCTACATTCACACACCTGAACCACAACAGCCTCTGACGACAGATGAGAAGGAAAAAACCATACCAATTGGGAGAAATCAGGAAAATGCAAACTAAATTTTAACAGAGAACGGAAACTGAAAATTATTTTCTCCCTGAGAAAGTTGCAGTTGGAATTGTTTTTAAGACAAACAGAGGAAGAACAGAATAGGCCATTGTTATTCCCTTGTTTAAGGCATTATTTCTTTCATACTTGCATTGTCTGAGATTGTGTCCCTGCCTCCATCAGTCACTGAGGGTTCCTGCTCACCCACCTGACTTTTAGAAGGCTGTATTTAGGTGAGGTTAATCTCCTCTTGTTTCAGACAGATATTTTTGAAGGAGGAATCTCAAATATTTGAGATATTTCTGCAAAGTTATTTGACTTAGAACTCATGTTTCTCTGAACATTGACAACCACTGCTCTCCCTGTGCAGGCAACTGCCTTGTAAACTTCTGGGAATCCCTGCAAACATGGGAATGCCTGGAATCCCTCTGGGAAATAACTGCAAAACCTTTAATCCCTGTTATCTCTGAGAGCACATATTTTTGTTTGCTTGATTAGCAGTGGGAGAGGATGAGCGATTGGTGTGTTGGGCAGTAAAGCCTTGTGCTGTTTCTCTGCTGCTGCCTCAGGCTGCTCGGGGAAGATGCTGGTTCCTGGGCAAACACCCTGAGCAGGAGAGCAGCAGCAGTGCTTGGTGGGAAGTGGTGGGAGGCAGGGAATGCATGGCAAATACAAAAACAGCAGCAGCAACTGCAGCTGCTGAAAGTACAACACAGAGACCAGGGCTGTTAGACTTAGTTGGTGCCTAATCACAGAGTCACAGAATCACAGAATCACAGAATCACAGAATCACAGAATCACAGAATCACAGGATCACAGAATTACAGGATCACAGAGTCACAGAATCACAGAATCACAGGATCACAGAGTCACAGAATCACAGAATCACAGGATCACAGAGTCACAGGATCACATATTGACTCAAGTTGCAGTTCCAGCCTCCTGCCATAGTCAGGGCCACCTTCCACTAGACCAGGTTGCTCAACACCCCATCCAACCTGGCCTTGAACACTTCCAGGGATGGGGCACCCACAGCTTCTCTGGGCAACCCCTTCCAGTGTCTCACCACACCCACACTAAATAATTTCTTCCTAATATTTAATTAGGAAGAATATATAATTAATGTGGTCTGACTCCTATGGCAGGAGTTTAGGATGCCCATTTAAGCACTGAATTGAGGCAATAAGTTAGGAGTAAAATTGCTTAACATTTCCTTCAGTGAAGAGTGGAGACGGGCAGCTCCAGGAAATAATTCATCCTATCCCGAGGAAAATATTTAAAATTTGTGAATTGAATCTCTCTCTGAATACAACATCTCTCTTTCTAACTGCAGGAACGTCACCAGATGTTTAACAGCAGTGGATAGTCCAGTGCTTAAATATTGCAAGTACAAACTAGATGTTTCTTAGCACTGGAAAATTCTTTTTTTCTGCACTTTGACATCTACTAAAATGAGGACCATGCTGAGATTGCTGCTTCCATGTGCTCTCACAGGGCAGCTGATATCAGAGCTCTGGGCTCTCTGAAGCCTGCACAGGGAAAATTCATGTACAGGACTACAAGACATCTTTCTATTCTGACATCTAGAACTTTCTGACTCTAACATGAAAGCTTCTACCACAAGCCAGGGAGCTACGTGGGGACCAGATCTGGTAAAGAGTGCATTTTACTTGGGGATAGATTCTGTCTGGGTGTTTTGTGGGACCCAAAGAAGAGGAAATGATTCACTGACAAAGGGGGGAACAGATGCCTTGACTCATGGTTTCCTGCTCTAACCACTAGACAATTCCTCTAGCAATTCCTTCGTGCATCAAAAGGATGGATTAGTTTCTTAATTCCTTGAACATCATGAAATGGTTTTGCTGTGTTATACATCCAGGCCTCACATATTGCCTACAGGAGGAAGATCTCTAGGTTTTACTCTGTAAGTTTGTAGAAAAAGTGCCAAACTAAGTGTATTTGCCTGTCCAAATGCTAATTGCTGATGGAACCAAAGTGTCATGTCTACTGTACTGCTTTCTTCATACATGGTGGGCTGGCCACTGTGGGGTTGATTTACCCATATCTCACTTAGTTTATGAAATTCCAAACATAACAGAACACTTTTTTGTGCCTAATTTGGTAAGATTATGGATGATGGTTAAGAAACACAAAAGGATTATGTCCACATAAAAGCAAATTTAGGACATTGCTGTTCAATTAAATCATTCTGGGGTTTCACTTTCTTTCCAGTAAATAGAATTTCTTTGTATCTATGACCACTGTAAATGGTTTCTAGATCATACAAGGATGATCAAAAGAGTGATTTATGAGGCATGGATGCAAAAAGCTTATACTTACACTGAAGCTGTCAGCTGTACTTGAGAGTCTTAAACTAAACTCCACTGCTACCAGATTGTCCCATATATGCATTTTCTTTTATAAATTTTTTCTCCTAAAGAGAAAACACACTATTTTCAAAACCAGTATGCTTAGGCTGACAAATCCACAGTATCCCTTGGAAGGAACACTCAGATTCACAGCCCAGAGAGTATTTTCCCTTGAAGGCTGATTTTAGTTTTAGGACTGTGCCATCTGCTGTTGGAATTGCAGATTTCCCTGAGCCCACAGAGTCTGCAATAGTCAGCTCCGACAGCCCGGCCACACATGGCTGTGATTTGTCCCAGGTGAGGGACACGTTGTAGAGCGACTGCCGTCCCTGTCAGAGGTTTCACCCTTCCCAGGATCATTTATTTTACTGCTTTGAAGGGCTCTGTTTTGGCACGGACATGCAAGGGCTTCCATTTTCCCCTCCTGCTCAGAAGTATCAAAGGTGGTATGACACACATGGGATGCAGTCACACTCTACAATATTAAATTTTAGCAGAAAATAGAACCTCCTCCTGCTCTGCAGTTCCATGAGCAGAGAAGGTGCACAGACAACTAAGGAATGGGCAATTTCACCTTCCCAGCCTTGTACTTTAGTTCCCATTGTTTATATGCTTGTGGGATCACAGAGCTATTAAAGACTAGACTGAACAATAGAGATGTTATTCTGCTACTGAAACTGGATTACACTCTTAACCACAAGCATCTCCTATCTGCCAACATGAAAGCGATACCACTTTGGGAAAACTGAAAATGACTGTGCACTGGGTACTCAGATTCCTCACAAGGGTAACCCACATCCTCTGCAGAAGCATTTCTGAGCTCAAAGGTCTACCAGGAAAGACTGGCAGGGAAATATTCCCAAATGTATTTTCAATTTTAACATTTCAACGCGGGGCATTGTCCTGGCACTCACTGCAGGACAGGAATGCTGTGCTCCATGCCTGCCTGTGGCAGCTCCGAAAATGAGGCAGTTGGTATGTGGATGAGCTCTCCAAGGGAACAAGACCATATTTTGAGAGTCACAACTGACCTGGAACTTCTTAATGCCACTCCTGGTTGCTGTTATAACTATATCTGACTGCCTCACATCACCAACGTGTTTATCTACTGACAAAGGAAATACCTTACATTTTAGACACAGAACTATGTGAGCAGTTAGTTAATAGGATTTTGTTACTGAGAGCTATGGCACCTGGCACCTTTGGCACCTGTCTAATGAGGGGGGTATATATGCCTAGGGATCAAACTGAGAATGGCCAGTACACCACACAATAAGCTGTTTAAACAAGCTCATTAGAAATACTGAGACATGCACATAAAACCCTGTTCTGCTTCAGGATTTAGGCAGTTTTTAAGGCTTGTTTTTCTCTGAACAGCATGAAGAACTCCCAGATCAACAAGCATCATTAATACTCGCAGCTGGCATGACACCAGTGCTCCTCCAAGCACCTGTCCCCAAGGCTTTAGGTGTCCATCCTACCATCAACAGCTCCTGCACCAAAACGTCACCCCACTGGCCATGCCAGCCCAGCCCACTGGCCACTCTAGCTGACCCTGCTGGTCACACCAGCCCATGGCTCGTGGAACCTGCCCCAGTGCTACTCACAGGCACAGGACATTCAGAAATTACAGCTGAGGCTCACAGGGAGAGCAAAGGGTGGTGTTGCCTTTTGCAGACCATGGGCTGGTGGAGTTTGGGGAATGCTGATCTGAGAATACAAGCAGGATGTGAAAGCAAAGCCATTAGCTCCTGAGCTGAAATGGCTTGCCCAGTGTTACCCAGAGTGAACATGGCCCCCAAAGGTCATGTAAACCATGGTTTGTTTTCTAGCTGAGAAATAAAATGGAAAATATTGGGAAAAGAAGTGAAAAATCCCTTTTGCAGACTGAGAATGTGGCTAATATTGGTGTTCCTCCTCCACTTCATTTAATCATCTTAGAATTTGTTTATAACAGCAAATGATTCATTTTCAGATAGGAACATGATGAAGTGTCAGCAGAGACCCTTGACATAACGATGGCCAGCATTTCCTTCCAGGATCTGAGTTTTTCCCACAGGACATACCATCCACCCCAAGCCCTTTTTCCATGGGAGCTGCCTTCCCCCACTACTGCCTGCAGCCTGAGGCTAATTAGAGGAGAGCTGTAAAGAGGTCAAGTGATGCTGAAGACCTTTCCCAGTTTTCCTGCCTTCAGGAGGTTTCAGAGCGGGTCTTGGACCAGAAGCAGGACTAACAAATGAAACAGGAGGGCTGAAAGCAGGAGGCAAAAGTAGCTGTGCGTTTTTGACCAAGAGGGCTTCAGTAAGAGCAAGACATGAAGGGAAGTGAGCTCCTCCTGGAGAGAGGCTGTGGGATCCAGCCATCCCTGGACAGAGCTGGCAGATGGAGCTGGGCATGGAGCCACCTGCCCCTGCCCCAGCTGCCCTCTGCTGCCTGCCCCGAGGCCAGCACAGCTCTGCCCAGCAGAGCACAGCTCAGAGAGAGAAACAGAGCCTCGCTATGGCTGCCTACATTTTCCAGCCTGGATTTCCTTCTGAGACACTTTGCTTTCCACATTCTCGAGGTAGATGTAAAAACAGGACTGCCTCTGATCCATGCCGGGTAAACAGCTCTTGTTTTCCTGGCTTGCATGTTTGAATAGCATGTGTTGCATGGTATCTAAAGACCATTGTAAGCTGCTGGCAGCATAGTTTCTGGAGGCTGAGAAAAGACACATCTCATCTCATACAGTGAATTTAAACTCAATACCCTAAATTTAGAAAAACGTTACATGAAAGGAACCTGAAGTGTAGGGAACTGCTAAAGAACTTGAACTTGGCTTAAACACACACTCCTACAGACACTCAGAAAATTGCAAGGTACTCCCTTCTGAAAAACAGCTACCAAATGTGCAGCCTTCCCTTCTGAAATGTTGCATTATTTGGGAAGAAATGCAGAAGAACAAGTAACCCTGTGCATGGAAGTCTCCAGTAGCACTGCTGCAACAACATGTTGCTGTATGGTGTGGCTGGCAGGCTGGTGGGATGGCTCTGAGTGCTAAATTATGCCATGTTTTGAGAGATACAGCCCCAGAAATGAAATGTTATCCGTCTAAGTTACAATATAGTTGCCATGGCAATTATAAAATGGGAAACCATTGGTGTGATTTATTTCATTGTCACATGCCTTATGGTGAAATCTCTGCACCCTGGGTTGTGGAAGGAGACAGTAAATCTGGGGTTTATCCCAAGTGGCTGCATTTTTTTTGTGCAGGCTGAGCAGTAGAGCAGGAACCCCAACAAATCCTGACTGTCTGGATCCTTGGGGCACAACTCAGGGACACAGTCTTGGGATCCAGACAAAATGGCAGTTTGAAAAACCTTAGGACTTAGTTGCTTATAGAGATTTCTGCTAAAAAGCCAGATCCCAAATCTTCTTTGTGATTACTGTAGTCCTTTGGCCTGGCTGCTCACAGGACAGAGCCCTTGCTGGAACAAACCTATGTTAGAACAAACCTGCACTTGAACCCAGGCAACTGCCAGCCATGGGGGAGACTCAGCCCTTCACTGTGACACCTCCTTTGAAGGAAGCAGGGTCACTTTATATCTAATTGAAATTAGTAAATTGGCTTGGAAGCAGAAAAAACATAAGCAGCCAGCACCACTGGTGCCCCTTGTATGTTGATGAGGAAAAGAGAGCTAAAATGACCCCACACCATGGGTCTGGGATTAAGTTAATAGGTTACAAAGGCTGAATGTTAACTCTCTGTAAAACAATGAAGAAAAAGGATGTCGAGGGAATATACAAAACAAGAGACTCCAAAACCAGCATGAGGCCTGTTGGAAATGTCTTTTGGTGAGAAATAGTGTTTTAATATCTTTTGTTTATCAGAAGTGAGTTTAAGAGGTAATGTGCTTGTGACACTGATGCACTTTGTCAGGAGGAACACAGCAGCCAGGAGAAGGATATCACTGTCAGATCAGAGCAAGTCACAGAAATCAGGGGTGGGAAACCAGAGCTAGATAACATTAAATTAGCAACAAGATGTAGGTTTTTTCACATGGAGGATGACTAAACATGAGAAGAAACCATGGAGGATGTGGTGGATGTGGTACATTTTTCAGAGCTCTACATCTCCAGATCAAAGTGGAAGATCCTCTTCAGATGCAGAGCTTATCTGAGCACATCTATCACAGCCATGCCTTTGATACCCAGATCTCATGAGGGTGTGATATTGCCTGAGCACTGCCGTGTAAGCCACACTTTTTCCAGTGGATGTGGATTCAGACATTTTTGACACTAAAGCCTCCCTGAGGGCAGTGATCACGCTTCCCTCCAGTGTGTCAGCTGCACCTCTCTGAATGCTGGCTTTGATAGCAACAAACTGTGTGTCATCACTCATTTACTCCACCTTCACTGGGTCGTGTGCCACTCTGGAATAAAGCAAGGAGAGACATCTTAATTTTAGGACACTTCTCTGTAGACATCATGTTCCTGCAAAATTGCACACGTGATGCTGGTTGCTGATGAAGGGACCTAGGAAGTTTTTAAAGCATGAGCTTGAAGTGTTTGTCAAAATAAACAGCAAATTACCAGCTGGTTTCCCAGACAGCTGGATGTGGGACACAGGCTGAAAAGCACTGAGAATAAATATGCATGGAAAGAACATAATAAAGCCCTGTCTTTTGCTGCTAAACAAATCCATTTATTACTTGCATAAAATATTTATAATATTATATTGTAGGTCGCATTCAGCTTTTCTTTTTTTTTTTGGGTTTTTTTTTGGTTGTTTTTTTTTTTTTTT